>WOXC01008509.1:0-14561 GCA_011680675.1 Gymnobelideus leadbeateri
ATTCTCTTCCTGGGGTTCCTCCAGCTGGCTGCTGGCCCTGCCGCCCTGGGGCTAAAACCTCGGCTCATGCAGACCTGGGCTCAGCTCGGCTCGGCTCCTGCGCTCTGCGTGCTGCACGCTGCCAGGTCCCAGACCACTGCGCTTGTCCTTCCTGCAGGGCTACTGGGCTGTCCTCAGCGGGAGTTTAGCTTCTCTGTGTTGTTCTGTGGGAGCTGGGGCTCCAGAAGTTGTTCAGAGTCCCCTTTTACATCGTTTGGGGGGAATGTGGGGGCAGAGTGGCTTGGATGAGCTGTTTCTACTCCGCCATCTTGGCTCTGCCTCTTAGTGAGTTTTCTTAAACTCAGTCATTCCATATGAAATGCTTTTCCTTGTTTTCCTGGAAATAGCATCATTAGGTTTTCTCCTATTGAAACCAAAGAGGGCAGATACAAAGGCCTTTTGCTAAAAAAAATAACAGCCAAAATTTAGCAGTCTGACTAAAGATGTGCAGGGTTAAAGTAAATCTGTGAAAAACAGTGCTTTGAATTCAAGTATTTCAATAGACTTCTGAGAAATTCAGGTTTTTACCTTTTTTCAAATAGACTGTTACAGGCATGTTTGGTACACAAGGTATATCTGCGCTCAAAACTCTAGAAACAGGGATTACCAGGAAGTCCTTTTTTCTCACAGCTTTCTCTTAACTAGTTGTCTTAAACACAGGCCTTCCATATGAAATGCTTTGGTTTCTCTTCCTGGAAATGGCATCATTAAATTTTCTCCCATTGAAACCAATGAGGGCAGATATAAAGGCCTTTGGCTAAAAAAGTAAAAGCAAACCTTCAGCTTTCAGACTAAAGATGTGCAGGGAAAAAGCTACTCTTTATACAACATTGCTTTGAATTCAAGTCTTTCAAAAGAATTCTTAGAAATTCAGGTTTTTACCTTTTTTCAGATAGACGGTTACAAGCATATTGTATAGAAAAGTTATATCTGAGCATAACTCTCCAGAAACAGGGATTACCTTTCTGGGTATTCGTTTCTGGGAATGTTTCTCTTAGGTAGTTATCTTAACACAGCCATTACTTCTAAATTGCTGGATGTGTTGTTGGAAATGTCATCATTAGGTTTCTCCCATTGAAACCAATGTGTGTAGATATAAAGGCCTTTGGATAAAACAGTAAATTCAGAGCTTCAGCAGTCCTACTCAAGATGTGGAGGGTTGAAGGAACAGTGTGTACAACAGTGCTTAGGATGGTACTATTTCAAAGGCCTTCTGAGAAATTCATGTATTCCCCTTAATTCAGAGAGACTATTCTGGGCATGTTTGGTACAGAAGGTTTATCTGACCATAACTCTGTAAAAACAGGCATTACATGTAAATTCTATTTTGTGAATGGTTCAAAGTTTCAGCAGTCTGACTAAAGATATGCAGGGTTAAAGGAACTGTGTGTACAACAGTGCTTAGAATGCTAGCATTTCAAAGGACTTCTGAGAAATTCATGTACTCAACTTTTTTTTCAGATAGCCTATTCTGAGCAAGTTTGGTAGAGAAGGTATATCTGACCATAACTCTGTAGAAAGTGGCATTGCATGTAAGATCTTTTCAGTGAATGGTTCTCTTAGTTATCATAACACAGCCAATAATTCTCAATTGCTTGATGTTTTGTTGGAAATGTCATCATTAGGTATCTCCCATTGAAATCAAGGTAAGAAGGTATAAACCCCTTTTGTTAAACAGTAAAAGCAAAGCTTCAGCAGTATGACTAAATATGTGCAGGGTTAAAGGAACTGTGTGTACAACAATGCTTAGAATTCTAGTATTTTCAAGGACGTCTGAGAAATTCATATATTCACCTTTTTTAGATAGCCTATTCTGAGCACATTTGGTAGAGAAGGTGTATCTGAACATTACTCTGTTGAAACAGGGATTACCAGAAGTACTTTGCTCTGACAGCTTTCTCTTAGCGACTTGTCTTAAGCATAGCCATTACATCTTAATCGCTTGATCTTCTTTTGGTGGAAATGGCATTATTAAGAGATCTCCCACTGAAACCAATGGGGGTAGATATAAAACAATAAATTTAAAGCTTCAGCAGTCTGACTAAAGATGTGCACGGTTAACGAAACTCTGTGTACAACAGTGCTTAAATTTCTAGTATTTCAAAGGACGTCTGAGAAATTCAGTTTTTCACCTGTTTTTCGAGAGCCTATTCTGAGTATGTTTGATAGAGAATGTATATCTAACCATATCTCTATAGAAACAGGCATTACATGTAACATCGTTCCTGGAAAAGATTCTCTTAGCTAGAGGTCGTAAAAACAACCATTACATCTCTATTGCTTGGTCTTCTTTTGTTGGTAATGGCATCAGCAATTTTTCACCCATTGAAACCAAGGTAGGCAGGTATAAAGCCCTTTGGCTAAAACAGTAAAAGCAAACCTTCAGCAGTCTGACTAAAGATGTGGAGAGTTGTAGGAACTTTGTCTACAACAGTGGTTAGAATTCTAGTATTTCAAAGGACTTCTGAGAAATTCATGTATTCACCTTTTTTTTCAGAATGCCTAAACTGACCATGTTTGGTAGAGAAAGTATATCAGACCATAACACTATATAAACAGGCATTACAGGTAACTTCTTTTCTGGGAAAGATTCTCTTAGCTAGAGGTCTTAAAAACAGCCATTACCTCTGTACTGCTTGGTCTTCTTTTGTTGGAAATGGCATCCTTAGGTTTTCACCCATTGAAACCAATGTAGGCAGGTATAAAGCACTTTTGTTAAAACAGTAAAAGCAATCCTTCAGCAGTCTGACTAAAGATGTGGAGAGTTAAAGGAACTTTGTCTACAACAGTGTTTAGAATTCTAGTATTTCAAAGGACTTCTGAGAAATTCATGTATTCACCTTTTTTTCAGAAAGACTAAACTGAGCATGTTTGGTAGTGAAGGTATGACTGACCGTAACTCTAAAGAAACAGGCATTTCCTGTAACTTCTTTTCTGGGAAAGATTCTCTTATCTAGAATTCTTAAAAACATCCAATACGTCTCTATTGCTTGGGCTTCTTTTCTCAGAAATGGCATCCTAAGGTTTTCACCCATTGAAACCAATGTAGGCAGGTATAAAGCACTTTTGCTAAAACAGTAAAAGGAAACCTTCGGGAGTCTGACTAAAGATGTTGAGGGTTGAAGGAACTGTGTGTACAGCAGTGCTTAGAATTCTTGTATTTTAAAGAACTTCTGAGAAATTCAGGTTTTCCCCTTTTTTTTCAGTTAGCCTATTCTGAGCATGCTTGGGAGAAAGGTATATCTCACCATATCTCGACAATAACAGGCATTACATGTAACTTATTTTCTGGGAAAGATTCTCTTAGCTAGAGATCTGAAAAACAGCCATTACATCTCTATTGCTTGGTCTTCTTTTGTTGGAAATGGCATCCTTAGGTTTTCACCCATTGAAACCAATGTAGGCAGGTATAAAGCACTTTTGCTAAAACAGTAAAAGGAAACCTTCAGGAGTCTGACTAAAGATGTTGAGGGTTGAAGGAACTGTGTGTACAGCAGTGCTTAGAATTCTTGTATTTTAAAGAACTTCTGAGAAATTCAGGTTTTCCCCTTTTTTTTCGGTTAGCCTATTCTGAGCATGCTTGGGAGAAAGGTATATCTCACCATATCTCGACAATAACAGGCATTACATGTAACTTATTTTCTGGGAAAGATTCTCTTAGCTAGAGATCTGAAAAACAGCCATTACATCTCTATTGCTTGGTCTTCTTTTGTTGGAAATGGCATCCTTAGGTTTTCACCCATTGAAACCAATGTAGGCAGGTATAAAGCACTTTTGTTAAAACAGTAAAAGCAATCCTTCAGCAGTCTGACTAAAGATGTGGAGAGTTAAAGGAACTTTGTCTACAACAGTGGTTAGAATTCTAGTATTTCAAAGGACTTCTGAGAAATTCATGTATTCACCTTTTTTTCAGAATGACTAAACTGAGCATGTTTGGTAGTGAAGGTATGACTGACCATAACTCTAAAGAAACAGGCATTTCCTGTAACTTCTTTTCTGGGAAAGATTCTCTTATCTAGAATTCTTAAAAACATCCAATACGTCTCTATTGCTTGGGCTTCTTTTCTCAGAAATGGCATCCTAAGGTTTTCACCCATTGAAACCAATGTAGGCAGGTATAAAGCACTTTTGCTAAAACAGTAAAAGGAAACCTTCAGGAGTCTGACTAAAGATGTTGAGGGTTGAAGGAACTTTGTGTACAACAGTGCTTAGAATTCTTGTATTTTAAAGAACTTCTGAGAAATTCAGGTTTTCCCCTTTTTTTTATTAGCCTATTCTGAGCATGCTTGGGAGAAAGGTATATCTCACCATATCTCGACAATAACAGGCATTACATGTAACATATTTTCTGGGAAAGATTCTCTTAGCTAGAGATCTGAAAAACAGCCATTACATCTCTATTGCTTGGTCTTCTTTTGTTGGAAATGGCATCCTTAGGTTTTCACCCATTGAAACCAATGTAGGCAGGTATAAAGCACTTTTGTTAAAACAGTAAAAGCAAACCTTCAGCAGTCTGACTAAAGATGTGGAGAGTTGAAGGAACTTTACCTACAACAGTGCTTAGAATTCTAGTATTTGAAAGGACTTCTGAGAAATTCATGTATTCACCTTTTTTTCAGAATGCCTATTCTGAGCATGTTTGGTCGAAAGGTATATCTCACCATATCTCGACAATAACAGGCATTACATGTAACTTCTTTTCTGGGAAAGATTCTCTTAGCTAGAGTTCTTAAAAACATCCATTACATCTCTATTGCTTGGGCTTCTTTTGTCAGAAATGGCATCCTAAGATTTTCACCCACTGAAACCAATGTAGGCAGGTATAAAGCACTTTTGCTAAAACAGTAAAAGGAAACCTTCAGCTGTCTGACTAAAGATGTTGAGGGTTGAAGGAACTGTGTGTATAACAGTGCTTAGAATTCTTGTATTTTAAAGAACTTCTGAGAAATTCAGGTTTTCACCTTTTTTTCAGTTAGCCTATTCTGAGCATGTTTGGTAGAAAGGTATATCTCACCATATCTCGACAATAACAGGCATTACATGTAACTTATTTTCTGGGAAAGATTCTCTTAGGTAGAGATCTTAAAAACAGCCATTACATCTCTATTGCGTGGTCTCCTTTTGTTGGAAATGGCATCCTTAGGTTGTCACCCATTGAAACCAATGTAGGCTTGTATAAAGCCCTTTTGCTAAAAGAGTAAAAGGAAACCTTCAGCTTTCTGACTCAAGATGTTGAGGGTTGAAGGAACTGTGTGTACAACAGTGCTTAGAATTCCTTTATTTCAAAGGACTTCTGAGAAATTCGTGTATTCCACTTTTTTCAATTAGCCTATTCTGAGCATGTTTTGTAGAGAAGGTATATCTCACCATAAGTCTACAGAAACAGGCATTACATGTAACTTTTTTCTGGGTAGGTTCTCTTAAGTAGAGGTGTTGAACACACCCGTTACATCTCAATTGCTTTGTCTACTTTTGTTGGAAATGTCTTCATTAAGTTTCCTCCATTTGAAACCAATGTAGGTAGGTGCAAAGCACTTTGGCTAAAACAGAAAAAGCAAACCTTCTGCAGTCTGACTAAAGTTGTGGAGAGTTGAAGGAACTTTGCCTACAATAGTGGTTAGAATTCTACTATTTCAAAGGACTTCTGAGAAATTCATGTAGTCACCTTTTTTTCAGAATGCCTATTCTGAGCATGTTTGGTAGAGAAGTTATATCTGACCATATCTCTATAGAAATAGGCATTACATGTAACTTCTTTTCTGGAAAAGATTCTCTTAGCTAGAGGTCTTAAAAACAGCCATTACATCTCTATTGCGTGGTCTCCTTTTATTGGAAATGGCATCCTCAGGTTTTCACCCATTGAAACCAATGTAGGCAGGTATAAAGCACTTTTGCTAAAACAGTAAAAGGAAACCTTAAGCAGTCTGACTAAAGATGTGGAGAGTTGAAGGAACTTTGTCTACAACAGTGGTTAGAATTCTAGTATTTCAAAGGACTTCTGAGAAATTCATGTATTCACCTTTTTTTCAGAATGCCTATTCTGACCATGTTTGGTAGAGAAGGTATATCTGACCATAACTCTATAGAAAGAGGCATTACTGGTAACTTCTTTTCCGGGAAAGACTCTCTTATCTAGTATTCTTAAAAACATCCATTACATCTATATTTCTTGGACTTCTTTTGTTGGAAATGGCATGCTTAGGTTTTCACCCATTGAAAGAAATGTAGGCAGGTATAAAGCACTTTTGCTAAAGCAGTAAAAGCAAAGCTTCAGCAGTCTGACTAAAGATGTGGAGAGTTGAAGGAACTTTGTCTACAACAGTGGTTAGAATTCTAGTATTTCAAAGGACTTCTGAGAAATTTATGTATTCACCTTTTTTTCAGAATGCCTATTCTGACCATGTTTGGTAGAGAAGGTATATCTGACCATAACTCTATAGAAACAGGCACTACATGTAACTTCTTTTCTGGGAAAGATTATCTTCGCGAGAGGTCTTAAAAACAGCCATTACATCTGTATTGCTTGGTCTTCTTTTGTTGGAAATGGCATCCTCAGGTTGTCGCCCATTGAAACCAATGTGGGCAGGTATAAAGCCCTTTTGCTAAAACTATAAAAGCAAACTTTCAGCAGTCTGACTAGAGATGTGGAGAATTGAAGGAACTTTGTGTACAACAGTGCTTAGAATTCTAGTATTTCAAAGGACTTCTGAGAAAGTCATGTATTCCCCTTTTTTTCAGACTGCCTAATCTGAGCATGTTTGGTAGAGAAGGTATGTCTGACCATAACTCTAAAGAAACAGGCATTACCTGTAACTTCTTTTCTGGGAAAGTTTCTCTTATCTAGAATTCTTAAAAACATCCAATACGTCTCTATTGCTTGGGCTTCTTTTCTCGGAAATGGCATCCTAAGGTTTTCACCCATTGAAACCAATGTAGGCAGGTATAAAGCACTTTTGCTAAAACAGTAAAAGGAAACCTTCAGGTGTCTGACTAAAGTTGTTGAGGGTTGAAGCACCTGGTGTACAACAGTGCTTAGAATTCTTGTATTTTAAAGAACTTCTGAGAAATTCAGGTTTTCCCCTTTTTTTTCGGTTAGCCTATTCTGAGCATGCTTGGGAGAAAGGTATATCTCACCATATCTCGACAATAACAGGCATTACATGTAACTTATTTTCTGGGAAAGATTCTCTTAGCTAGAGATCTGAAAAACAGCCATTACATCTCTATTGCTTGGTCTTCTTTTGTTGGAAATGGCATCCTTAGGTTTTCACCCATTGAAACCAATGTAGGCAGGTTTAAAGCACTTTTGTTAAAACAGTAAAAGCAAACCTTCAGCAGTCTGACTAAAGATGTGGAGAGTTGAAGGAACTTTACCTACAACATTGCTTAGAATTCTAGTATTTGAAAGGACTTCTGAGAAATTCATGTATTCACCTTTTTTTCAGAATGCCTATTCTGAGCATGTTTGGTCGAAAGGTATATCTCACCATATCTCGACAATAACAGGCATTACATGTAACATCTTTTCTGGGAAAGATTCTCTTAGCTAGAGTTCTTAAAAATATCCATTACATCTCTATTGCTTGGGCTTCTTTTGTCAGAAATGGCATCCTAAGATTTTCACCCACTGAAACCAATGTAGGCAGGTATAAAGCACTTTTGCTAAAACAGTAAAAGGAAACCTTCAGCTGTCTGACTAAAGATGTTGAGGGTTGAAGGAACTGTGTGTATAACAGTGCTGAGAATTCTTGTATTTTAAAGAACTTCTGAGAAATTCAGGTTTTCACCTTTTTTTCAGTTAGCCTATTCTGAGCATGTTTGGTAGAATGGTATATCTCACCATATCTCGACAATAACAGGCATTACAAGTACCTTATTTTCTGGGAAAGATTCTCTTAGGTAGAGATCTTAAAAACAGCCATTACATCTCATTTGCTTGGTCTTCTTTTGTTGGAAATGGCATCCTTAGGTTTTCACCCATTGAAACCAATGTAGGCAGTTAAAAAGCCCTTTTGCTAAACGAGTAAAAGGAATTCTTCAGCAGTGTGACTAACGTTGTGGAGAGTTGAAGGAATTTTGTGTACAACAGTGCTTAGAATTCTAGTATTTCAAAGGACTTCTGAGAAATTCAGGTTTCCTCCTTTTTTTTAAGTTAGCCTATTCTGAGCATGTTGGGTAGAAAGGTATATCTGACCATATCTCGACAATAACAGGCATTACATGTAACTTATTTTCTGGGAAAGATTCTCTTAGCTAGAGATCTTAAAAACAGCCATTTCATCTCTATTGCTTGGTCTTCTTTTGTTGGAAATGGCATCCTTAGGTTTTCACCCATTGAAACCCATGTAAGCAAGTATAAAGCACTTTTGCCAAAAGAGTAAAAGCAAACGTTCAGCAGCCTGACCAAATATGTGGAGAGTTGAATGAACTTTGTGTACAACTGTGCTTAGAATTCTAGTATTTCAAAGGACTTCTGAACAATTCAGGTTTTCTCCTTTTTTTCAGTTAGCCTATTCTGAGCATGTTTGGTAGAAAGGTATATCTGACCATATCTCTACATAACAGGCATCACATGTAACTTATTTTATGGGAAAGATTCTCTTAGCTAGAGATCTTAAAAACAGCCATTACCTCTCTATTGCTTGGTCTTCTTTTGTTGGCAATGGCATCCTTAGGTTTTCACCCATTGAAACCAATGTAGGCAGGTATAACGCACTTTTGCTAAAAGAGTAAAAGCAAACCTTCAGCAGTCTGACTAAAGATGTGGAGAGTTGAAGGAACTTTGTGTACAACAGTGCTTAGAATTCTAGTATTTCAAAGTCTTCTGAGAAATTCAGGTTTTCACCTTTTTTTCAGTTAGCCTCTTCTGAGCATGTTTGGTAGAAAGGTATATCTGACCATATCTCGACAATAACAGGCATTACATTTAACTTATTTTGTGGGAAAGATTCTCTTAGCTCGAGATCTTAATAATAGCCATTACCTCTCTCTTCCTTGGTCTTCTTTTGTTGGAAATGGCGTCCTTAACTTTTCACCCATTGAAACCAAAGTAGGCAGGTATAAAGCACTTTTGCTAAAACAGTAAAAGCAAACCTTCAGCAGTCTGACCAAATATGTGGAGAGTTGAATGAACTTTGTGTACAACTCTGCTTAGAATTATAGTATTTCAAAGGACTTCTGAACAATTCGGGTTTTCACCTTTTTTTCAGTTAGCCTATTCTGAGAATGTTTGGTAGAAAGGTATATCTGACCATATCTCTACATAACAGGCATTACATGTAACTTATTTTCTGGGAAAGTTTCTCTTAGCTAGAGATCTTAAAAACAGCCATTACCTCTCTATTGCTTGGTCTTCTTTTGTTGGCAATGGCATCCTTAGGTTTTCACCCATTGAAACCAAAGTAGGCAGGTATAACGCACTTTTGCTAAAAGAGTAAAAGGAAATCTTCAGCAGTCTGACCAAATATGTGGAGAGTTGAATGAACTTTGTCTCCAACAGTGGTTAGAATTCCAGTATTTCAAAGGAATTCTGAGAAATTCATGTATTCACCTTTTTTTCAGAATGCCTATTCTGAGCCTGTTTGGTACAGAAGGTATAACTGATCATAACTCTATAGAAACAGGCATTACATGTAACTTCTTTTCTGCGAAAGAATCTCTTAGCTAGAGGTCTTAAAAAAAGCCATGACCTTTGTACTTCTTGGTCTTCTTTTGTTGGAAATAGCATCCTTAGGTTTTCACCCTTTGAAACCAATGTAGGCAGGTATAAAGCCATTTTTTAAAACAGTAAAAGCAAACCTTCAGCAGTCTGAATAAAGATGTGGAGAGTTGAAGGAACTTTGTGTACAACAGTGCTTAGAATTCTAGTATTTAAAAAGGACTTCTGAGAAATTCATGTATTCACCTTTTTTTCAGAATGACTATTCTGAGCATGTTTGGTAGAGAAGGTATATCTGACCATAACTCCATAGAAACAGGCATTACATGTAACTTCTTTTCTGGGAAAGTTTCTCTTAGCTAGAGTTCTTAACAACATCCATTGCATCTATATTGCTTGGTCTTCTTTTATCGGAAATGGCATCCTAAAGTTTTCACTTATTGAAACCAATGTAGGCAGGTATAAAGCCCTTTTTTAAAACAGTAAAAGCAAACCTTCAGCATTCTGACTAAAGATGTGGAGAGTTGAAGGAACTTTGTGTACAACAGTGCTTAGAATTATAGTATTTCAAAGGTCTTCTGAGAAAAAGAGGTTTTCACCGTTCTTCCAGTTAGCCTATTCTGAGCATGTTTGGTAGAAAAGTATATCTGACCATATCTCGACAATAACAGGCATTACAAGTACCTTATTTTCTGGGAAAGATTCTCTTAGCTAGAGATCTTAAAAACATCCAATACATCTCATTTGCTTGGTCTTCTTTTGTTGGAAATGGCATCCTTAGGTTTTCACCCATTGAAACCAATGTAGGCAGTTAAAAAGCCCTTTTGCTAAACGAGTAAAAGGAATTCTTCAGCAGTGTGACTAACGTTGTGGAGAGTTGAAGGAATTTTGTGTACAACAGTGCTTAGAATTCTAGTATTTCAAAGGACTTCTGAGAAATTCAGGTTTCCTCCTTTTTTTTAAGTTAGCCTATTCTGAGCATGTTGGGTAGAAAGGTATATCTGACCATATCTCGACAATAACAGGCATTACATGTAACGTATTTTCTGGGAAAGGTTCTCTTAGCTAGAGATCTTAAAAACAGCCATTACATCTCTATTGCTTGGTCTTCTTTTGTTGGAAATGGCATCCTTAGGTTTTCACCCATTGAAACCAAAGTAGGCAGGTATAAAGCACTTTTGCTAAAACAGTAAAAGCAAACCTTCAGCAGTCTGACCAAATATGTGGAGAGTTGAATGAACTTTGTGTACAACTCTGCTTAGAATTATAGTATTTCAAAGGACTTCTGAACAATTCGGGTTTTCACCTTTTTTTCAGTTAGCCTATTCTGAGAATGTTTGGTAGAAAGGTATATCTGACCATATCTCTACATAACAGGCATTACATGTAACTTATTTTCTGGGAAAGTTTCTCTTAGCTAGAGATCTTAAAAACAGCCATTACCTCTCTATTGCTTGGTCTTCTTTTGTTGGCAATGGCATCCTTAGGTTTTCACCCATTGAAACCAAAGTAGGCAGGTATAACGCACTTTTGCTAAAAGAGTAAAAGGAAATCTTCAGCAGTCTAAATATGTGGAGAGTTGAATGAACTTTGTCTCCAACAGTGGTTAGAATTCCAGTATTTCAAAGGAATTCTGAGAAATTCATGTATTCACCTTTTTTTCAGAATGCCTATTCTGAGCCTGTTTGGTACAGAAGGTATAACTGATCATAACTCTATAGAAACAGGCATTACATGTAACTTCTTTTCTGCGAAAGAATCTCTTAGCTAGAGGTCTTAAAAAAAGCCATGACCTTTGTACTTCTTGGTCTTCTTTTGTTGGAAATAGCATCCTTAGGTTTTCACCCTTTGAAACCAATGTAGGCAGGTATAAAGCCATTTTTTAAAACAGTAAAAGCAAACCTTCAGCAGTCTGAATAAAGATGTGGAGAGTTGAAGGAACTTTGTGTACAACAGTGCTTAGAATTCTAGTATTTAAAAAGGACTTCTGAGAAATTCATGTATTCACCTTTTTTTCAGAATGACTATTCTGAGCATGTTTGGTAGAGAAGGTATATCTGACCATAACTCCATAGAAACAGGCATTACATGTAACTTCTTTTCTGGGAAAGTTTCTCTTAGCTAGAGTTCTTAACAACATCCATTGCATCTATATTGCTTGGTCTTCTTTTATCGGAAATGGCATCCTAAAGTTTTCACTTATTGAAACCAATGTAGGCAGGTATAAAGCCCTTTTTTAAAACAGTAAAAGCAAACCTTCAGCATTCTGACTAAAGATGTGGAGAGTTGAAGGAACTTTGTGTACAACAGTGCTTAGAATTATAGTATTTCAAAGGTCTTCTGAGAAAAAGAGGTTTTCACCGTTCTTCCAGTTAGCCTATTCTGAGCATGTTTGGTAGAAAAGTATATCTGACCATATCTCGACAATAACAGGCATTACAAGTACCTTATTTTCTGGGAAAGATTCTCTTAGCTAGAGATCTTAAAAACATCCAATACATCTCATTTGCTTGGTCTTCTTTTGTTGGAAATGGCATCCTTAGGTTTTCACCCATTGAAACCAATGTAGGCAGTTAAAAAGCCCTTTTGCTAAACGAGTAAAAGGAATTCTTCAGCAGTGTGACTAACGTTGTGGAGAGTTGAAGGAATTTTGTGTACAACAGTGCTTAGAATTCTAGTATTTCAAAGGACTTCTGAGAAATTCAGGTTTCCTCCTTTTTTTTAAGTTAGCCTATTCTGAGCATGTTGGGTAGAAAGGTATATCTGACCATATCTCGACAATAACAGGCATTACATGTAACTTATTTTCTGGGAAAGATTCTCTTAGCTAGAGATCTTAAAAACAGCCATTTCATCTCTATTGCTTGGTCTTCTTTTGTTGGAAATGGCATCCTTAGGTTTTCACCCATTGAAACCAATGTAAGCAAGTATAAAGCACTTTTGCCAAAAGAGTAAAAGCAAACGTTCAGCAGCCTGACCAAATATGTGGAGAGTTGAATGAACTTTGTGTACAACTGTGCTTAGAATTCTAGTATTTCAAAGGACTTCTGAACAATTCAGGTTTTCTCCTTTTTTCAGTTAGCCTATTCTGAGCATGTTTGGTAGAAAGGTATATCTGACCATTCTCTACATAACAGGCATCACATGTAACTTATTTTACTCTTAGCTAGAGATCTTAAAAACAGCCATTACTCTCTATTGCTTGGTCTTCTTTTGTTGGCAATGGCATCCTTAGGTTTTCACCCATTGAAACCAATGTAGGCAGGTATAACGCACTTTTGCTAAAAGAGTAAAAGCAAACCTTCAGCAGTCTGACTAAAGATGTGGAGAGTTGAAGGAACTTTGTGTACAACAGTGCTTAGAATTCTAGTATTTCAAAGTCTTCTGAGAAATTCAGGTTTTCACCTTTTTTTCAGTTAGCCTCTTCTGAGCATGTTTGGTAGAAAGGTATATCTGACCATATCTCGACAATAACAGGCATTACATTTAACTTATTTTGTGGGAAAGATTCTCTTAGCTCGAGATCTTAATAATAGCCATTACCTCTCTCTTCCTTGGTCTTCTTTTGTTGGAAATGGCGTCCTTAACTTTTCACCCTTTGAAACCAATGTAGGCAGGTATAAAGCACTTTTGCTTAAACAGTAAAAGCAAACCTTCAGCAGTCTGACTAAAGATGTGGAGAGTTGAAGGAACTTTGTCTTCAACATTGGTTAGAATTCCAGTATTTCAAAGGAATTCTGAGAAATTCATATATTCACCTTTTTTTCAGAATGCCTATTCTGAGCATGTTTGGTACAGAAGGTATAACTGACCATAACTCTATAGAAACAGGCATTACATGTAACTTCTTTTCTGGGAAAGAATCTCTTAGCTAGAGGTCTTAAAAACAGCCATTACCTCTGTACTGCTTGGTCTTCTTTTGTTGGAAATGGCATCCTTAGGTTTTCACCCATTGAAACCAATGTAGGCAGGTATAAAGCACTTTTGCTAAAACAGTAAAAGCAAACCTTCAGCAGTCTGACTAAAGATGTGGAGAGTTGAAGGAACTTTGTGTACAACAGTGCTTAGAATTCTAGTATTTCAAAGGACTTCTGAGAAATTCATGTATTCACCTTTTTTTCAGAATGCCTATTCTGAGCATGTTTGGTAGAGAAGGTATATCTGACCATAACTCTATAAAAACAGGCATTACATGTAACTTATTTTCTGGGAAAGATTCTCTTAGCTAGAGGTCTTAAAAACAGCCATTACATCTCTATTGCTTGGTCTTCTTTTGTTGGAAATGGCATCCTTAGGTTTTCACCCATTGAAACCAATGTAGGCAGGTATAAAGCACTTTTGCTAAAACAGTAAAAGCAAACCTTCAGCAGTCTGACTAAAGATGTGGAGAGTTGAAGGAACTTTGTGTACAACAGTGCTTAGAATTCTAGTATTTCAAAGGACTTCTGAGAAATTCAGGTTTTCACCTTTTTTTCAGTAAGCCTATTCTGAGCATGTTTGGTAGGAAGGTATATCTGACCATATCTCTACAATAACAGGCATTACATGTAACTTCTTTTCTGGGAAAGATTCTCTTAGCTAGAGATCTTAAAAACATCCATTACATCTCTATTGCTTGGTCTTCTTTTGTCGGAAATGGCATCCTAAGGTTTTCACCCATTGAAACCAATGTAGGCAGGTATAAAGCACTTTTGCTAAAAGAGTAAAAGGAAACCTTCAGCAGTCTGACTAAAGATGTGGAGAGTTGAAGGAACTTTGTGTACAACAGTGCTTAGAATTCTAGTATTTCAAAGGACTTCTGAGAAATTCAGGTTTTCACCTTTTTTTCAGTTAGCCTATTCTGAGCATGTTTGGTAGAAAGGTA
>WOXC01008510.1:0-349431 GCA_011680675.1 Gymnobelideus leadbeateri
AACAAACAAAAACCTAGCCGTGTGACCTTGGGTAAGTTACTTAACCCCGATGCCCTCTAAAAAGCAAAAAAAAAAAATTTGTGAAGTACTTTACATACATTATTTCATTTGATCTTCATAAAACCCTCTGAAGAGGAGAAGGGATTGCCATTTCTTCCCCTTAAGACTTCCCTTCACCAAAACATCCTATGGTAACTCTTTTGATAGACAAGGTAATCTAAGGTAAAACAAGGCTGTGAATTGCTCAGGAATCATGGAAATGGTCTTCTTGACTGTAACCTCAATGTTCTATACACTGTACCAGGCTCTTCTATAAGACAGTGTAATGATAATGGGAATCTGAAGATCATGAAGGTCAAGGGCCCCTTGGCCCCTTGATAGGCTTAAGTGAATCTGAGAACCTTCCCTGATTTGAAAATATATTGTGCCCCCTAATAGGCTGAATGTGGTCACATGGAGCCTGTGTCAGGAGGCTTGTTTTTCAGGAATGCCCACATCTTGCTACTTTGTGATTGGGCAGTGGGTCAAGAGGGTTGTGACATTCTCTGACTCAGGAGAAGGTTGTGTATACCCTGATGTGAGGTTTTGCTTTAGGGCTCACTTTGGGAAGAGTTGTGTGATTTGGCCAGATGAGACTCTGGACAGCTGTTGAGCCCCCCAGCTTTGAAAACCCAGATGTTGGTGTTTCCCTCTCTGGAAACTAACTAGGTATGGTTGTAATGGTCAGACAGCTGGAAGCCCTGTCTACTGTATTGTGTTATTTTCTGTTGTAACTTCTGATTGTGTTCTCTGAAGTTGAGGGTGCTGACTTTTTCCCCTGAACTAGGTAAATGATATATGTTTGATTAAAGTAAGATTGTTAACCCATTTTGAGTTGCTTTCCTTTAGAAAAGCAGATCTAAGAACCTGTGCTAGCAGCTATCCTGGGTATGCTGGGGTGCTTGCTGTTATAAAGTTAAGCAGTGGTGGTGGCACAAACTCCTTTTTTTTTTTTTGAGCAAGCCAGAATTTCTGCTAAGGACTCCTGCTGAGGACTGCCAGGATGGGAACTGCGGGGAGCCAGAGCTGCCGGGAGTAAGCTGTGTGAAGGCTGAGCAGTTACCATGAGTGAGGAGAAAAGGTTCTTTGCCTGAGGTAGCCTGTTCTGTTTTGAAGGCTTGAGAATGTAAGTGTTTATTGCATTAACTACATGTGCCAACTCCATGGCTACTGTGATGGCTTTGACTTTCTGGTTTTGGGACTCAGTTTTCTGGTATTTGAATAAATGTTCTAGCTATGTCCCCCATGTAGTCTGTTACATTTTGTGATTAATAACCATATTAGCATATTCATAGTTACTGTAGGCATTGTGAATAATGCATTGTTGATACAGATAGTATGACAGGTATTGTTACTATTCCCATCTTACAGTTGAGGAAACTGAGGCACAGGAAGATTAAATGACCTGTCCATGTTCACAAGCTGATAAATTTCACATGTACAATTCTAACCCAGCTCTTCCTGAGTAAATCCAGCACCTAGCCACTATGACAGTTAGAAATAACTGTGTGTGAATTGTCTCTCCTGAAATTCTACTTTTTGCAAGAACCCTTCCTAGTCTCCCTCAATGCCACTACCTTCCCTCTGATATTACCTACAATTTGTTCTATATATATCTTGTATGCACATGGTCTACATGTCATCTCCCCAATTAGACTGTGAGCTCCTGGAGGACAGGGACTTCTTTTGCCCCCTCCCCTGCCCTTTATATCCCCAGAGCAAAGTAGAGTGCCTAGAACCTTAGAGGTGTTTAATAAATGCTAACTGATTTGACTTGAATAATTTTCAACTGTGTTTAAATGAACACAACTCCATGTTAATATTTTGTCTAAGGACAGAATTGTTTTGGAAGTTGTATGAAGGAAAATATTCTTAAATTATAGTAATTTAAAATAAATTCTCACTGATCGAACCAATAAGTCACATCATAGGCTAGTAGCATGCATGTTGTTCTCCTCTAGGAATGTAGTCAGTTGTCCTTACAATTTGGCATCAGTTCTCTTGGAAGGAAGAGTGCCTTGGAGGCACAATTATTTCATTAGATGCTTTTGAAAACTCTAAAGATGGCAAGAAATCTCTGTTAAAGTAATGAGTAAATTATTATCAAAGTCATTGAATGGTTCAGTTTCTTATAAGATATCACTGCCCCTGGCAAACTGGTTCCATTTTATCAGGACAGCCTCATCCTCTCCTGCCTACAGGGAAAATGGCCTGTAGGAAGGAAATGGAATCCTTGTTCCCACAATCACATTCCCTAGCCTATTATAGCCTGTGCTGACAGCCTGAAATGTAGGTACTGTTACAGTGTCTTGGCATCCTCCCTACTGGAAGCAGGGAAAGTATAGGAAGAGAGCACAGGTGGCTCGCCTCTTTGCTATGTACAGGACACAGGAGAAATGAAGGTGTATTCCTAAACCTTAATCCTGGAATATATGACATTTTAAATGAAGTCGCTCTCAATCATCCACCCTTGGGGAGAGGTGGAGGCATACACAACAATTCACTCAAAAATAACAGATAAAGAACAATTCTGATATTGTTTGCTTTGAGAAGCCAGCCTAGTTGGTTGTTTTAGGCAACAGGTTTCCCTTCTTAATTACGCTCTAGTTAAACTAATATTAAAGCTATCTGCATTCTCTAAGCACATACCAGCTGTAACCTATGTAGCAAGGGAAATCAGCTTGGGATTAAAGTATTTATTTGCTCTGGATAGCCCACAAACTGGGTAATTCACAAGTGGATAATTAAAAAGTTGATGATAGCTCTATTTTCCTGGATTAACAAATTTCTGCCCAATAATATTCCTCCTCCTTCCAACTGGACCTCAATATGGGGCCCAGTGTTGGTCATGTAGGAGCACATGCATATAAACCCTATTAAAATCTCCTCTTAGGAAAGAATATGATAAGCTCATTCACATTAAGGTATAAATGACTGATAAAGCTTAATAAATGTGTCCTCATGGTAGTATTTGCATTTTAATAGAAGATGAAATCCTTAGAGAACGAGTCTCCAATTTTTTTTAATTTCAGGCATCAGCAAGCCAGAGAGTGAGGTTTGGGGTTTGGGGGGTACGGTTGGAGGTGGGAGAGTCAGTTAGGGGAGCCTTCCCTTGGCCTTGAAATCACACCATACGGGCAGCTATTTATTCTGCCTACTCATGAGGCCAGCTCTGCTTCAAGCTGTGGCTATATTTTCAATAATGCTTCCATGTCTTTCCCTTCTTTAGCAAAATTTTGCAGAAGATTGAATAAAGTTAATGGCCCCTAAAAAAAATCATGAACAAATGTCTTGCTTTGAGGAAAATTAGGATTAGGTAAGCATACTTTACCACATGGTGATGTTCCATTAAAATATCTCACATTAAGGGAATAGCTGACAGTTAAAATGGCCACAACTACCCCCACTACCACCTCTACCAAAAAAAAAATACTATAGGGAGAAAAGATGGGAGAATTTGGCAGCCTGTTTTCTTAGACAAAATGTTTCCTGAAAATTAGGGTTTAATCAAGTTTGGACAGGCATGCCTTTGAAAGGGTACCAGATTTTTTTTATATTTAAGCTCCCTTGCATTTTTCATATTGTTTGCCATCACTCCTCCCTCCCCAGAGGTTTTGAACTGAATCATCAACTTTTCTTTTTCAAGTATATTATATTAGACTACAGCCTGAAACCAAACATTTGTTCTCACAAGCATTTCCCTCATGTCATCTGTAGTAATGAAAACCAGAAATTCAGTAAGCAAGCCTCATCTCCAACAAAG
This sequence comes from Gymnobelideus leadbeateri, assembly GCA_011680675.1. NCBI lineage: Eukaryota > Metazoa > Chordata > Mammalia > Diprotodontia > Petauridae > Gymnobelideus > Gymnobelideus leadbeateri. The sequence continues at coordinate 3,803 of WOXC01008510.1, forward strand.
CAGGAATTTGAGCGCTGTCCAGGTCCACACTTTTACTGTCATGATTTGGTCAAATAGTTTAAATAATTTGATTCTTTTCGTTTAGAGTTGAGGAATTATGCCAAAATTACATGTGAATTAACATTAAAAGTTTGTGATAGTTCAAGCTCTGACTACCTAATTTTTCAGCTGGAAAAAACAAAGTTAAAAACAATTTCCTGCTCTGTGAATTTCAGGGTCTTATTTGTTATACCTTCAATATAGGTTGGTTAGATCAAACCTCTTTCCCAAGAGGAAGGAAAGGGGAAAATGTAGATAGAAACAGCTACCATGATTGATGAGTCTACCAATGTAGTCAAGAGAATGTTTACCAATCCGTTTGTCTATCTTTATTTACCTACTTATGATTGGTGTATCCAAAGGTAGCTAGAGTCCCCTTACCCTAGAGTGGTGGGTTTATAAGGAGCTCTGCCTTAAAATCTATTTGCATATAAAGCACCAAAGATGCTAATCCATTCTGGAGTACTCTAAATCACCCTTTGGCATGGATAGATAGTCCATAGTCTGGGTATTGGTTATGTGAAAAGCCTCATTTCCTATAACCAGACCAATAATGAAGACCCAAGGGTGACAGTGAGGCAGACACATATTTCTGCTCATGTCTTTTTTTGGGGGGTAAGTGAATGCAATCATTTGGAAAGTATAATTAGTAGCTTCTGTGATAAGTAACTCTCTTCAACAGTAAAGATCAAACAAACACTCATCCCTGTCATGTATATTAACCAATACCAGGAATAATTTGGGGATAAATAAAAAACTCTTTCTAGCTCTCAGAGGGCAGGATGTTACTCTGCTTTTAACTCTGTCCCTATGTGGATGTGGTATCATTCTCATTCATTGTGAAAGTTACTAGTGGGGGCAGAATTAAGATGGCAGAGTAGAAACAGGACTTCCTGTGGGCTCCCGCTTCTACCTCCTTCAATTCATGTAAAAGGTGATGCTGAACAAACTTTGGAGCTATAGAACCCACAAAATGACACAGAGAAGCTAACCTCCTGCTGAGGATAGCCTGGCAGGCCAGCAGGAAGGAGCCAGTGCAGCACTCTGGGAGCCAAGGCCAGCCCCTCACAAGCCTGAGGTTTTAGCCTCAGGGTGGCCACAACCAGTCACTGGCTGGAGAGGTTTCAGATCACCAGCAGCTGTGGCAGTTTCCAGAATTATCAACCCATAGATGCTAAGGACAAAGTGAGAGGTCAGTGCAGTGTAGGCTTTGTGAACCAGGAGTTCGGGAGTGTGGTCAGGCATTTGCCCCCTGGAGGGAGAAGTGGCTGAGGCACTGTGGCCATGCACCCACCACCATGTGACTGCTTCAGAGCTCCTGGTCTGCAGATTGTAGGGGTACCAAGCGACCATCCTGAGGGGTAATCACTCTTGCTTTAACCTGCTTGGATCTGGATTGTGGCCTAAGGTGGAGGTCCTGGGGTGTGTGACCAGTTTGCCAGAGCATGTGGAGGCTTCAGAGAAGGAACCCAACTAATAGTTCCAGCAGCTGCAAAAACCCCAGCAATTTGGGACAAAGCTCCCCACTCTGGTAGCAGAGCTCTATTGTGGCAAAAAGCTCAAAAGTCAAGTAATTGAATGACAACATGAGCAAACGAGGGAAGCGAGGGAAGCACAGCAGTCCCACTCTGAATTCCTTTTTTAGGGACAAAAAGGATCAGGCATGGAACAGGAGGAAGACAGTGAAGGGAGAACTCCTGCACCAAAAGCTTCCAAGAAAAGAATAAGTTGCTTACAAGCCATAGAGGAGCTTAAGAAAGATTCTGAAAACCAAATAAAAGAAGTGGAAGAAAAATTGGGAAGAGAAATAAGAATGATGCAAGAAAATTATAAAATGAGAGTCAACAACCTGACTGAAGAAAATAACACCTTAAAAAAATAGACTAACTCAAATGGCAAAAGAGGCTCAAAAAGCCAATGAGGAGAATGCCTTAAAAAGCCAAATTTGCCAGATGGAAAAAGAATCTCAAAAGCTCACTGAAGAGAATCATTCCTTCAGAATTATATTGGAGCACATGGAAGCTAGTGACTTTCTGAGAAATCAAGATACTATTAAACAGATCCAAACAAATGAAAAAAGAGAAGGCAATGTGAAATATCTCATGGGAAAAACCACTGCCCTGGAAAATAGATCCAGGAGAGATGATTTAAAATTTATTGGACTACCTGAAAATTATAATAAAAAAAGGGACCTAGAAATCATCCTTCAAGAAATTCTCGGGGGGCGGAGCCAAGATGGCGGAGTAGAAACAGCTCATCCAAGCCACTCTGCCCCCAGATTCCCCCCAAACGATGTAAAAGGGGACTCTGAACAACTTCTGGAGCCCCAGCACCCACAGAACAACACAGAGAAGCTAAACTCCAGCTGAGGACAGCCCAGCAGCCCTGCAGGAAGGACCAGTGCAGTGGTCTGGGACCTGGCAGTGTGCAGCGCACAGAGCACGGAGAGCCGAGCCAAGCCGAGCCCAGGTCCGCATGAGCCAAGGTTTTAGCCCCAGGGCGACAGGGCCAGCAGCCAGCTAGAGGAACCCCAGAACACCAGGAGCTGTGGCGACTCCAGAATTATCAACATAGACTTGCTTAGGACAAAGTAAGAGGTTAGTGTCCTATGGACTTTGGGACTGGTATTAGGGAATGCATCGGCTCCCTCCCCTGGGGGCTAGAAGCCGCTGAGGACAAACCCCATTTTGTAGTTTTCAGAGGCAGCTCCCGCTCCCAGCCTGCAAATTTGTAGGGAGATCCAGCGATCAGTCTTGGGGGGTAATCGCTCTTGCTATAACCTCCCTGGATCTGGATTGTGATCTAGGGTGGAAGTCGTGGGTGGGTTTGTGGGTTTACAGCTTGCCAGAAACGGAAGTTGCCCCCCACACGTTCGGGACGAAAATTCCTCTATCTGGCCTTAAAGCCATAGTGTGGCAACAAGCCCAAAAGTCAAGTAATTAAGTGGCAACATGCCAAAGCAAAGAAAACAGAAAAATGCAACCCTAGACTCCTATTTTGGGGGCATAGAGCAGGAAAAGGACTGTGAGGTCAGAAGTCCTGCTCCAAAAGCCCCAGGGGAAAACATGACCGGGTTGCAGGCCATAGAGGACCTTAAGAAGGACTTTAAAAATCAAATAAGAGAAGTGGAGGAAGAATTGGAAAGAGAAATGAGAAGGATGCAGGAAAAGTATGAAATGAGGGTCAACAGCCTGACTGAGGAAAACAACACCTTAAAAAATAGACTAACTCAAATGGCAAAGGAGGCCCAAAAGGGCAATGAGGAGAAGAATGCCTTAAAAAGCCGAATTTGCCAGATGGAAATAGAATCTCAAAAGTTCACTGAGGAGATTTATTCCTTCACAGTTAGACTGGAGCAAATGGAAGCTAATGACTTTATGAGAAATCAAGATGCTGTTAAGCAGATCCAAACAAATGAAAGATTAGAAGGCAATGTGAAATATCTCTCGGGAAAAACCACTGACCTGGAGAATAGATCCAGGAGAGACAATTTAAAAATTATTGGACTACCTGAAAGCCATGATCAAGGAAAGAACCTAGAAATCACCCTTCAAGAAATTCTCAAGGAAAACTGCCCCGATGTTTTAGATCCAGAGGGCAAAATAGAGGTTGAAAGAATCCACAGATCACCTCCTGAAAAAGATCCCAAAAAGAAAACTCCCAGGAATATTATAGCCAGGTTCCAGAATTCACAGATCAAGGAGAAAATATTACAAGCAGCCAGGAAGAAACAATTTGAATACTGTGGAAACACAATCAGGATAACACGGGATCTGGCAGCTTCTACACTAAGGGATCCAAGGGCTTGGAATATGATATTCTGGAGGTCAAAGGAGCTGGGATTAAAACCAAGAATCACCTACCCAGCAAAACTGAGTATCTTGTTTCAGGGGAAAATGTGGTCATTCAATGGAATAGAGGACTTAGAAGCATTCTTGATGAAAAAACCAGAGATGAATAGAAAATTTGACATTCAGATAAAAGAAGTAAGAGAAGCATGAGAAGGTAAACAGGGAAAAGAAATTATAAGGAACTTATCAAAGTTGAACTACTTACATTCCTACATGGAAAAAGGATAATTATAACTTATGAAACTTTTCTCAGTATGAGAATAGTTGAAGGGAATAGAAATGTATATCTATCTATCTATCTATCTATCTATCTATCTATCTATCTATATGTATACACACATATATGTCTATATAGGAGGGTATATGGGCATATGAATACATATGTGAGTGTGTGTATGTATGTGTGCAGATATACATAAACAGAGGGTACAGGGCCAGTTAAATAGGAAGGGATGATACTTAAAAGGTGAAATTAAGAGGTGTAAGAGAGGAATATAATGAGAGGAGATGGGGAGAGATAGAATGGGGTAAATTATCTCATATGGAAGAGGCAAGGGAAAACTGTTACAATAGAGGGGAAGAACAGGAAGGCAAAAGGGAATGAATCAACATTATCCTCAATGAGTTTGGCTTAGGGAGGGAATGACATACACACTAAATAGTGTATCTCACCCTACAGGAGAGTAGGGGGGAAGGATATGAGAGGGGGAATGATGGAAGGGGAGGGAAGGCTGTGGAGGGGAGGGAAGTTGGAAGCACACACTTTTGAAAAGGGACAGGATCAAAGTAGAGAATAGAACAAGTGGGGGGTGGGATGGGATGGAGAGAAATATAGGCTTTCACAATATATACACTATGGAAATGTTTTGCACAGCTACACATGTACAACCTACATTGAATTGCTTATCTTCCCAGTAAGGGTGGGTGATGAGGGAGGTAGGAAAAGAATCTGGAATTCAAAAGTTTAAAATCAAATGTTTAATATATATATATAATATTATTATTATTATTATTATATTGCATGTAACTGAGAAATAAGATATACAGGCACTGGGGCATAGAGATCCACCATGCCCTACTGGAAAATTGGAGGGGGGATGGGGGAAGATATAGGAGAGAGTAGACTGGGATAGGGGATATTCAGTGAGATCGATGTTTTGGAATGGTGGGTAGGGGAAAAATGGGGAGTAAATTTGTAACTCAAAATCTTGTGTAAATGAATGATGTAAACTAAAAAAAAAGTTACTAGGTCTTAAACATGATTCTTACTGTCTTACTTTGATGCTTGAACTGTTTTTTTTTTTTTTTACTTCTTCCAGTATTTTTCTTTGACTTGAAAACTCTGGATTTTGGCTATGACATTCCTAAAATTTTGGCGGGGGGGAGAGGGGGGTTCTTTCAGAAGAGGATCAGTGGGTTTTTTCTATTTTCACTTTGCACTCTAGCTCTAACAGATCTGGGACATTTTCATTTCAAATTTCTTGAAACATAGTGGCCAAGTTGCTTTTTTTTAAGTTTATTATGGTTTTAGTGTGTCATGATTATTAAATTATCTTTTTATATATTTTCTAGGTTAGTTGTCTTTGACTGTAGATATCACATTTCCTCCTATTTTCTGAATATTCTAATTTTGTTCTATTTTTTCTTATTGTGTCATGGTGCCATTAATTTCTATTATATCTATTCATGAAGTCTATTACTTTAAATTTTTTTTTGGAGGGCAACTGGGGTTAAGTAACTTGCCCAAGGTCACACGGCTAGGTTTTTTTTGTTTGTTTGTTTGTGTGTCTTAAGTGTCGGAGGCTGCAACCGAACTCAGGTCCTTCTGACTCCAGGGCCAGCGCTCTACTCACTGTGCCACCTAGCCACCCCTATTACTTTAAATTTATTATTTTCTGTTCTAACCTATTTATTTACCTTCCAAGTCTTTCCTCTGGTGCTTTCATGTTTAATCTTACTTAATTTCTTCCAAGTATACACATAGTTCTTGTGTAAAATATACTCTTCCCCTTTAAGTCTCTGTGTTCTGTGTTGTTGAAGAGTTACTATTTTCTTCTAGGATAAATTTTTTTAGTAGTATCTGGGTATTAATCATTCTTTATAGCAGTCAGTATATTTTTCTGTATACTCATATCTATAGTCTTACTTCCTGAATTGAAGCTTTGTTCTAAGGCCAGGCTCTTTCCTCTGCTGTGCTTTTGGATAGGCAAGTTGGCCTTGCTTGCCCCAAGCCTAGGTCAAGTATGTTCCTGTGTTGACTGCCACCTCCAAAGATGTGTCTATACTGAGTGTGGGTAGGTTTTTTTTGGAACCCCCAGAGGTTCAGAGTTCTGCATCTTTAGGGCTTTCTATAGTGTTTCAGTACAGAGTTCTAGAGATCTCTGAGACCCTGGAACTAAGGTGTCCTGGTCTAAGCACTATTGCACTGGAACTGGTTACTGTCACTTCCAAGGTCCATTTTGTGGGTTTCTCTCCACTCTGGGACTTTCTCATGAGATTTCCTTACTCTTTCTGCTTCTGGATACAGAACCTTGTAAGCTATGTGTTAAGCTGGTCTTTGGTCACTCTGAAAGGCTTTGTTATTATTTGCTGTATTATATCCTGGATCTGGCTTTTATAGTTGACTCCCTTTGCTATTTCCAGAGAGCTTCTAACTTCTTTTTGTTCTAGGCAGTCCTAGGGTGGATGAAGCTACTTGCTATAGTTTCTCTTTGGATTGATTGATTATTATTGGGTCTGTTTGGGAGGTGGGATGCTTGTCTCCATGTAGGTAGTAGCCATCTTAGCTGAAAGTCCAATTTCATTTTGGTAATGTCATCCAGGGATCACCTTATTGAGTTTCTTTCAACTCTTTTCACAAAGTGAGTTTTCATTATGTGACATTTCAACATGTCAGAATCATCATCTCCACTTATCCTTTATTTCTGATATATTTCTCACCATCCCCACCTATTTCCACCATTAAACTGAAACCCACTAAACATCAAAGTGTGTGTTGATTTGCTTTGGAGGGTCTTACTGAGCTCTTCATTGAATTTCTTTACCTTTACATCCTCTGTAATAGATATTGATGCACAGGGTGCCATTATTTTCATGGTGGCCTTTTCGCAAAAAATAAATAAGTAAAGATAACATGTGTTGCAATAAAAAAATGACCAAATATCCCAAGAAATTATGTTTCTTATTGCCTTTGGGTATGTGATAAAACCAACTCTCTCAATTTCCATATTTTCTCTTATAAGAAATACCCATGAACCATCCTTCTCTTTTGCTATAATTTCTTTTTCTCTTCTAGTTTTGATGCTAGGTAAAATGTCAAGATTGATATGTAACTTGCCTTGGAGGTAGAGAGACTTAAACATTGGCTTTGATTTCCAAGCAGGGAGAGGGGCCTTAAGAGTTAGGTGGGGAGGAAGAAGAGACTTAAGAAGCAAGCTAGAAATAAGCAGCTGCTAAGAGATAAGCCATGAGAGCCTGTCACAAGAGCTGGTAGCTAACTGGACTAACTAGGTAGCAGGAAAAGGAGTGATGGCTCCTGCAGCTCTGGATCATTTAGAGCTGGCCCAATGATCGAGGTCACTTTGGCTTCTTGCTGGAACAGTCACCTATATATAAAAATTATAGTCCAATGGTGATTGCAGTTAATTGATGGACAAGTCTAGTATTTAACAAGTTTCAGTTGAGAGGAAATTGCTCTTTAGGACTCTCCCCTGCCCCTACAGCAACCATTGACCATATTATAAGATAAACTGAAAGTAGGAGATAAATACATCTAGCTGGGAACAGATTAGAATACACTGAGGACATACTGGCAACAAATACTAGGCAAACAGAAATACAGAAATAAAGCTATCCAAAGAAGGAAGCAGTTCCAGGGAATATGACCCATTGTGGCAAAAAGAAATGTCACCTATTTGCTCTACAAGGGTTCTCACCCTTGGAGCCCAGAAGACAGTTATACATACAAGGGGAACTTCATAAAGACTCTACAAAACAACTCAAGAAAGAACCTCCAGAAATCAAGAGTTTTGAGCTGCTCTTTGTCATATGACATACACCTCATTACTATCACAGTTTAAGTTTTAGTCCACTCTTCCCATGCACCTTGCAGCAGAGAGTACCCCAGGATTTGGGGGGGATATTTAGTAACAATTGTCACTACACTAGCCTAGAAAATATCTTGCCAAAAAAGCTAATTGAGTTTGGCTGGTCAATTGACAATGGAGAGCAAACCAGTGGGGGTTCGTGAGTAATAGAACTAGAAATTTGGACTTTCAAGATTACTACTAAACTCTAAATAGTTGGCTTCATGAGCCACCAAGAGTGGGAGTTGGGAAGCTCCAGAGAAGGTGTTACATTAGCAAAGCCACTTTTCCTCCTTCTGGTTAGCCAAATGTTCTAGCTTGTCTATTTTGTATCTTGCTTTAAATTTAGATATAATTTACTGACCACAAAAACCCTGCTGACTTGAAGAAATGTTAAGCTATATGTGTATTCTATTGGAAGAAAGCATTCTTTATTCTAGGAAGTCAAAAGGTTTGGTCAGCAAGAGCTGAATTGTGAGACTGAAACTCCTAGGTCAAGGTTGGAGAGCGGTACTAGTCTGTATAAATCTGTCTTATGAATTCAGATATCTTAGAAATAAATCATGAGCCACTGAGAGTAGAAAGCTCTGAAGAAGTAATGAGTGGATAACTTTTTAACTGATCTCTACTATTTATGGCAGACTGGACCTGAACCATTCCTCCAAGGAGGAGAAAGATGAGAGCCCTGCTTACACAAAGGAGGTCATTTTCTCCCCTCCCCCAACTCACTAGCTCCATCTGTTGCCTGCAGACATCACTCAGTTGCTCCATTATTATGTTCACTTGGTCATTGGATAAGGATTTCATGTACTTGCTCAATCAAAATTTACTGATAGCCTAAACCTGTGTAATTCTCACCTTCTGTCTCTTTTTCACTTCTCTACCACCAGCACTGAAAAGGTAGAAGGGATGACATTTTGCATTTTTTGTAAATACATCATTACCAAGTGGCCAGGCAACTGCTTTTAAGCCTTTGCTTTCAATTAACCTGCTCTACAGAAAACAGACTCACTAAAAGTATATATGTTCTTGCTATATTGTCATGTAGAATAGATCTATCTGAATTGAATTTTTGCTAACTTTATTTTATTTATTGCTTCATATGCATATTTATCTTATACTGTAAATCCTGAATTAAACAGTAATATGATTTCATATCTTTTTATAAAATTCTATAATTCAAACTTTTCTCTAGGTCATGTTGGCACCCAATCCTGTCCACTTTACCTGTACCCAAATGTTCTAGTTCATTCCACTGAGTTTTTATTACAGTGTCCTCAAAGTCTTAGTTTTAAGCTAGTAAGACTTACAGTTATTTAGCTATTAAAGTTTAAAAGCAACACTAAGACTTTGAGGACTCTCTACATAATATACATTTTTTTGGTCAAGACATTTCTTTTTTTTTTTAACATATAATGACCTTTGGTTTCTTTATGTCTTTTACATATAAATTTAAAGGCTAAGAACAAAGAACATTCTCCGCAATGGCATCTAATTTGTCCTTAAGCTCTCTTGATTTGCATCATCCCAGTACCAGTCATTCATATAAAGAGAGTTAGGGTGGAATACATTCACATTTCATGATGGCCAAATAAGCTAGAAACTAGGTTAGTCTGTTCTTCCAAATGGTTTAATTTGATGGGACAAAAAGTTTGGATAGTTCAAATAAACCAGTGGCTGACAATTCTCTAAAAATATTTTGAAGGTTTCTTAGGTACTCCCTTATTACTCTTTTAGAGAAAAGCTTACTTCTACTCTCTGCCATATATTACCTTGCATACAAATACAATGACTTCCTTTGGAAGCTGAGATTAAATCTAAGAATTAGTGCTTCAGCCACAGATTTCTTTATGAAGAAAGTTCTTCCAAACTGAATAATAACAGAGAGTTTGTAGCTCTACCAAGATAAAACATCTTGAAGATATATTTAAATGGAAAGCTTAAAAAGATTAGGGTTCTTCTTTTGTTTAAAAAAAAAAAACAAATTTAAAGTGGTTTTATGACATCCCTAGGGACTAGATTTCAAAGGAAAGGTTCAACATGCCCCCCCCCCCCTTAGCTTTTATCATTACCATTAGAACACAGAGGAGATAGAGCATTTTAGCAGCGATTGAGAGTAATTTTTTTATGTATATGCTTGTCTATGACTTATATCCTGCTTGTTTGCAACTAGGATTTGAGGTGACTTACAGAATTGAATATAATTTAAAACAGGAGAGTTAAAAATAAAAACAGAAGAAACACCAGTTAAGAATAGAGAAATAGATGTTATCTGGCACCTGGGATGAGTTAGTTTCTGAAGCTGAGTTACTGTATTTAGCTCTGAATTTCCTGAGATGGAGAAAGGAAGGTTGGGAGATATGAAAGGAATTTAGCGATCAGGAATAGAAAGTGTAGAAGTGACCACATTTAAAAAAAATTCTTAAGGCAGGACTCCTAGTACTTAAAAAGCAAAACTTCCTCATTTTTTGTAAATGTAGATTCCAATGGAGGGACATGAATTCTTTTAGCAGTTGTCAACTGGGTAAGATAGAATTAAGCATAATGAAATATAAGTGAACTAGGAGAGGGGAAAGAACAGCAGGATTTCTTGGTGAGCTCTTTTTCTTTGTGTGCCCTTTTAAAGAACTTTTTAATGGTCTTGATGATAAAAATGTGAAGTGCTAAATAAAGTATAATGAAAGGAAATGAATAGGCAGCAAAAAGACCCATGGGTTAAGAAACTGACATGACTGATATGTGTGTGGTGTGCCAACCAAGCAAACAAAAACATTTTTCAGAGGTATCTGTAAAACCCCTACGAGGGAGTTCTTCTGGAATGATACACAACTAGTTGTTTCATTTTATTACATTCTTGTTGTTTCTTCCAAGAATAACCTGCCTGAAATTGAGCTTCCTGTTGTTTTCCTTCTTCATATAATAAAAATAAATTCTAAGATGATGGGATCAAACTTACTATTGTAAAGTATATCCAGAGACCAGTTTTAATGAGAAAAGAGATGCCACCTTGCCATAGCCCAAAGCATGGGGTCCTATAGAGACTGAATAGGAAATTGCTCCCTAACTCCCCTAACCTCACTTATACAGAAGCTAGGAATGTGATTCCTGGCAATCTCTATATTACAGCAAAATTGCACCTTTGTGAAATGTGTGGGTGCCTTGTGGGCTTCCTTTTCAATGGGGTTTAGTCTCTAGTCTCAGGAGATATTCAAATCATGAAGAACCTTGGTAATAGACATAGGCATAAGAGTGGGAGAAGAGAAAGATTAACCTGGATATAAGAAGGATATAAGAAGACAATTGGGGAGGAGTTGGGGAAGTGAGATTTCCTCTTCTCAGGTGAGGAACTTTCAATGAATGAAGTTATTAAGTACTTACTAAGTTATTAAGTACTTACTATGTACCAGGCACCATTCTAAGCCTTGAGGGTATAAAAACAAGCAAGCAAGACAGTTCTTACATTCTAACAGGGGAAGACAACACATAAAACGTCAGCCAGAGGGGGTGGCTAGGTGGTGCAGTGAGTAGAGAGCCGGCCCTCGAGTCAGAAGGACCTGACTTTGGATCCAGCCTCAGACACTTAACACACACAAACAACAACAACAAAAAACCTAGCCATGTAACCTTGGGCAAGTTACTTAACCCCAATTGCCCTCCAAAAATTAAAAAAAAAAGGTCAGCCAGAATGGAAAGGGGCAGGGGTTGGCAGAGGGCAGGCAGCATAGTTTGGAACTGGCCAAGAAGTAGTGTAGTAGCCTCACCTATCAGAGACCAGCCATCTAAGGGAAGAATCCAAGCCCCAATGTTGAGAAGAGGGCCTGTTTTTATATCTTGTTTTAGAATGTAAACTATTACTGACAAGTAAGCAAGATAACCCCAGATTCATACATCTACTCCAGTAAAAAGCAAGAAAGACAGCAAATACTCAGAGATCTGAAATATGTCAAAATAATGGATAAACAGATTAATAAATTTGAAAAAAAAGGAAAGTGGAAAATGTTGGAGGTGCTGTAGAAACACAGGGACACTAATGCACTACAGGGAGCTATGAATTGGTCCAATCATTCTACAAAGTAAATTAGAACTATGTCCCAAAAGTTATTAAATTGCACATTTGATCCAGCAACACTGTTTCCTAGGCCTATAATCCAAAGAGATTTTAAAAAATTAAGAAAAAGACCCATATATACAAAAATATTTATAGCAGCTCTTTTTTTGTAGTGGCAAAGAACTAGAAATTAAGGAGATGTCCATCAATGGTGGAGAATGGACTGGAGGGAAGAGTGGCTTGAAGCAGGGAGACCAGCTATTGCGACAGTTGAGGTGGGAGGTGATGAGAGCCTGCATCAGGGTGGTAACTGTTTGGAGAGAAGGGGATGGATACAAGAGATTTTGTGAAAGTGGAAACCATAAGATTTGGCAAAAGATTGTTTCTGTGAATTAAGTCGGAGTGAGGAGTCAAGGGGGATGCTGAAGCCTGAGTGACTAGGAGGATGGTAGTGCCCTCAGTAGAAATAGGGAAATTCAGAAGAGTAGGAGGTTTGTAGGGAGGATAATGAGTTCTGTTTTGAACATGTTGAATTTGAGATATCTCTAGGACAACCAATTTAAGTGAATAAAGTTTCATTTTGTTGATAACATAAATGAAGAGGGAGGCCCACCCCAGTTAAGAAAAAAAAACGTTCGAGATGCCCAAGAGAAAGTTGGCAAAGTAGGACTGGAGCTCAAGAGAGAGATAAGGTCTCAATATGGAGGTCTGTGAATAATCTGCATAGAGATGATAATTTGATCCATGGGAGCTGATGAGATAGTATAAAAGGGAGATGAGAAAAGGTCTCAAGATAGAATCTTGGGGGACACCCGTGGTTAATAGCTGTGACCGGATGAAAAACAAGCAAAAGAGACTGAAAAGGAGCATGCAGATAGGACAAAACTAATACAGCAGAAATGAAAGGTGATTTTGAAGTGTGTACGGGAAAGGGGAGGCACCAGAAACATGGCTAATCAGGAAAATGGTCCTTGAACTGAGCCTTGAAGAAAGCTAGGGATTCTAAGAAGCATTTAGTACTTTCCGGGCATGGGGGATGTCCTGTGCAAAGACAGTAGAGACAAGAAGGTAGAATTTCATGTGTAAAGAATGACAAGCAAACCAGTTAAGCTGGAACATAGAATACAAGGAAGAGAAGTAATCAGTCATAACTCTAGAACCCGAGGCTAGAGCCAGTGAAGAGCTTTAAATGCCAAGCAGAAGAGTTTGTATACCTGTCCAAGAGGGCTTCCTCTTGTGGAATACCCATTCCATCACAATCTAGGCATTCTCTCAGGCCACCTACAGAACTCTGAAGTAGTTGTCTTGCCCCCAACTGGTTACTCCATTCTCCCCACTTCTTTCCGGGAACACTGCTACCTGGCTTCTTGGGAAAACTCCACCTATAGGTTAAACCCTTATGGACAATGATAACACACTTGAACTTACTCTTCGGTGATTAACATAACCTCATCATACCCTCCCCACTCCAGCCCCCAGCTGTCATTATTTAAATTCCATTCTTGATCTCCCACTAACTGTTCCCTTATTCCCATCCCCCTCAACCCAACCCCAATATCCCACTCCAAAGCTACACATCCCTTCCACTGTGCTCTTTGGAATGCTGTTCCATAGGTAACAAATTAACTTTCAACTGAAACTTTTTCCTTTCTCAGACCTGGCTCACTCCTGATGCCATGGGTTCCATGGTCACTCTGGCACTTTTTACACTTTCACTAACTCTCCATAGCTCATTGATCATAGTAGGAGAATTGGAATAATTCTTCTTCCCCATTGTTACTTCCAATCTCTCCCTCTATCACCATCACTCAATAACCTCTCTTCTTCTGAGGGTCATGAAATGCATATTTGTCACCCAGTCAAGATTCTGGTGGCTCTTGTCTACTGATTCCAGGACATTCCTTCCTTCCTCAATGAGTTTAGTGCCTGGCTCATAGTCTTTCTCTCTTCCCCAGCTTCTGCTTTCTTTCTTTTTTTTTTTTTTGCATTTTGGAGGGCAGTTGGGGTTAAGTAACTTGCCCAAGGTCACACGGCTAGGTTTTTGTTTGTGTGTGCATTAAGTGTCTGAGGCCGGATCCGAACTCAGGTCCTTCTGACTCCAGGGCCGACGCTCTACTCACTGCGCCACCTAGCCGCCCCTAGCTTCTGCTTTCTTACTAGATGATTTTAATGTGTATGTGTATTTGTATACATATGTATATATACACACATATCCATATATATATATCACACACATATCCATATATATATATGCACATAAACATTACATTCCACCCTGTCTTTACCAGCAGATTACCCCCTTTATCATTTGTATATACATATGTATATATATCCTAAGTTTCCAATTCCTTAACTTGTTCATGTCCCATAACCTACTCCTCTACCCCAACTTAGCTATACACAGAGACAGTTATAGTTTTGACTTTGCCATTTCCTACAAATGTACCACTTTCATGTTCACAAGCTCTAAAATTCCATTAAGTGATCATAATCTATTTTCAAACTACCACTCCCTTGGCCTTACAACCCCAAATTTGTTCTTCATGCTCACTGTGAATTCCAATTTCTCCATCTCTCAGTTCTTTCACAGACTATCAGCTTCTTCACCCATTACATTCTCCTCTCTTCCCCATCTTGACTTCTTTGTGAACCAGTTCATTCCACACTGTCTTCTCTTCAGTTTCTTACCTCCTTATCCTAACATAGATCTTGCTCTGCCAAGGCTTGATTTACCCCCACTATACTTTGCCCTCACTCTTCCTCATACATTGTTGAAAAAAAATCATGACACTTGCTGATTGGGTCGACTACAAATTCATGTTACATGATCTCAATTAGGCCCTCAATACAGCAAATTCCTTTATATTTCCCTAAACTACTAAACTATCCCACTCACCACAGTGGCTTTTCCAAACCTTTTCATCCCTCATCAAACCTTCTATGGCTCTCGCCTCCTCCTACCCTTTCAGTTGAGAATCTTGCCTCCTATTTCACTGAAAAAAAATGAAGCTATTGGCCATGACCTCCCTCTTCTTCCCTCCACATATCATATCACTAATATGTCTTTCACGACTTTCCTTCCTTTGCTCTTGCTTCATGAAAAGAGGCTGTCCTTCTCTTGTCAAGACAAATCCTTCTACATGAACAAGTGGTACATTCCATTCTCTCTTCATCAGCATATTTCCCCCTTTATCATCTTCAGTCACTCACTTATCTTCCATCTCTCCCTGTCTGCTGGTTGCTTCCCTACTGCCTACTGGTTATATATATATAGCCTACATGGCTATATCTCCCCCATCCTCAAAAATCCCATACTTGATCCATTGATCACTTCTAGCTATCTCCCTCAGGTCATCTATAATAAGTGTCACAAATTCCTTTCCTCTCACTTCCCTTCTAAACTCCCTACAATCTGGCTTCCAACCTCATTATTCAACTGAAATGGCTCTCTCCAAAGGTACCAACAATACCGTAAGTACTAAATGGCCTACTCTGTATCCTCATTCTCCTTCACTTCTCTGTAGTCTTTGACATTGTCAATCAACCACTTTCTTCTCCTTGATACTCTCTTTTCTCTAGGTTTTCTTGACAGTGCTCTCTTGTAGATCTCCTCCTATGTGTCAGAATGCTCCTTTTCAGTCTCTTTTGCTAGATCTGTATTCAGGTCATGCTCTCTGACATTAAATATCTCCCAGGGCTCTCTCCTTTTCCCTCTATATTTTTTCACTTTGTAATCTCATTAGCTTCCAGGGATTAAAATTTTATATTTGTATAGATGATTGTCTATGTCTAGTCTTTAATCTCTCTTGACTCCCTCACATCTCCAACTGTTTGTTGGATCTCTTAAAGGGAGTCTTAAACTCAACATGTCCAAAACTGGTCTCATTATCTTTTTCCCCAAACCCTGACCTCTTTCTAACTTTTTTTTGCTGTCAAGGGTACCACTATCCTTGCAGTCATCCAGGCTTACTATCTACATATCATGTTGATTCTTCACTCTCTCTCACCCTTCCATATCCAATCAGTTGTCATGACCTGTCTTTTTTACCTCGACAATATCTCTTGCATACACCCCCTTCTCTCCTTTGGCACTGCCTTTCATCCTGGTGCAGTCCTTAACACATCTCACTTGGACTATTGTAATAGCCTGCTGATTGTTCTACCTGCCACAGTCTCTTCCCATTCTACTTAATCAATCAATAAACATTTATTAAGCACCTACTATATGCCAGGTACTGTGCCAAGTAAACGCTCTACTCAGCTATCAAATAAGTCTTCCTAAAGTGCCCATACAACCATTTTCCTTCCCTATGCTCCACCCCCACTACAATTCAATTAACTCCATTGTCTCCCTTTTGCCTCCTAGATCAGATAGAAATTCCTATGTTTGATTTTAAAAGTCCCACATAACCTGGCCCCTTCCTACCTTTCTAATCTTTTTTATATATTATATCATCCTATAGTGTCTGTGAACTAGCCAGTGACACTGGCCTCTTTGCTATTTCTTAAACAAGACACTCCATCTCTGGACCCTGGGCATTTTCACTGGCTGTTCCCTATGCCTGAAATTCTCTTACTCCTCTTCTTCACCTCTTAGTTTTCCTGGCTTCCTTCTAGTTTCAGCTGAAGTCCCACTGCTTTCAAGAAGCCTTTCCCAGTCCTCCTCAATCTTAGTGTCTTAGCTCTGAGATTACCTCCAAATCACTTTGTATATATCCTGTTTGTACATAATTGTTTTTTGTAACATCTCCCCTATTATACTGAGCTCCTCAAGAGCAGGGCCAGTTTTTTGCCTTTTTTGTATTCCTAGCACTTAGCACAATGCCTGATACATAGTAGGATTTTGATAAATGCTTGTTGACTGACTAATCCTAGAGGCAAGAGGAAACCAGTGGAGCTTCTTGAGTAAGAAAACTAACATGGTCAGACTTGAGCCATTAGAATATATCACTTTGACAGCTTTGGCAGATATGTAGAAGATAGAGATTTGAGGCAGGAAGAACAATTACAAGATTATTGCAGTAGTTCAGGCAAGAGGTGATGAGGGCCTG
Source organism: Gymnobelideus leadbeateri (assembly GCA_011680675.1). NCBI lineage: Eukaryota > Metazoa > Chordata > Mammalia > Diprotodontia > Petauridae > Gymnobelideus > Gymnobelideus leadbeateri. Next base: position 20,877 of record WOXC01008510.1, read on the forward strand.
AAAGAGGGTGGTTGCTATATAAATGGCAAGAGAGGAACATGTGAGAGACATGGTAAAGGTAGAATCCACAAGTTTTGGCAACTGATTGGCTACCGGGAATGTGAGAAAGGATGTGGAGTTGAGGATGACTGCTAAATTCTGAAAGTTAGCAGTGACCATAAGGATTGTGGTACCTGATAAAAAATAGGGCCATGCCTATAGGAATAACAATGAAAGGATAAGTCTGGTAGAAGTTTTTCCATGGTCAACTACAGTTACTGGTAATGAGTCTCAATAAGAATTCATTAACCAAAAGAAATTTATCGAGAGTCTACTATGTGCAAGGCACTGTGAGTTGGGTAAGACCTCTGTGGGCCTCAGTTTCTTCCTATGTATAATGGACTAGATGACTTTTGAGGTCATTCATTTCTGGATCCCTTTGATATTCTGGTGTTCCGGTACTTATACTGCTTTCCTCCCAATGCTTTTCTAATGATCAAAAGAAATCATGTATGCAAAGCACTTAACAAATTTTGAGGGGCAGCATGATGTAGTTAGAGAGCAGGTCTCGAAGTCAGGATACCCATGAATTCAAATCTCTTTGACGCATATTGGTTATGTGACCCTGGGCAAACCAATTAACCAAAGAACACAATTGGAAAACTACTGAGTACAGCAGAACCAGATTAAAAGGTAATAGGGAGGGGCAGCTAGGTGACACAGTGAATAGAGCACCAGCCTTAGAGTCGGGAGGACCTGAGTTCAAATCCAACCTCAGACACTTGACACACTAGTCATGTGACTTTGGGCAAGTCACTTAACCCCAAAAAGCAAAAAAGAGGTAATGTGGAAATATTCTACAAAATAAATGCGAATACAATAACAAACAGATAATGTTAATCTGTGTTTTTCTAAATCAATATACACCCATGAGGATCCTTATGTACAGTTTAGTGGCCTCTTGGCAACTCTAAAACCATTAGGTGCAAAGAAATCCTGACTGGTCTTGGTAGAAGGATTCTTTTCACCTAGGAACTCCCTGTGCCAATGAAATCCTGGGTACAATCCATATCTATCTATCTATTTATTCATTCATTTTTATTTTATTTTATTTTTTAAAATTTATTTATTTATTTTGCTTTTTGGAGGGCAGTTGGGGTTAAGTAACTTGCCCAAGGTCACATAGCTAGGTTTTTTTGTTTGTGTGTGTTAAGTGTCTGAGGCCAGATCCAAACTCAGGTCCTTCTGACTCCAGGGTCAGCGCTCTACTCACTGTCCCCCAATCCATATCTCTTTATAAATGTTATCTACTATTATTATTGGCTACTTTTTTCCCTGCCATTTTCTATATTCTCTTCTCTAGGCAGTGAAGGTGGCACAATGGAATAGGGCCTAGAGTTGTAAAGACCTGAGTTCAAATCCAGCCTCAGATACTAGCTGTATGACCCTAAGCAAGTCATTTAAACTGATAGTTTCTTCAGCTATAAAATGGGGATAATAATAACATTTATCAGGATTGTTATGGGTACTTGGCACATAGTAAGCACTATTTAAATACTAGGTATTTTGTTGTTGTTGTTAAGAAAATCAACTTTTCAGAAATCTTGTTCATGAAAGCAAGTAATCTTTAAGATTACTTTGGAGATGTCAGAGATGCGGAATTTGCTATTGGGTTATTCTTGCCATTGGGAACTCCAGTATTCAGAAATTAAAAATTCTCTCTACTTCTAATATGATACTTCATCATTTTAGCAAAAAATGAACTTTCTAGCCTTTTTATTCTGTGCCAATCTCAAAGAAGGATTAGATATAGGGTTTTTTTAAGTGCTTAATCTTGTAGCTTATGACATAAATCTTTTGGGTCTTAAGCCCTGGAAACGAAAATGTATACCTTAGAAGTCCAAATAATTCTTTAAGAATTTAATGGAAAAATATCAATATTAAAAGGTATGCAATTTGTATTATCAATAACATCTTGGCTTCTACTTCTTTTCAGGTCTTCAATTTATTCTTTTCTCCATCTGCCCTCTGCTTTTTATTTCTTTGTCAAGGCAAATCCTTTTTTCTCTGTGTTTGGTGCTTGCTTCTTTCTTCAAGATATTGAATAGTAGTTGAAGAAGGAGAAGAATAGTGAGCTCTTCAGGCACAAAAGCACTTTTTTATGGCATTTGCTGTTAAGAAAAAGGAAATTAACCTGGTCCTACCAATTTCACTTAAAGGGAGGCTTCTTTGATAAAGGACATTTATATGGGATTACTCTTCTAGCACAGAGAAATGCTAGGGGACCTAAGGAGCTGGAGCTCTTCTCCCTGAGGGGCTATTCCTGCTCAAGACCCATGGAGGTGGTCTGAACTGGGTTCAATCACTGAGCATTTATTAAATGCCTATTTTGTGCCAGACGCTGTGCTAAGCAGTTGGGTTACATAGAAAGGCAAAGGATAGACCCTCTCCTCAAGGAGCTCACAATCTAATGGGAGGGGACAACAAGGAAATATATACAAACAAGCTATGTGCTGGATAAATAGGAAAAATCCACACTAATAATGAGGGCTAGGATTAAGAGGGTTTGGAAAAGGTTTCCTGTAGATGATGGAACTTGGAGGAAGCCAGGAAAGCTAGGAGATAGATTTGAGGAAGGAGAACATCCTGGGTAGGGGGAACAGACTGAGAAAAAGTCTAAAGCCAAGAGACGAGTGTCTTGTTTGTGGAACAAAGAATCCACTGTCAATGGATTGAAGAGTTCATGGAGGGGAGCAGGGTTAGGGGTGTAAGATGTAAGAAGTCTAGAAGGGTCTTATATAGTGCTTTAAGGTTTGCAAAGCATTTTACAGATATTATCTCACCTGATCCTCACATATAATAATAATAATAATAATATTAATAATAACTACTTTATGCTGGGCAATATGCTTTACAATTATGTCATTGGATCCTCCCAGAAACCCTGGGTGGTATGTGCTATTATGGTCCCCACTTTACAGATGAGGAAACTGAGGCAAACAGAAGTTAAATGACTTGAGGCTGGATTTAAACTTAGATCTTCTCGATTCCTTGTCCAACATTCTACCCACCGGGCCACCCCGCTACCCCACTAAATAACTTTTCAGAGGTCCCATTCTATATTTTCATGAATTCAATCAAACATTGTTTGCAACAGCTGGAATGACCATATAATTCTGGAAAAGATCCTGAGCAGAATAAAATATAGACCTTCATATACAGGCTGAGAACTTAACAGACATCAGGCCTGATTCTCTCATCAACCCCATTTCCTTTCTCCTTTTTTGCTTCCAGACTGGCAATCTTCAGTTTTCTAAATCAAAAACCCCATCTTCAGCCTATACTTCAGGTAGATAAGAAGCAGCAGATCAAGGCACCATTATACTACTAATTCATATTGGCTTCCAACAAATAATCTAAGGTTTCTAACCATTCCAAACAATTAGCATTTAGCTAGAGGCAGTTCCCCAAATACCTATATCCTGGCTTCCTTATGCCCATGTAATTTAGCACAAGGGCAAAGCCACTAGCTAGATATAGGAACTCTTATTCCCTACCCATTGCTTCTGCTTGAGATTTCCCCTTCTCCTCTTCCTCCTTGAATCTTATAGCTATGGAAATCCCATTTGCTGCCTCTTAGCCCTAACACCTAATTTCTCACCTGGCTCCAGATCTCATAGGATAGATGTCTATCCTAATGTCCACTGCTAGGCCCCACTTCTCAAGGGATTAGGAATTAGACATGTACTCAGTTGATGCAATTAAATTCACCAAATGTTATCAAGTGCCTACTGTTTTCAAGGCACTGTGTTAATTACTGGGATTACATAGAGAAAAAAAAAGGAAACAATCCTTGGAAGCTTCAAGTGATAACTAAAATGCAGCTTTATATCACTTACTCAACCATAGGTTCCGTGAGTGAATAATGTTGAAGCTACCTTGTTAAGTCACTGTGCACTGAGCATGCACAAGTGCACTGCTTGTGTAGGCACTATACAGGTAAAGGATAAGGTGGCCTTTCTTCCCTGTGCCCCTAGTCCTATTCCTTTCTGTCTTCTTTAGGTCTTCTCTGTGATCATTCTCTCTCTCCCCAAGTCATGCTATGAGTTTGGATGCGCAGTAGGAAAGCATGTACTCCATTTTGAGAACTGGGAGGATTCTCGTTTGCCTGGGCTACAGAAAACATGAAGTGGTACCTGTACTAAAAGCTAAAAAGGGATGGTTGTTGTCAGATTTTAGAAGATCTTGATGGTGACATGCCGTTGCTCAGATATTGGGGCAGGGAAATGAAAAGATAAAGTGTGCCCATTCATTGTATTGTTAGTAATTATGATTTTTTAAAAAAAGATGTCACCTCCAGGATTCACCTCCAGGTAGAAAACAACAAACCCTGAGCCAGTGACTCAGAACCTTGAAGCTGGAGATATGATTGGATGGTATAGCTGGAAGAAAGTAAAAATATTTGAAGCCAATTAGCCTTAGTACCCCAAGGCTAATTATCAGCTTAACTCAATGAGTTGTGAGATTGAGCAGGGCCTTGGGAGTGGCCTTGCTCCTAGAGAAAGGGTTTTATTAGCAGATAGGTAGCACAGTGAATAGAGCACAGACGTTGCAGTCAAGAAGACCTGACTTCAGATCCTGCCTGAGACACTTAACTAGTTGTGCTGTGACCCTGGGCAAATCACTTAATTTCTTTCTGCCTCAGTTTCCTTATCTGTAAAAAGAGGATAATAAAAGCACCGACCTTTCAAGGTTGTTGCAGGGATCAAATGAGTTACCATATGTAAGTCACTTTGCAAACCTCTAAGTACTCTCTAAACTCCAGCTCTTTTTATTTCTTGCTGTTCAGTCATTTTCAGTTGTGAAATATTTCCACATTAGTCATGGTGTAAAAGAAGAATCAGAGCAAAAGGGAAAAACCATGAGAAAGGAAAAAAAAGAGAGAGAGAGAAAATAGTATGCTTTGATCTGCATCCAGACTCCATAATTCTTTTTTCTGGATGTGGATAGCATTTTTCATCATGAGTCCTTTGTACTTGTTTTGGATCATTGTATTGCTGGAAAGAACTAAATCTATCAGAGTTGATTGATCATTACACAATGTCACTGTTACTGTGTACAATGTTCTCCTGGTTCTGCTCACTTCACTCAGCATCAGTTCATCTAAGTTTTTCCAGGTTTTCCTGAAATCTGCCTGCTCAAAAGATGAATCTTCTTGACTCAGGGTCTGGTGCTCTATCCACTGAAGCATCTTATTTAGGAGAAATTATTTTGTGGGCATCTTGGGATTGATTAGGGTGACTGGGGAAGCACACAAGGTGAAGATAAAAGAGATTTCACCATCAAGAGCCAGAAAAGCTCATTAAATTTGCTCCAGCTGAAGTGACCCACACCTGAACAAAAATTCCTGCTACAAGATATCTGATTAATAGTCATCCAATCTTCTGATAGATAGCCAGATGGAACAGTGTATAGTGGGCTGGATAGGAGTTTGAATGTTGCTCTCAGACACTTACTAGCTGTGTAACCCTGGACAAGTCACTTAACCTTTCTGTGCCCTGGTTTCCTCATCTGTAAATTGAGGATAATAACACCTCCTAGGGTGTTATTATTAACCAAATGAGTTAATATATGTAAACTGTTCTATAAAGGCTAGCTATTATTATTATTATAGGATTGTTGTTATGCCAAGCTCAGGGCACAGCTTGCTTGCTGGGCTTTAGCTCTGGAAAATAGGGTGTCTCCTAATATCTTGACATTATTATTATTTACTTTAACAACTCCCATTAGGGGAAACACATTACCCTATGAAGCAGAACTTACTATTTTTGGGGTCATTCCAACTGTTCAGAAGTTCTTCCTTTCCTCAAACTTAATCAATTACCTTCTAGGACCAAGCTGAACAAGTGTCTCCCTCCTTCCATCCCCCCACCCCCCACATCTGGTAGCCCTTCAAAGTACTTGAAAACAACCATCATATGCCCCCTAAGTTTTGTCTTCTCCTAGATAAAAATCTCTAGTTCTTCCAAATGATTCTCATATAGAAGGAAATTGAAGCTCTTTACAGTTCTGGTATCCCTACCCTGGACCACTTCCAGCTTATCAACATATACAATACTCCAGATGTGCTTTGACTGATGTCTCATATTAAACTTGTGGGCCCCAGACTCCCAGATGTTTTTCACATGAACTGCTGCCTAATCTCAACTTCTTTATTTTGTTCTTATGAAGTTTCTTTTTAAAAAATGCAAGTGTTACACTTTAGATTATTTTCTATTATATATGATCTCATTAGATTTGTCCCACTGCTGCATCACACCAAGATCTTTTCAGATCCCTGATTTTCTATGTGTTAACTCTCCCTACTAAATTTTTGTCATCTGCCAATCATACCCTCTAGACTTTTATTGAAGATATGCATAAAATTGCTCATTGCTTCCAAACCTACTTAATCATATAATATCTAGTCCAAAAGATCTCAAAGTATGCTTATGGGACCACCAGACCCTTTCAGGGGTTCTTGGGGTCAAAACTATTTTCATGATAATACTAAGACATTTTAATTTTAAATATTGTAAATACTAAATTAAAATTAAATATTAAATAAAAATTCACTGGAGAAGAAAATGGCAAATCACCCCAGTATCTTTGACAAGAAAACCCCATGGATAGTAAGGTTCACAGGGCCATGAAGAGTCAGACACAACTGAATAGCTACAACAAATATTAGAGTGAGATTGATAAGATATGTTAAAATATCCCATTTAAGCATATTAAAATAACATTAGAAATAACCTATGTAAACAAAAGCTCTTGAAGGGGATTCCTCAATAATTTTTAAGAGTATAAAGGATCCTGAGACTGAAAAGTTTGAGAACCTATCTAGCCCATATCTTTCCATCTTGTCCACAAGAATAGCATTAGAGGTTTTGTGGAATGTATCATTAAAATCTAGGTAAACTCTATCTCTAGAGCATTCTCCTGATCTCCCAGTCTGGTAATTCTGTCAAAAAAGGAAATGAGGTCATTCTGGCATGACCTGTTCTTACTGGCTCTTTATTATGCTGGCTCTTTGATATCAACATTTCCATTGCTAGATGGTTACTAACCTTCCTTTAATAATATATTCTAAAATATTCCCTAGAATCCAAGTCAAGTTCATAGACCTATCACTTTTATGTGACATTGTTTCCTCTTTTTTGAAAATCAGCACATTTTCTTTCACTCTAGTCTCACTGCATTTTCCCCACTCTTCACCATCTTTCAAAGGTCACCAAGAATAGCTCAACAATTTTATCTGCCAGTTCTTCCAATACTCTGAAATGTGATGAATGCTTAGGTCTCTTCTCTATCACAAATTCTAAGATAGAATGATCACTTTCCTCTAAGATTCCCATATGTCCATTCTAGCAACCAGTCTTTCTTAGTTGGTGAGCAAAATTGCTTCTGGTTTTGCTTCCATTGATCTTCACCTACCCTGGAGGAAGAAAATGGGGCAAGAGAGTAGTTTCTGGAGGATCAGAGGATGGAGATATGCAGATGAGATTGAGGCATCTGGAGGCAAATACCTCTGGATCCAGATAGGAATGAGTCTTCCTTGATAGGAGTCCAAAGAAGGACTTCTGAAGACTAGCAATCAATCTGGGCAAGAAATCCCATGGAAAGTGCAGATTGGAGCTAGGTACCATGGAGGTAAAGTGTCTGATAAGGCCTTACATCCCCACTTCCATAACTGAGGATAACCTGGACAGCCAAATCCATGGCAAGGAAATTAAAAATGAATTAATATAAATTATAACATGGGTAGAGATTGCCTGTGCCTCTCATGGACACTAGGCCAGTTGATGGTAGGAGAGTGACTATTCTTTGGTAAAATCTCTGGCATATGGGACTCTCCTTGAGGGGTTTGTGCTGGACTTAAGAACTGCATTAGGAGGCATGAACTTGGAAGAGGAAATGTATATAGCAGCTGTATGGAGAGAAGGACTGGAGAAAGCCACAGCTAAGCATTGAGAGCCAAAGTGGGAAACAGAAATGAGAAAAAAGAAATTTCAAGAGCCCAGGGAGCTGGGGTGGGGGAAGGACAGGGTTGCAGATAAGGGAAATCAGATATGGAATTATGGTTGAGGTAGAAAAAGAAGACAAGTAGGGCATGGTGTCCTCAAACTTAGTGTCCATTAGGACTAAGCTGATTAATACTGAGTAGAGGTAAGGACTTTCATTCTCCATTCTAAACCAAGGGGCTCCCAGGAATGGCCAGAAAAAATAGATGTCACCAGTCAGTCAATCACAAACCATTTATTAAATGTTAACCTCATGCCAGGTCTAATGTGCTAGGAATACAAAGGAAATTTTAACAAAATGAAAGAAAGAAAAGGAAAAAAGAGCTACCCTTCCTTAAGGAGCTTACACTTTTAAACGGTTCTCATTCAGTTTTCTGAGTTGCAAAGTAACTACTGCCATACTGGGGAATTACAGAGATTGAAGGGAAATTTTACTTGCCTTCTTTGGAGGTATAGGACATTTGTACTCTTTTGAGTACAAAAAAATCAAAGGTTTGTAGATCTAGAGATAGAAGGGACTCTAAGGGCCATCTGATTCAAACCCCTCATTTTACAGTTGAGAACACTGAGGTATAGGGAAGTTAAGTGGCTTGCCCAACATTACACAGGAGTTAAGTGTCAGAGGCTGGGTTTGAACACAAGTCTTCCACCTCCAGAGTCTGAGGTCTTTCTCCTATACTATTTTGTCTCTCTTGTGTTCCTTTCCTTGGTACTTTTGTTGTTTTGTGCCTGTGGTATGTCTGTTTAGTCATTTCAGTTGTGTTGACTCTTCACAACTCTGGGGTTTTATCGGCAAAGATACTGGAGGGGTTTGCCATTTCCTTCTCCAGCTCATTTTATAGATAAGGAAACTGAAGAAAACAGGGTTAAGTGGCTTGCCCAGGGTCACAAAGCTAGTGTCTGAGGCCAGATTTGAACTCAGAAAGAGGAGTTTTCCTGACTTCAGGCTCAGCACTATATCTACTTTACCACCTGGCCGCCCTAGCAAGATACTGATGTTTAGTAAGTAAGATGTCTAGTCAGATACTAGTATGCTATACCTTACCTTTAAAGAGGGCCTGGAAACCCAGGTAATTCATTCCCCACATGCTGACTGCTAGGTTTTGATGTCACCATCATCATCCTCACAGGGGTACCCTGTGGGTGGGGGTGGCTTAACAGCTTCCTTTTGTACTTAGTCTTCAGTCATTAGATTGTAAGCTCCTTGAGGGCAGGGTCTTTCTTTTTCAGATTTGTATCTCCAGCCATAGCAGTCTGGCACATAATAGGTGCTTAACACATATTTAATGTATTTTACTGTACTGTAGGTGGGAGCTCAGATTTTACACTGAAAACTTATTACCTCGGGGTGGCTAGGTGGCCCCAGTGAGTAGAGTGTCTGCCCTGGATTCAGAAGGACCTGAGTTCGGCCGACCTCAGACACTTAACACACACACAAACAAAAACCTAGCTGTGTGACCTTGGGCAAGTTACTTAACCCCAACTGCCCTCAAAAAAAAAAAAAAGAAAAGAAAAGAAAAAGAAAACTTATCACCTCAAAACAGCACCAATGAATCTGGGAGTAACTAAGAGATTCACTCTCAGGCCTAGGCCTGGTAGAAACAGATCTGGCCAGAGGGAAGAGAGAACTAAGAAAGAGGAAAGCTTAGTTCCTGCAATCAAGTCATAACAACCTTTACAATTCAGGAAAATTACACCCTTTAATCTTGTAAAGTACCCCATTATGTCTTTCCACCTAAATAAATTTCCTTAATGTGCCGTTATATGGTCCAGAGGAAAGATCTTTCAGCCAATTCTCTTCTAACTCTTCCCCAGACCTGAAAGGAGGAAAGTTGGGGGAAGTGGTAATGAAGAAACTCAGGAAAGGGCTGGTTCTTTGAAAAACTGGTATAAAACTGAGTTGGTATGAACCCATCTCCTTTCCCTTCTCACCAATTCCAGACCCAGGTACTACCTGCTACCACATTTTTAAACAGGCTAAATCTTCTAGTGGACTTTTTTTTTTTTTAAATCAATTGGGGTTAAGTAGCTTGCTCAAGGTTACACGGCTAGTCATTATTTGTGTGTGGGTGCTCCTTTTCTGAGGCCGGATTTGATCTAGGGTCATCCCAACTCTGAGGCCGGCGCTCTTACTCACTGCACCACCTAGCCTCCCCAAAATTGTAACATTATTTTATTCTTTTTTTTTTCTTTTTGGAAGGCAGTTGGGTTAAGTAACTTGCCCAAGGTCACATGGCTAGGTTTTTGTTTGTGCGTTAAGTGTCTGAGGTCGGATCCGAACTCAGGGCCTTCTGACTCCAGGGCCGACGATCTACTCACTCACTGTGCCACCTAGCCACCCACCAGGTTAAATCTTCTAGTAGTAAAATGACCTAGAAGTAGCAGAAGACTTAGGTAAGGGGATATTCACCATTCCAATGAGGGCCCAAATTAAGGTGTCAGTAATGGTAATAGAAAGGAGGGCTAGTTCTTAGACATTACCCAGATGTATTTCAAATACTTTACAGGTTAAATAGTCTTTTATGGGCTTGTCAGGGAACCTAATTATCACCTCAACCATTGGCTAGATGGCCCAATCTCAACAATTCCAAGCAATCACAGGTGACTTAAAACTTTACACCTCTCTTCCCATCATTGTACATCGTGTACATTACTGTGTATATTGTATGTTGGGTTAAAATCATACTAAACAGCTAGGTTGGACATTGAATATGGGAATGAGCAACTGAACTTCTCAGAGTACCTCTGGGAAGCAGTATCTGAAGGGAGCAAAGTGAAGGCATGATTGGGAAAATTTCAAGAGAGATGAATGGTGGACACACTTTTCAGACAGCCAACCAAACCCAGTTTCAACCCACTTATCTAAAACTTCACTTCTCTCCACAACCCAAGCTTTCTGGAACATTCCCTTCTCAGGCTTTCTAATTAATCGCTTAAGCAAGAACGGCAGTAAAAGACTATTTGCATTTACATAATGGCCTCTCTCAGCTGGGAGTTCCAAGAGCTTTCCTCCTCTCTCTCCACATGTAGGCTCCAGAGGGACAGGTAAATAATTATAACCTATTTAAAAGGGTCAAGGAGAGGAAATAACAATAATGGCTCACATTTACCTGACGCTTTACAAAAGAAAGTTCTTTTTTGGGGGGATGTCGATCCAAAGCTCTTTATTTTTAAAGCCCTGTGTAAATGCCAGCTGCTTCTGCTGTCTACACAGGCTAGCTTGCCTGGTAGTCAGCTATCAACCACTTCCATTTTCTCTACCTTGTCTAAATTCAAATGCCGAGATGCCATTAAACGTGGACATAAATTGAGGACACGATTGGGAAGATTTCAAGAGATAGATGGTGGACACGTTTCATTCATTTTAAGACATTTCACTAACTGCAGTTTAGTTATTCAGCTCCCACCGCATCTCCCATTCCTTTGTGTTCTAATTAATCATTTAATTAAGCGCATGAGCGCCCTGGGCCCAGCTCTGACAGTGCAATCTAAGAGAGGCTACATGCAAACTGGATGGGATGAACTAAACTGGAGAGGTGAACCCGGGAACAGCCACTTTACAAGGGTTAACACCCCTCTTTCTCTTCCCACTCGGTCCACAGGAGGTGAATTGGCACTCTTTTTTTCTTCAGTCAGGCCCCAAGGTCAGCAACTGCGCGGAGACCTTTTCGCTAGAGAAGCCAGGACCCGGAAACCCCAAAGGCAGGGATTGTCAGCCCAGCAGCAAGAACGAAGGGAGGCGAGGCAGCACCCAGCCCCACACTGCAGAAACTACACATCCCAAGATGCAATGCAGTCCCCGCCCCCTCTCCGCTAGTCTGGACTCGCCGAGACCGCGAGCACTCTAGGAATGCTCTCGTGCTCGCGCTTCCTTCGCTTCTTGCGGCGCAATGCGTCTAGCTAGACTCAGTTTCTTAGGACGCCGATTGCTTCCGGCCCTCTCGGATTCTTCCTATAATAGGGAGGCAAGAGTGGGCGGTGACACAGACTAGCAGGTCTTTCGCATGGGGAAGGGAATACGCGTGTTCGTTCCACTGGAGGATAAAAAGGGCGGAGCCTGGAGGTTCCATTTAGGGACTAGCGAGTGAAAGGGAGACGAAATGGGAGGAGAAAGGAGAGCACATGCGCATCAGGGGGAAGTCGAGACGCGAAAGCGTAGGTGCTGCCGAGCTAGAGCAGAAGAGAAGCCACACTAAAGGCGCCTGCGCACGAACCTCTGGCGTCCTTCCTAGTCTGGTCCCGGTCCCATTTCCCGGAAGTGATGTTGGCTACGCGTAATCCAGCTGCCTACGCTCCTCCCCTCAGTCCATGGGCCCCGCCCCTGAGGGATGGCCCCGTCTCTTTCCCCTCCTCCCTCTCTCCCCCTCCCTTCCCTAGCTCTCCAGTCCGTCCCCTCCCCTCCCTTTGGCGGTGGTGGCTCCTCCGACCGCCGCTGTCGCTGTCGCTGCTGGGCCCCCGATCGCCACTGAGTTATCCCGAAGGCGCAGCCGGGATATGATCTGTGCCTGCCACTATTCCCGTCCCGCCGGCCCGCGCCTCCGTAGCCATCCTGAACCCGCGGTTGCGGGGCTGTGCGCTCTCGCGTCGGCTGCTGCCCCAGCCCGGGCCCCGCGGCGGCGGCTGCAGTGCCCCCCGGCCCGCCCCCTCCTCCCATGGCGGCGGAGATCCAGCCGAAGGCGCTGACCCGCAAGCCGGTCTTGCTGCAGCGAGTGGAAGGGTCCCAGGACGTGGTGAACATGGCAGTGATCGTGCCCAAGGAGGAGGGAGTCATCAGCGTCTCGGAGGACAGGTACGGGACCCCGCGGGGATGCCCCTGGCGGGACGGGAGGAGTGAGCCGGCGATTTCTTTTTTCTTCTCTTGACCCTCTCCCGCCCCGGGCGCTTTTGTTTCTTGGCCTCACTTTCTTTCCTCTTTCTCCTGGGGGTCTCCCTAGTCCCCCCTGTAGCCTGCATCTCCAAGCGCCCTAGCTCGCCCCAGCCGAGCAGCGCTCTGCGCCGCCTCCTTGTGCTGCGTGTCTCTTGGACGCGCAGACCCGACCGGCCGCCCGAGCCCTGGGCACTCCCCCCAGGATGTCAGTCTCCCCGCCCCTCGGTGTCCCCGGGCTATTCCCCAGCTGACTCCGGGTTGGGGCCGAGGCTGCTGTCCTGCCTCGGCCCGCTCTAGGGAGTGTCCGCACCTGAGCTGGCCAGGCTTGCTGATGCTGCCTTTTGGGCTCGGCGGGGCAGGTGCCCAAAAGACGCGCTGAACTGCCCATCGGAGATAATGAAGGTGTTTGATACGTTGCGTTGCTGCGTTTTCTGCCTGATTCTCACAAGGCAGATCTTTTCCCTCTGCCCACCATTCTTAGCACATTTTGAAGCGGCACTCAGTAAACTGCATTTAATTTACTGCATTCAGTAAACGTTGCAAATTGAAAACCACTAACTTCACGTTATAGCGTGGTGGTTTCTTCACTCTTCTCCACCCCCTCCCCCATTCTCTTTTTACTTTCAAGGGGAAGTGCCTAGAACATACAAGGAACCAAAAAGCTCCCTATAAATAGCGTTGGAGTTCCTTCCCTCTTGCTAGCTTATTTGCTTTTAATGGTATACGGCTTGATTTGCAGAAGTGGAGTTGATGCGCAGACAATAGCATATCAAATATGCAGAAATAGCTGAGTAGGTTAATTTCTGGAAGAATGCTGTTTGAATATGGGTGGCAAGGTCATAATTTAATTATAGTAGCTGATCAGATATATCAACGGATAGTTAAATAGCTAATATAAACCTACTGGGCAGCTAAAATACTAGAATACTATATACCCACTGTAAAATCCGTAGTCAGGTTTTATTAATGGATAGAAAACATGCCTTGGCAGATCCAGCTTTCACGGTATTTGGTTCAGTGAAGGAAGTGGACTAAGTCCTTGTGTGTTTAGTGTTTAGTTGGACCCTCAGGTCCAAACTCAGTTTGCTGTGTCCCTTTTATAAATGCTGCTTGGTCCTGTGATAAATCATTGATTAGGCTCTTCATCAAATGTACTGTTAGTATATTGGATGATGTTCCCTTATCTCCTTACTATTCAATCCAAGAGAAACCTGATCCATTTCCTCTGCAGTTTGATGGGAGAAAATGTAAACATACACTTCTGTCCTTGGTAAGCAGTCTGCAATGAAATTCATTGCTATAATTTAATGTGTTTGTGGTAACCTTCCAAAATCTGTGAAGAAACTTTGGGTGATTAATCTTTCCATAGAGGTAAAATTCCATGATTATAAGTGCCATAGGAGTTCCAAATTGTTTTATTATGATAAAATCTTTTTTTAAGTGAATATATTGGAAATGGGGCTTTTTACTAGTTTGTGGGTACTTGGAGAGGAAAAGTAGCTGATCTCAACTTCTAGCTAATAAATAATTAAAACTTAGACTTAGGGAAAAAGAGAAAGTCAAAACTTTTACCCCATTTCTTTTCCCTAAATTACCAATCTTTAACAATTTCTTTTTTATATAGGTTAGATGGTGTTTCATCAAATTGTTGGATTTTAGAGCTGGAAGGAACTCTAGAAATCAACTAATTCAAGAGGCATTATTGTGTAGTCAAGACATATTAAATACTTACTATGTCTCAGGCACTTTATTAAGCTCTGAGATATAGTAAGGAAAAAACAACTCAGTCTAATAGGGGAGATGACATGCAAATGGCTATTTACGAACAAGATTGGTACAGGATAAATTGGAGCTAATCTTAGAAGGAAGGCACTGACATTAAGGGGGAGAGGAGAAGTCTGCTTGCAAAGGTGAGATTTTTAGTTCAGACTTGAAGAAAGTAGGAAATCTAGGAGTCAGTGAAGAAGGAAGTCAGAGTCTGGGTTAGAATTTTGACTGCTACAATCTCTTTTAGGCTTCAGTTTCTCTGTAAAGTGAGAGAGTTGAACTAAATGATTTCCAAAGCCCTTTCTGCTCTGAATCCTTTTTTGGGGGGAGAGGGAGAAGGGGGAAGGGAGGACAATTGGGTTAAGTGATTTGCGCAAGGTCACAGAGCTAGTGCATGTGTCAAGTGTCTCAGGTCACATTTGAACTCAGGTCCTCCCAACTCTAGGGTGGGTGCGACACCTAGCTGCCCCCCAGCAGTGAATTCTTTGACAATCCTCAACTTCTTTTTTTTGGTGAATTGGACCTTTGAAGTGACCTTCCCTCCTCCCCTCAATGAGGAAATTCCCCAGAGGCCAGAATTTCTAGTTCCAAAGATTGTTTCTGTTTAGTCCTTTCTGTCTGACCCTGACTCCATTTTTCTTGACTGAGATCCTGAAGTGGTTTGCCATTTCCTCTCCAACTCATTTTACAGATGAGGAAACTGAGGCAAACAGTGTAAAGTTACTTGAAGACTCAGGTCTTCCTGACTTCAACTGGAGCCCACTACCCCACCTAGCTGCCCTACTAAAGCTATTTTGACACTAACTTTCCCATTCAATTTAGTAAACAGTTATTAAGCACCTACTATGTGCCCTCAGGCCAACTGTAAGGAAAGCCTAATAAGAAAAAGATTGTACTTACCCTCTAGGAGTTTATAATCTACTATCAAATGGTGGAAGACTTTGCACGAAAAGAATCTGAAAAGGAGAGATAGTAGGTTATGAAACTCTGAAAGTCAAAAACCAAGGCCACCTGCTGTTGGAGAAAGGTAAGTTAGGGCATTCTATAAAGTTAGCCTTTTGGAAGAGCTTACTGCTCTACCCTGCAACCCTCTGAATCTGAGCAGTAGAGAAAGTGTTTAGTATCAGTCCAGAGGTGATGAGATTTCAGGTGATTATCTTTTCCTGGGGGAAGGCATGGTAACTCAATCCTGGGAAGTATGCTCTTATTATCATCCCCATTTTCCAGAAGGAATCTGAGGCTAAGTGACTTTTCCAAGGTCATACAAGGTCTGAGGTTGTATTTGAACCCAGTTTCTCTTGTCTTTAGTTCCAGTGTTCTTTATCCATTGCAATGCCTGTTTCTGATGAAAGATACAAAGGAATTATTTGTACCAAGACTGTCAGGGCTGTACCTATTATTCTCTGCTGGACCTTGAACAAGTTATATGTTCTCTCCAGGCTACATTTTACTCATGGTAGAATGAATTATCAACTAGATAATTTTTAAGGTCCATTTCAATTCTAAAATTCTGTCTCTATTTAGATTTTTTGGTGGAGGAGGAGCACATGTAATTTCATTGATTTGGAAATTTCCTCTACCAATGCAGATCCCAAGTCCATATAACTTAAAAGTTGTGGTTCCTGACAACCTAATTGACTGACTTGTGGTTATACAGCTAATATATATTCCAAGCAGTTAGTGAACGCAGGTTTTCTTGACTTCAAGGCCAGCCCTTTATCTACCAAGCAGCATTCCTCTGCTAAGTCCCATTGTCCCCTCTCTTACTCCCTGTAAGTTACAGAGCCAGGTCCCAATTGGGGGGGGGATAATGAATTCTGTGAAGTGGCCCCATGTATTTAAATTTGAGCTGGAACTCTTCAAAATTATAATTATGTAACATAGGGTAATTGTATGTGACCACTTAATAGGATTCATTATTCCCCCTAATTGGGACCTACCTGTGGTAATAATTTAGGCATTGGCTTATTCAATTCAATGGAATTTAGTTATTGTGTTGCTTCACCTATAAAGAATCATATCAAATGTTTTCTTTGATTGTAGGCAAAATTTTCCCTATAGTTTATAACTTCTTTACCTCTTACTGAAAAGACTGGAGAAAGTGTCCTGGAGGTAGCAGGGAAATTGGATTAGATTCAAACTAATTTTTGAATATTTTGAATCTTTTAATTACTTAAAACAGGTGGAGTGTCAGTTGTGCTCAAAGTTCAGCAAGTGGCATACCCAGAAATAATTATCAAGAGAAAAGGTCAACTGGTTTATGCCAGTAATCTGCCTGGAAATGGACTGTTTGTATGTCTTTAAAAGCCAGAATGCAGTTTTTTGTTTAAAAAAAAAAATTACTGGGAAAACTGATCAGAGGGTACTAAATTGAAGACTTTTGGCTTAACCTGAAGTGGCCCAAAGAAGGGACTCCCAAAGAAGTCACTAAGTCATCAATGTCAGTTATGTAACAAAAACCAGATACTGCCCAATACCACAAGAATTTAGATCTACTCAATCAGGATATGAAGATCCGGATATTGCACCACTTTGGAAAGTGTTATGCTGATACTGACCCTTTTGGAGTTGGTGATATTTATCTAGTCAAAACCACTGAGATTTCATCTTTCTCTTCTCTTCCTGCCCCATTCTTTTTTGCATTCTTCTAGAAACTTCCTTTAGAATAGAAATTTATGTATAAGCATCCAGTTTTTTTTTTTCCAGAGCTGAAAAAGAGACCTGAAATCACCTAGCCCAATAGCTAACAGTTTTCTTCTGGATAAATGATGGAATCAAACATAAAAAGAAAATATAACTTTTTACATATACATCTTCTCTTGGGTAGCTATCATACCTTGCACTTTCCTTATTTTTAATACTGGAGAGACTTTTCTTTCCAGATGGCTCTAAATAATCCTGATAAATAATTTAGACAAACTAGTAACATTTAGAAACCAACAATTAAATTGTGATTTGAGATTCTTATTAATAATAATGATTAATAATAGTAATTTAAGATTCCTATTTTCTGTAGCCCATGATTGGTTGATGGATAGATGTGGAATTGAACTAAATTACATTATATTGCACACATGCGTGAGAGAAAGGTGGGTGCCAAGCCACCTTTTCTTCTCAATTTCACTATCAGAAGGGAGAAGATTAGAGAGGAGGCAACCTTATTTAAAAAAAAAAAACTATGCAGAGAGTGCCCTGATTGGCAGACATTCCCCAATAGAAAAAGTCATGTATTTAACTTTACAATTTTATTTGCCTTTTGTTTAGGAAAGAGGTATCAACTATCTAGGTTTTCTGTCATTAGGTAAGAATTTGCAAAGTATCTTTATTGTGAAAAAGACTTGTACAAATTAAAATCAAGACCTTGTACGCAGTCTGTTTGGCACTTATCAGAGAGAACCTTATCTTCCTGTTCTTCATCCCTTATTTAGGATAGAGGTTTTTAATCTTTTTTTTTTTTTTTTGGTAAAATATGGACCTTTTCTTACAATATTGTTTTTAAATGTAAAATGCAATGCTGATCACAAAGGAAACCAGTTATGTTGCAATATGTTTATTAAAAATTTTTCTTTCTTTAAAACTTTATGGGCACTATGTTAAGAATCCTAGATTTTAGGACATGTTTACCCATTGAATCCCTTGGTGGTGTCTACTTCTTGAAGACAGGCTTGGCTCACAGTGTAAAACCAAATCCAGCTATTCAGGGAAATACATCTGTGAGAATTCAAATATTTTAAAAAGGCGAGCTTTATACATCACCTTTTAGAGAAATTGAAATCAAGTAGCCATCCTGATCTGCTGCAAGGGTATTTATTTACTGGTGGCTAAGCTTTACAGGGATATTTGTTTTAGTATGGGAGCCCAACATCTAGTTGAACTGGACTCACTACATACTTAAGACTTGTCAGTTTATGGTTAATCTCTTTGGATTCCAATGCATAATGATTTGGCTACAGGGAAGGCGAGAGATTCTCACAGTTCTGAAATGACCATTTACCTTCTGGAGCCCTCCCTGTGCCCATTGATAAAGCTTTTCAGCTTGAGAATCCCTAAAACTGTAATAAGTAGCTCCCAGAATTGATTCAGGTTGACTGGAATCCTCTAGCCAAACTCTTGTGGAATTTGGGGTGGGGCTGTGACCAATGAAAGTGCAACCCTAGATGGATAGGTCCTTACTTAGCCTTTGGCTCAGGTTGAATAAATGTTTTGACTTGCTAAGAAGTATTTGGTTCCCTGTCTTCTTTGAATCTTCATTGTTACTTAGAACTTTCTCGAATTCTATTGCTTATTTGAGTTATGTTTGCTGGCTGTTATCTTGATAAGTTGCGTGCCTGGCCTAAAGCACTTTTTTTATCTGAATAGATCTACCAATAATGAGTATTTGTTAATTATATATTTTAATTATTAGCTAGTGAACCTATGATCTCTTCCTTTCTACTCCCTCCGCCTCTTCCTTTCCCTCTGCTAAATCTTTAAGAATCTACTTAAAAGCAGTTATTTAAAAACAAAACAAAAAACTCTTGACTCTGGTGAATCTTAAAATAAAACAAACACATTTGAAAAACAAAACAAACAAAATCTAGGCCTGGTCAGGAAAACTGGTTCATATGAAGGAGTTAAAATGAGTTACCTTATTTCCCATAAAGAAAATAGAGACTGATGTCCTTAACCTTAGAACAGAAAAGAATGGCACTTCTGGCTAGATCTTTGAAGAGCACTTACCAAATGTCTCCCACAGGTACTTCTCAAGCAGGGCTTCTGAACCCTGGGTCTGTGAACTTAGCAGAAAATTTGTTTTGAAAACTGTGTATCAGTATAATTAATTTCCTTTGTAATTTTCTGTATTTAATTTCATGCATTTAAAAACAGTAATATGAGTAGTCTATAAGATGCACCAGACTTACAAAAGGGAGGTTCAGAACACACAAAAGGATTAAGGACTTTTGCTCTAGAGAAGAATAGGCCTTGTTCTGGTGCAGTTGTTCCAAAAGGCCCTGAGTTTGCATCTTCAGGTAATCAGCTGTCAGACTTAGCTTTGGTGAGACAGTACACACCTGTCAGACTTTGCCACCAGTTCTGCTTTTCCCTGAGCCTCACTTTCCATACTTTGTCCCACTGCCCTGTCTTATAGACCTGGAATTTAGTGGTCCTGTGTCAGCTGACAAGGGCTAGAAGGGAGGCACTTCAACCCACTGTTCTGCCCACTTCTACTTTTGGGGAGGGAGACAGGGTTGGTAAATCAGTCTGTAAGGCTACAGAATGACTTGGAAAATTTGATTTTCCTTATTGTCCTATAGCAGTTACCATGTTAAACACTATTAGTGTGAATGACTACTATAGTGCAGGGACAGGGAAATTCTGCCTACAGGTCAGATCCAGATCTTTGTTTAAAGGTCACATAATTTGCAGAGGGACAGACTAAGTGGTAACTGATGGAATTATGCCTGAAGTTGCCAAGTACAATTTGTTTCTTAAACTTCTTTGACTTTTTTGTTCTCTGCCCTTCCCCTCTTCACCCCCACACCGGCCAAGAACAGTTTTTTGTAAATGAGTTGCATCTTTGTCTCTTCCTACCAAATGGGATGTTAAGTAGCCATTTAGCAAATGTCAGTCCCCTTGTTCTTCCCATCCTTCTCCTGTGGTTTATTTCTGTTCACCTCTTTTGATGTGTGTCTCTGCATCTCTCTGTTTTTCTCCTGAGGACTCTTTCATTTTTTCTTCATTCTTCTCTCTCTTGCACCTTCTGTTTGCCTTTCTCCCTTATTTATTCATATTAAAAAAGCATGTTTTTATAATTTATTGAATAGAATTTTAATATTCCCTGTAACTAATTTAAAGAGTGGATGGGTATACATTTTATTCCTTTATTTACAAATGAAATTCCATAAAAGTACATTAGCTTGCTTTTTAATTTAGATAGTTGTGCCATTTTTTTTTCTGACAATGAGTGAGTGACCTGAGAGGAAAAACAGTGTGGTTCCCTAACTTAGAACCAAGACCCAGGCATTTTATATCCTAGCAAGGATTAAACAATGTTCCTCCCTACCTTGAGGCTTTGAGACTTCCATATAAGCCAGTGGGACTTGGTATAGCAGAAAAGAAATAGTGCTATTCAATGGAAAGCAGAACTTCTTGGCAATAAAAAGTGTATATCTATTTAAAAGATAATATTAAAAAGTGTTTCTCAGTCTTGTATTGCAGCCTGCCCCATATGTGTTGCTACTGGACTAGTGCAATTTGGGGCCTACCCCAACCCACTCCAAGGTGACACAATCAAAGAAGAATTACTGAAAATAGTTCATGTTCATTAGTTCTTTGGAAAATCCTGGATAATTGCCACTCAACAATCCACTAAATTGTTTTGAGGGTTTTGGCAAGTTGCTATATTTTGATCGTTAGACGGAATAGTCATCTTGTCTTTGACTTTCCATGTGAAATTTTTGGTGAGTGTTTTTAACAGACATAAATTTAGACTAAAGCACTTTCAAGGATTAATAAGTCATATTATTGGATTTACATTAAATTCAACAAAATTCAAGTTTGACAAACATTAAGCTACTAAATACCACATACAAAGAACATTAAGCACTTATTTCATTCATTCATTCAGTAAGCATTAATTCGGCTTATACCATGTGCTAGGTACTGTGTGGTGCTGGTGATATAAAGCCAGTGAAACAGTGTTTGCTCTCCCCTATATTGAGGGGAGGAGACAATACATATACAGGTAAACAAACAAAAGTATACACAAGACAAATACAAAGTAATTTTGGGATTAGTTAACAAGCATTGATTAAGTGCCTACAATGTGCTCACAAGGAGGACAATTCAGGACATTCTAGGGGACAAACAGGCACATATATAAATATACACAGAATGAGTATAAAGGGAATAAATACAAAGTTGGTAAATATAACTAACAACTCAGTCAGTGGAGAAGTCAGTCAAAGACTCTTGTAGGAAGGTACATTTGAGCTGGAGTACTGTAGAGAACTTGGGGGTTCCAAGAGGCAGGTGGGGGGTGGCAGATAGTGTTGTGCCCAAACCCAAATCATCCATCTCCTGATTTGAAGCCTACCATTAAGCCCCTTTATATATTTGTCTTTGTCTCTATCCTATACCCTGTAATAGCTTGAAACAATTTAAGGCATAGTGTTGGATATTGCCCAAGGTGTAGTCCCCCATAACCCAAGGGGTTATGGCACAAGTTTATCTTAAGAAGAGACCACCATGATCTGTTCCTGCTAACTAAGCAGGGTCCCCACACCCTTTACCCAGAACATGACCCCTAGCTTGTCCCCATTACCCATTGACCCTACACCCTGTTTTGGGAGGAACTCCCTTGTTCCAGGAAAAGTTGCACCCTTGTACCCTTGCGCCATATTTTCAAATTAGCCCTAAGCTATAGATCTAACCAATGGCAATTCTTAGCTTCTGTATATCATTGCTTATGCTAGCTCCCCTCTCCAATTGTGGTTTTAGCCTTTATAAGCACTGTGTGTACCCCAATTTGGGGCTGTCTGATTTGAATTTAAACTCTAGGCAGTGGCGTGCTTAATCAATAAATCCACACCTAAATTTACTTTGAACCCAGGTCTTAGCTTGCTCTTATTCTCTGCACAACATTGGGAGAGGCCAGCTTGTGGTCCAGAAACTAGATGAGATCAGATGTAGTAGGCCAGTTTGGCCAAAATGTGAAGTGTGTAAAGGGGAATAATAGGAAATCAATCCATAAAGATTGGGTGACATTAGAGCTTTTAAATACCAAAGAGAGGAGTTTGTATTTTATCTTAGAGGTTTGTATATATAAATTTTTATCTTAGAGGTATATATATATATATATATACATATATACTTATTACTATGTTGTTTGGTCATTTCAGTCATGTAGTAGATGAAACTTGAGCTTTGAAGGGAGCTAGGGGTTCTAATAGGAAGAGGTGAGGAAGGAGAGCATACTAGGCAGGGGACAAAGTCTGTGCAAAAGTACTGAAGTGAGAAATGGATTATCACTTATGGAGAGACCAACAAGGAAGCCAGTTTGATAGGAATATTAACTAGATGAAGGAGAGGATTTGAAATCAGTGTTAAAAGATAGGTTGGAGTCAGAGGGTGTTAGGTTTTAAATACCGGGGGGTTACTATATTATCCAATAGTAACAGGGTCAAACCTATGCTTCAGGGTTATGAATTTGACTGCTGTATGGTGGATTAGATTGGAGAGGGAGACACTGGAGGCAGAGAGGCATGAGAGAGTGACTATTAGAGTGGATAGAAGAGGTGCTGTGGAGGTCAAGTCAACAAGACTTGGCATTTGATTGAATATGGGAGTTAAAGAGGAGAGAATAAAGGATGATTGAGGTTAGAAACCTGGGGGTCAGGGGCAGCAGTGGATAGAGCACTGCCCCTGGAGTCAGGAGGACCTGAGTTCAAATATGACCCCTGACATGAACTAGCTGTATGACCCTTGGCAAGTCACTTAATCTTAGTTGCCTCCAAAAAAAAAAGAAAGAAACCTGTATATCAGCAAGAATGGTAGTACCCTAGACAGAAAAAGGGCAGGTAGGAAAAAGGACAATGGGTTTAGGGAGCAAGAGTTCTCTTTTGTATATATTGAGTTTGAGATGCCTCTGAAATATCTAGGCAGAGATATAAAGCACATATTGGTCATCTAAATGCAGATTGGGGTCAGCAATAAAATACTGTGACTGGGACCTTTTCATAGTTTTGCCTTCCTGGTAATGTTTCAATGCCCTGTCTGCTATGTATAGCCAACACAACTGGCTCTCTAGGGGTTGCCATCTTCTTACTTTTAGCAGCTCCATTGTGGTCTGTGATACCTTTTCCTCTAGTTCTGTGACCATTTTCCATAGATTCCTGTTGTATTGCATGGAAGGAGGTCAATGATACAAAGAGATGCCCTGTGCACATCAGAGAATTAATTGCAGAATTACTTTTGGCAGCAGAGTGGGAAGCAAGTGCCCCTTGGTTGGTGAACGACTTAAACAAATGGTGTCGCATGAATGTCATAGGGATTGTCATGCTCTGTGAAATGAATAAAGTAGGAAAAATGCAGTGGAACATGGGGAGACTTAGCTAACTGATTAAAAAAACCCCAAAGTTAGCAGAATTGGGAAGACAATAGGCTTAACAGGAACATAAAGAAAGCGCATTAAAAGGAAACAGAATACTGCATAATTATAACATCCCCAGGAGAGAGCTGAGAAAACTCTCCTCCCTCCCTTCATTCCAGAGGTCAGTTAATAAGGATATAGAATGCTACACACAGTTACCTGATTTAGCTGAGCTTCTTTTCCTTTAAAAAAAATATTTTATCTTTGTTACAAGGGAAGACTCACTGGTAGGGGGGAGGTAGATTTTGAAGTAAATGTGATGTAAAATAATAATCATGATAGCTAACATGTGTATGTAATCTTAAGACTGGCAAAGTGCCTGATGCATATACCTCACTTGAGGGAGGTGCTATTACCATCCATATTTTATGAACGAGGAAACTGAGTCTCAGAGAGTAAAGTGACTTTGCCAGGCTCACAAAGCTAGGCGCTGAGGCATAATTTGAAATCAGTTTTACTTGATGCTAAAATCCAGTACTCTCTCCAATATGTTCTTCCTTCAGCCCAGAACAAATAATAATAGTAATAGCTCACATTTACATAGCTCTTACTGTGTGCCGGGCCTTCTGCTCAGCACTTTACAGTTATCTTATTTGATCCTCATAACAACCCTAAGAGGTAGGTGCTGTTATCATCTCCATTTAACAGATGAGGAAACTGAGGCACAATCTTGTGCCTGAGTCTGGATTTGAACTCTTCTTCCTGACTTTAGGGCTGGGGATCTATCCACTGCCTTAGCAGCTGCCAAAACAAATAAAACAAAAACCATTTAAGGACCTCCTTCCTAGTTTTACCATTTACTGCCTGTTTGAGTGTGAGTAACCCATGTTGTGTCTCTGATCTTGTTTCCTTTTCTTTAAAAGGGAGTTAAGAGGGAACATTTAGATTAAATGACCATTAAGGCCTGTTCTAGCTCAGAATCCTATGGCTGTATGATCTTATGATTCTGTAAGTTGGCTGGGTTGCTTTCATTGGGTGCTGAGTGCACCCAAAGGCAATATGAAACATTATTTCATAGAAAAATTGGTCATCATTCCTTGGGGGTGATTGAGATAATAGAAAGCAAACAGACCATCATGAAGATAATGGTAGCTGTTATTAAAATTAGAGAAAAACAAAAGCAACTCTTGAGTTTCTACCTCATGCTCATCAACTTAAAAAAATGATAAAAAAGGAAATGACATTAAGTGTTGGAGGGACTTCAGGAGAACAGGCACATTAATGCATCGGTGAAGCTGTGAATTGGTCCAGCTGTTCTGGAAAACAGTTTGGAATTGTGCCCCCAAAGTAACTAACCTGTGCATACCTTTTGACCTTACTCTCTTACAACTAAGGCCTGTCCACCCCCAACAGATCAAAGGAAAAAGGACCAAGATGTACAAAAATATTTGTAATAACTTTTTTGTAGTGTCAAAGAAATAGAAACTAAGGGGATGCCCATCAGCTTGGAATAGCTGAACAAATTAGGGTGCATCAATGTAATAGAATATTGTTGTGCCATCAGAAATGATAAAAGAGATGGGTTTAGAGAAACCTGGACTTCTATGAACTGATGCAGGAAGAAGCAATAAGAACTCAGAGGATACAGTAACAACTTTGTAAAGACCAACAACTTTGAAAGACTGGAACTCTGAACAGTGTAGTAAATAACCATGATTCATGAAGACTGATGGTAATCAATGCTGTCCACCTGTTAGAGAGGTGATAACGTCAAAATGCAGAATGAGACATTTATACATATATATCTATTTAGCATGAATGATGCAGGAATTTTTTTGACTCTATTAGTCATATTTGTTACAAGGATTTTTTTTTTTTTTTGATGGGGAAGGGCGCAAGGGAGAGAAAATAAATGCTTGTTAATTGAAAAATAGAATCATTTTAGCTGGGCCAAGCAGAGGGTAAAGAGGAGACCTTGAGATCTTCCAAGCTAAGTGCGCATATACAAAATGGAGGTAGAGGATGGCAAGGACTAGTTTGGAAAGCATGTTTTGGGATCAGGAATTGGAAAAGGACAAAGGCTTGTAGACTGCTTAGCAGTGCCACTGTCTTTGAGAAGAGAATTGGAAGCTGGTGCACATGACAGACGTTGACATAAAAAATGAGAGTGTCTCTGCCTTAGAAGGAAACCAGTAGTTGTAGATGGAGGATGAGTTCTCAGATCAGCTAGTTATTCTTAATGAGGTAAGAGAGCTTGAAGAGCAAGAAGAGGTCTTTCCTGATTCTAGTAGCTCTAGCCTGACTAGAGTTAAAATTCTGCAAAGATGGTAAACAGACAGAATTAAAGGCATTTATTCCAGCAGTCATCAAAAGTGGTAACCATAATGAGGACACTGAAAGAGCCCTATAGCCTGAAACTCTTGCATACTGTAAACAATCTCTTTGTCAGTCTCTGCTTGGCCAGGAGACAAAATAAATGATGTGGGGGCTGGGACTGTCTTTCTAAACTTCTCCCTTCCCTGGTTCTTAAGGGAAGTATTTTGTACACAGTGGATGCTTAACAAATCTTAATTGACTTGAAGTCTAGTCATAAGGAAGCCAAGGGCCACATTAGATGCTCAAGTTTACTTCATATAAAAACTAAGCTCATTTGAAGGAGGTTAATAGAACATGAATTATTGAAAAGAAGCTATAGGTAGGAAGGGCTTGGCATAAGATCCAGCTAAGTTAGCTCATCTAAGGACATTTTTTTGCAAATGAAAGAAGGTATACCAAACATGACAAATAGGAAAGATCTACTTGCAGTAGTGTAGTGTTCGGTGTTAATTCGTCATAGTGTCTCACCACAGTTGACCTCTAGTCCCCCAGATAGTACTCTGTGGTACTTAAGGTAGCTGGGAGTTAGGAAAAGCCATTTGACCTGATCAAATGCATCCTAAAGAAGTCCTTGCTAAAGAAGTTGACTCAAGAGATCAGTTTTCAAGATTCTTCAAAGAGAGAAAGATTTTGTAAGAATGGAAACACTCACAAATGCTTCTCAGAAAAAAAAAAGAGGGCAGCAGAAGGTATCAGCTGTTATTGAATATACTTCATTCTTCTTTATGAGAATGGTCTATGCATGTAGGCTTGGTCAAACTAAAGAACCTTTAAAACTATCTTTAACCAAATTATAAAAGATTGACAAATGCAACTTTGATAATAACTTTGTTTGGTGATCTACAGAGTATGAGCACAAAATGAAATGCCAAACTTGGAGTCAAATACTCCTGTTTGTCATTGTCATAGATGGCTAGAAAAAGGAAGATTCCTCCTTGATGTTAAAGTTATCTAAACTTCAAAGGTTATCAAAAGATCTCCTATTCACAAATGACTTTGTATTGATTATATTGAACCTCAGGACACTATAACAACTCCTATGACATGTATAGCAAGGTGAAAGAAATTGGTTTAAGGGGCTTCTAGATGGTGCAGTGAATAGAGCACTGGTCTTGGAGTCAGGAGGACCTGAGTTCAAATCCAGCCTGAGACACTTAACACTTACTAGCTATGTGACCTTGGGCAAGTCACTTAAACCCAATTGTCTAGCCTTCTCCCCTCCAAAAAGAAAAAGAAAAAAAAATTGGTTTAACCATCCATACTGGAATCAAGTGGGTAGAAAATGGCTTGTTGCTTAAATTATAATATGCAACTATGGGGAAGTCTATTAAGATAAATCTGTGTGTGTGTATGTGTGTGTGTGTGTGCGCGTGCGTGCGTGCGCGCATTTTGTTGGGCCATTCTCTAGAGGTGGTTGCTACTCTCTTAGGGTTCTAGGGTAACCAGAGGTCCTAGGTTTCTAGTACTGTTCTTCACAACTCTCCACTGGTTTGTTTTCCATTAACAACCATACTAGCCAAATTTAAGTATCTGCAACTGGGAATAAGGAATACACTGGGATGAAATATGCTTCTGAGAACTGGGGTCTCAGCTTATGCTCAGAATGGTTTAGCTGGCCTTCTAGCATCCTGATTGTGTTTGGTCCAGATTGTTCAGGGTCATAGTTAAGATGGCAACATTAGTGACTGTAGATCAAGGGCCTCCAGCATGATCTCCCCATCTCATTGATTCTCAAATGCTCCTTTAGAGGGTCTTTCCTAGGATCTCCCCTCCCAGCCCCCAGACTTTGATGCTTTGTCTCATATCAAAGTTAATTGTACAAGTCAGACATTAGATAAAAATTAAAAAAAAAAAAGATGGAGTCCTCACTATACCAATGCAGTTACAGACAGATGGTTATGTGAGGGAATATTAATTTACAGGGTTGGAACGACTTTGTAAACACTCTTGTGTTTCTCTAGCAATATGTATATGTTGGTTGAGTAAAGTAGTGGTAATGAAATGACAGCAGAAACAGGGATTGTAGAAGAAGAGGGAACAGAATTTGTTACTTTTCTGACAGTTTGCGGTTTTCTGTATTCTCTCTGCAAACTGTTTACGGAGTAGTTGTCATGTTCAGACATCCATGTGTACCTCATTGAATTGCTTCCTAATTAGCACAACTGCTGCTACTCTGGAATGTAAAAATATGGACTGCATAGATATTTCCACACAGCAGTTAATGAATTCGAGGCAGGAAAGCTTGGAGTTTGAAATATTTCCTCTTAGTGGTGAGCAGCTCCCTTCGAATCTTAAGAGCATAGTTAATAAGATCTTTGCCACTTTGACTGTCTTTGCAGTCAAGTTAAGCTTATGAACACAGCCCTCTTGCTGTCTTGTTTCCATAAGGCCTACCTTGGATCTGGTAGGCGTTTCTAAGGTCACTCAACATCCAAATTGAGCCTTGAATGTGGGAGGTGGAAAGGCCTTCTTTAGAAGGTACCACTGATAAAAATGACTTGGTCAGGTTGAATGGCCCAGGGGCAGCTGTGTGACAGTTTCCTGTCCAGACTGGGAACCCAAAGACTTGGATTTCCATTTTAGCATTAATAGCCATTACATCACTTCTGTCCTTATCTATAAAATGGGGAAGAAAAAAACAACCTAACACTAGATACTTCATAAAGTTTGCTATACAAAAGTGAAAATACTGGTGGAATCAAATGTCTGCTCTAATCTATGGGCTGGGACAGTTCTACTGAGACTTTTTTGTTCAGTCATTTTTCAGTTGTGTCCCACTCTTTGTAAACCCATTTGCGGTTTTCTTGGCAGGGATACTAGAGTGGTTGACCATTTCCTTCTCTAGCTCATTTTCTAACTGTGAGGAACTGAGACAAACAGGGTTGAGTGACTTGCCCAGGGTCACACACCTAGTAAGTATCTGAAGCTGGATTTGAACTCAGGTCTTCATACTCCAGGCCCAGCACTCTATCCACTGTACCACCTTAGCTGCCCCACTACTATAATTGCACTTTACTTAACTTTCTGCTGTTGACCAGAGGGAAGTAGTACTAGTCCATTTATATCAACCTGAATATGAGTCATGGAGCTACTAGGGTCAAGACTTCTTTGTTTTTTAAAGCCTAGGATAACCCTAGAACTTTTTAGGACCCTTGTAATTGACCTGGGTATATGTGTAACAGACTAGGCAAGTTTAAAGAATATAAATGTAGCATGCCCTCTGGGACTACTCCCTCAACACTTACTCACTTTGTTGGGCCATTCTCTAGAGGTGGTTGCTACTCTCTTAGGGTTCTAGGGTAACCAGAGGTCCTAGGTTTCTAGTACTGTTCTTCACAAGCCTCCACTGGTTTGTTTTCCATTAACAACCATACTAGCCAAATTTAAGTAACTTATACAAAAGGTATTTACTAAATAGGTATATCACATCACAAGTTTCAATGAGTTTGTTCAACTAAACTCTTACATTTGCGGCAATTTGTTCGGGTGGTCCCTTGGATCTGGGGTGCAAGACTGAATATATCTTATGACCAGTATTTTTTTTTTTGAAGAAACAGTTTTGATTCTGAACTAAACATTTTTTTAAAAAGCATAGAAAGAAGGGGCGGCTAGGTGGCGCAGTGAGTAAGAGCGCCGGCCTCAGAGTTGGGATGACCCGAGATCGAATCCAGCCTCAGAAAATGAGCACCCACACATAAATCATGACTAGCCATGTAACCTTGAGCAAGTTACTTAACCCCAATTGCTTTAAAAAAAAAAAAAGCATAGAAAGAAGCCCAACAGAACAAAGGATTCTATATGAAACATGAATTTTTATTTCATACCACTTTTTTTAAATTTTTAAACAAATGCTTTATTAACTTCTGTTTTACATCATTCATTTCCACCAGATTTTGAGTTACAATCATTTTCCCCCCATTATTCCCCTACCCAACCTCCCAGAATAGTAGTCCCACAAGATATTGCTTCCTCCAATCTGCTCTCTCCCATACCTTCTCCCATACCCCCATCGACTTTTCCATTAGAGAAAGGTGAATCTTTGTGTCCCAATGCCTGCACATCTTATCTCCCTATTACAAGCAAAAGAGTATTAATAATAGTATTTATATATATTTGAAACATTTAATGTTACAACCTCGAATTTCAGATCCATTTCCTTCCTCCCTTGTCACCCATTCCTTCTTGGGAGATAAGTAATTCAGTATATGTTGTACATGTCTAGCTATGCAAAACATTATCATAGTAGATATATTGTACAGGGCTGCTTATAATTCCCTCCCACTCATCCCACCCCCCACCTGGTCCATTCCCTACATGATCCTGTCCCTCTTCTATAGTGGGTACTTCCAACCTCCCCTCACCCCAAGGATGCCCTCCCATCCATCATCCCTCCTCTCATCCCCCTTCCCCCTATCCTGCTGCAGGTTGAGATATCCCATTTAGTATGTATGTCATTCTTTCCCTGAACCAAATTCAATGTGAATGTGGTTTTGCTTTTTTAGCCTTCCTTATTCTCCCCCTCCTTTGCAACCACTTCCCCTTACTTCTTCTACATGGGATAGTTTACCCTACCCTGTCTCTCCCCATCTCCTCTTGTCACTTTCCTCTCTCACCTCATAATTTCATCCCTTGAGTATTCTCCCTTCCCAACAAATTTAACCTATGCCCTCTATCCATATATAACTGTAACCATATGCACACACACATTCACATATGTATTCATATGACCACACACCCTTCTTCCATTATTTTCATAGTGAGAAAGATATCATCAGTCACAGTTATTGCTTTTCCATATAGGAAAAATAGTTCAACTTTGATAAGTTCCTTTTGATTTCTTTTCCCTGATTACCTTCTCAGGCATCTCTTCCTTCTTGTGTCTGGATGTCAAATTTTCTATTCAATTCTGGTTTTTTCCTCAAGAATGCTTGAAAGTCCTCTATTCCACTGAATGACCATATTTTCCCCTGAAACAAAATACTCAGTTTTGCTGGGTAGGTGACCCTTGGGTTCATTCCCAGCTCTTTTGCCCTCTGGAATATCATATTCCATGCCCTTCAATCCCTCAGTGTAGAAGCTGCCAGGTCCTGGGCTATTCTGATTGTGTTTCCACAATATTGAAATTGTTTCTTCCTGGCTGCTTGTAGTATTTTCTCCTTGATCTGGGGATTCTGGAACCTGGCTATAATATTCCTGGGAGTTTTCTTTTTGGGATCTTTTTCAGGAGGTGATCTGTGGATTCTTTCAACCTCTATTTTGCCCTCTGGATCTAAAACATCAGGGCAGTTTTCCTTGAGAATTTCTTGAAGGGTGATTTCTAGGTTCTTTCTTTGATCATGGCTTTCAGGTAGTCCAATAATTTTTAAATTGTCTCTCCTGGATCTATTTTCCAGGTCAGTGGTTTTTCCCATGAGATATTTCACATTGCCTTCTAATCTTTCATTTGTTTGGATCTGCTTAACAGCATCTTGATTTCTCATAAAGTCATTAGCTTCCATTTGCTCCAGTCTAACTCTGAAGGAATGAATCTCCTCAGTGAACTTTTGAGATTCTTTTTCCATCTGGCAAATTCGACTTTTTAAGGCATTCTTCTCCTCATTGCCCTTTTGGGCCTCCTTTGCCATTTGAGTTAGTCTATTTTTTAAGGTGTTGTTTTCCTCAGTGAGGCTGTTGACCCTCATTTCATACTTTTCCTGCATCCTTCTCATTTCTCTTTCCAATTTTTCCTCCACTTCTCTTATTTGATTTTTAAAGTCCTTCTTAAGGTCCTCTATGGCCTGCAACCCGCTCATGTTTTCCCCTGGGGCTTTTGGAGCAGGACTTCTGACCTCACAGTCCTTTTCCCGCTCTATGCCCCCAAAATAGGAGTCTAGGGTTGCATTTTTCTGTTTCCTTTGCCTTGGCATGTTGCCACTTAATTGCTTGACTTTTGGGCTTGTTGCCACACTATGGCTTTAAGGCCAGATAGAGGAATTTTCGTCCTGAACGTGTGGGGGGCAACTTCTGTTTCTGGCAAGCTAGAAACCCACCCACGTCTTCCACCTTAGATCACAATCCAGATCCAGGGAGGTTAAAGCAAGAGGGATTACCCCCCAAGACTGATCGCTGGATCTCCCTACAATTTGCAGGCTGGGAGCTGGAGCTGCCTCTGAAAACTCCAAAATGGCGTGTCTCCTCAGCAGCTTCTAGCCCCCAGGGGAGGGAGCCAACGCATTCCCCAGATACCGGTCCCAAAGTCCATAGGACACTAACTTCTTACTTTGTCCTAGGCATGTCTATGTTGATAATTCTGGAGTCGCCACAGCTCCTGGTGTTCTGGGGTTCCTCCAGCCGGCTGCTGGCCCTGCCGCTAAAACCTCGGCTCACTCGGACCTGGGCTCGGCTTGGCTCGGCTCTCCGTGCTTTGTGCGCTGCGCACTGCCAGGTCCCAGACCACTGCACTGGTCCTTCCTGCAGGGCTGCTGGGCTGTCCTCAGCGGGAGGTTAGCTTCTCTGTGTTGTTCTGTGGGTGCTGGGGCTCCAGAAGTTATTCAGAGTCCCCTTTTACATAGTTTGGGGGGAATCTGGGGGCAGAGTGGCTTGGATGAGCTGTTT
Organism: Gymnobelideus leadbeateri; assembly: GCA_011680675.1. Taxonomy (NCBI): domain Eukaryota; kingdom Metazoa; phylum Chordata; class Mammalia; order Diprotodontia; family Petauridae; genus Gymnobelideus; species Gymnobelideus leadbeateri. The sequence continues at coordinate 53,593 of WOXC01008510.1, forward strand.
CTACCCCACCATCTTGGCTCCGCCCCCCCCAACCACTTATTTTTTAAAGTATATAATAGGTTCTTCACATTACTTTCAAATTGCCCTTCTTGTTTGTTCCTTTTTTCCCCCAACTTCTTTTATTTGCATTTTTAAAAACGTTACAATGGTCCTTTATTTATTTTTTGGCATCACTTTATAACAAGTATTTTCTCATCAAAGCACATGTTTTGGCCATGGAATATCCTCTAGCCTGCAACTTAGCAGGCATAAGAAAGTGCCCAGGCCAGATGGTTTGGTATTCTGCTTACTTGTCTCTGACAGCCTCTTGAGAATGGCCAGAGGCCATACCCCAGATGTTCTTTGGCTGGATGTTTGAGAATGTAGATCACAGACCATGCATAGAGAGGCAGGTTTGTTATCAAAGTTGTCTTTAGTAACTTGGGTGTGTCACATCATTTCATGCATCCTGACCATTCTTCTCAGAAGAATTTGGCAAACATGGACATACCCAAGCACAGGCATGTTATACTAAACATGACACAGCTTTTCACTAATTCCTTTAAACCAAAAACTTTCAGAAGACAATGTCATTATTTAGACTTTGGACTTGTGTATTGCAGTCAGGATGGTCACATGAGCTCAAACTGAAACACTGACATTTTTAGTACCTGTACAGATAAGGGAAGATTAAATATTTTGTGTTGTTATGAACTTAAAAATCATCAATAAAGATCTTTAAATATATTGTTGTCAACTTGTTTTTCAGTCATACCCTACTCTCCCTGACCCTATTTGTGGTTTTCTTGGCAGAGGTACTGGAATGGTTTGCCATTTCCTTCTCCAGTGTGTCACCATTTTACAGATGAGGAAATTGAGGCAAACAGAGTTAAATGACTTGCCCAGGGTCACACAGCTAGTAAGTGTCTGAAACCAGAGTTGAACATGGGAAGAGTAGTCTTCTTGACTCCAGGTCTAGGACTCTATATATACTGTGCTACCTAGCTGCCCCATTTCAGTATATAAAGAAGAAAGGAAAAGAATTGTATAAGAAACTGAACTATTATGCAAGAGGGGTGTGTGTGTGTGTGTGTGTGTGTGTGTGTGTGTGTGTGTGTGTGTGTTTTGTTTATTTTTAAAGATTAGGCAGCCCAGTGTATAGGAAGCAGGGGCCTGGAGTCAAGAAGACCTGAATTCAAATCCTGCCTCAGACATCATTAGCTGTGAACCTGGGCAAGGGTTTTTTGTTTTTGTTTTTGTTTTTTTTTTGCTTTTTTTGGAGGGAAGGCAGGGCGATTGGGGTTAAGTGACTTGCCCAAGGTTACACAGCTAGTTTTTTGTGTCTGAGGCCAGATTTGAACTCAGGTCCTCCTGACTCCAGGGCCAGTGCTCTATTCACTGCGCCACCTAGTTGCCCTAACACTCAACCTTTGTTTACCTCACTTTCCTCTTGTGTAAAATAAAAATAGTAATGATGATGATGAGAGCACCTACCTCCCAGGGTCATTGTGAGACTCAAATGATATAATAATGGTAAAGCCCTTAGGGTAGTGTTCCTGGCCCGTGTTAAGTGCTATGTCGATGTTACCTCTCATTTTCGTTATTATTATAGTAAATTGTACAGGGCAGTAATCACAATCTATTTGTGTCATCTTCTGTGCCTCTTCTTGTTCTGTGAATTTTTAGAAGATGATTTGATTCTTTTTCTTCCACATCTTTCACTGCTTCTCTGCCTTACTTTCTCCACCTGAAAAATGAGCTGGAGAAGGAAATGGCAAACCACTCCAAGGTCTTTGCCAAGAACACCCCAAATGGAATCACAACTGAACAACACTTGTTCTGAGGCTCAAGGGAGGTAATAGGACTTTGCAGACATTTAAAGTACTATAGGAAAGTCATTTGTGATAGTGTTGGGGTTTTGTTGATTGTTTTTGTCTAGGCCTTTGATTGTTAGGAAACTTCCTCCACAAATACAGGTGGTCAGCTAGTCTACAGTTTGAAGTTTTACCCACTGCCTGGGGCTCTGAGAGGTAAAGAGACTTGTCCAAGGCCTCATGACCCTATGTATCAGGCAGAGATAGTAACTGAGGGTTGCCTCTCTATCCCTTATGCCCTGTTGCCTCTTGATGATAGCATTATTATATTGACTCAGTTATGGGATTGTACCAAAATATTTGGTGGCCAGTTTTGGGGAAACTCTTATGACTTTCTGCCCAAAGTTTTCCAATAAATGTGAATATCCTGGGTGTATTCAAGGAAAAGTGACATGATTTGAACTCTGCAGCAGTGGCAATCAGCTGCTCAGTCACTCAATAAAGTGCCTACTGGGGGCCAGGCAGTGTGCTAAGTAAGCTCTGGGGATGCAAAAGGAGGAAAAAGACAGTTCCTGCCCTCAAGGAGCTTACAATCTAATGAAAGCACAGCTGTCACTGTTTCTTCCTTTCTTTTTTTATGGAGCTGTTTTCAGGTGGAAGAGTTATTTAATTGCATGATTACACTAAGTAATATAATCCACTTTGGGAATTTATGCTTTCTGACAGGCTTGTGCTGAGTAACTCAACAGATACCACCAGTGATCATAGAGCTCTTCTATGTAGCCCTTTATTTCTGTTCATTGGCTGTCCCAGGTAGGGTGGGTAATATACAAACACCACCTAGAAAAGCAGGGAGGGATTGCATAGAAGAGAGATGGAGGAAAGGAAGAAGGCCCTTGGAGATATGAAACTTTAGGCAAAGCTTATCCAGAAGAAAGGAAAAGCAAAGAGAAATTCACCTCCTGACCAAAGGTTAAAGTACTGATATGCAGAAGGGGCACTTTTGAACATGGCCAATATAGGATATGTGATAAATGCTTGGTATTTGAAAACAAAATTTAATTATTACAAAGGGAGAGAGGGAGGGGGTTAATGGCAATGAAGTTTCAATTCCTATTCCTCTGTCACAGGACAGAGGACTCCAGGCCTGGATGCCAGCCCCAGCTCCCCCACTCATTAGCTGGGTGATCTTGGATAGATCACTTATGCTATGTTTAATGTTAGGTTATATGTCTATGATAGGTTTTCCTCAGAGAATTCCAAAGTGAATGGGAAGGAACTTAACTTGAATACTTTGTTAGATCCATGATCTCATCCAGGAGGGCCACTTCTTCCTTTATGCAGATTTCAACCTGCATGATTTCATCATAGCTTTTTCATCCTGTTCTAATTTTGTCCTTGTTCCTTCAGTAAATCCTTCCAAGAGGATCCACTCAAAGCTCTGGAGATCTTCCTCTGGATCTTTATAAATGTTTAGTAGGCAGTTGGTCAAGTTCAAAGAAGAGACTGGAGCTGGATATATAAATATGAGTAGAGATGATAAGTTAAGCCCATGGAATCTGATGAAGTTACCAAGAGATAGTGTAGTAGGAGAAGAGGTGGGGGCCTAGGACAGAACCTTGTGGAACATCCGCCATTAAGAGGTGTGATATGGATGATGAGGCTGCATTGGAAATTGAAAGCAAGGAGAGAAGAGTATCAAAGAAATTATAGAGAATACCTAGGTGGAGAGAATGATCAGTAGTGTCAAATGCAATAGACATGTTGGGAAAGTTAAGGACTGAGAAAAATAAAACACATTTTTTTTGTCCTTTTTTGGGGAGGGCAGTTGGGGTTAAGTGACTTGCCCAAGTCACACAGCTAGTTTTTGTGTTAAGTGTCTGAGGTTGGATTTGAACTCAGGTCCTCCTGACAGCAGGGCCAGTGCTCTGTTCACTGTGCCACCTAGCTGCCCCAAAACATCATATTTTTGCAAGTTATTTTGGAGAAAGCCATGATGATGTCAGAAACCAGAAACTATGGTTTGAGTGAATGAGAAGAGAGGAATTGATAAGTTTAGATAGATTTTCTAAGAAGTCTGGGAAAGGGAGGAGAGAGATAGTGTGAAACCTTGAGGGATGGTGGGGTCTAGTAAAGTTTATTTAAGAATTGGGGAAGGGGGCAGCTAGGTGGTGCAGTGAATAGAGCACTGGCCCTGGAGTCAGGAGGACCTGGGTTCAAATCCAACCTCAGACACTTAACACAAAAACTAGCCATGTGACCTTGGGCAAGTTACTTAACCCCAATTGCCCTACCTTCTCCCCTCCAAAAAAAAGAAAGAAACTTGAATCATAGTCACTTAGCTAGTATTGGAGGAAGGATATGAACCCAAGTGCTCTCCATTTTGAGTCTAACCATCTATCCACTACACAACACCCATAAGATAGAACCTACTTAAGCATGGTGGGGCTGGGAAAATGCATTAAGCAGATGGTGGCACACTATCAAGACCTGAAGGTAGCAGATCTGAGCATGCAGATTTGAGGAGGGAGGGAATTCCATGGGTGGGGCAGGGCGGGAGTGGGGGAGGAGGAAACAGGCATTTACTAGGGATCTCCTATGTGTCAGGTACTTTACTAAATGTTTTACAAATATCCCATTTGGTCCTCACAACAACCCTGCAAGATAGATGTTGTTATTATCCCAATGTTATGGTTGAGGAAACAGAAGCAGGCAGAAACTGACTTGCCCAGGGTGACACAGCTAGTAAGTGTCTGAAGCTGGATTTGAACTCGGGTCTTCTGGACATCAGACCCAGCATTCTATTTACTGTGTCTCCCACCCCTGCTGCCTCTTGGGAAAGAAGACCTCTGGTGAAGGGGAACTCATTAGCTCTTGAGGCAGCCCAGTCCTCTTTTGGATAACTTGTTATTGTTGTTTTTATATCCTGCCTAAATTTAAACTCCTTATAACTTGCATGCATTGGTGTAATTCAGATAAGCAGAAACTGGGAGTGGTATTTGAGCATGTATCTCACTTATTAGCATTGCTGCAGAGGGTTGTGGGTTGACTAGGTAAGTGCTGTCCTGAAAGACTGGAAAGTTCTTTCCCATGGAAATCCATCTTGCCTCTAGGCACCACAATGGAAAACACCTGCTCAACTTGATGTAATTAATTATTCTATTAATCTATTACCTTTTCCCAGAATATTCTAACCATAACTCAGTTGCTCTAACCCACTGATTCAACTCTACAAGTCATTTGTCTTCCCACTCTGTCCCACCTCATTTAGCTTTTTGTCTTCTCAGTCCAGCATGAGAGATTATAAAATGTTCAGGTTTTGCCCAGCTCAGCTCAGCTCAGAGAAGAACTTGTGGCAACAGGCTATTGTAGCTATAGTCTCAAAAGTACAGTTACTGGGTTCATTCATCAGTGTGAACATTTGAAGTTGACATTAAGACATTTCCCCTTCCCCTGTCCCCCACCACAGATTATGGAGGAAATTGAATTCTGGAGAAAAAATACCTCAACTTACCCAGAAAAACTAGTTAATTTGATTGGAAAATACATCTTCCCCCTAACTTAGCTAATAGAGAAGATTACTTTATACCAACAACATAATCTAAGAATCAGTGTAATTAATTTCAGATGATAGAGAAAAATGGGGGGGTAGGTAAAGATAATAATTCATTAGTTATTTACCATAACTAGTTGTCTGTCAGAGTCTAATAATCTTCTATAATTTAGTTATGTTTGAAAATTAAGAATGTGGGAATACCCCCTTTCATCAGGAAATAGCTTCTGATGATAGAAGTAACCCTTTTTTCTTTTTGTAACAAAGTCTGGTTTATTTGTGCTAGTGAATCTTCAAAGGAAAGCTACGATTTGCCAATAGATGTACATCTTTTGTGGGTAAGACAGAAGGTAACTTTGTTGTTGTTGTCTTTTTTTTTTTTTTAAACATTACTGTCACATCAGTACAAAGTCAGTAATCAGAGCTAGGAAGAATACTGGTTGTTTCTCCCCTAGTGCTTACTTTCACTTTGCATAATTTTGTTAGTTTTGCTACTTTGTCCTGATTTGTAGGAATAACAAAGTATATCTAAACAGCTGTGTAATTATTCCCTACTCCTTAGCCTCTCTTGAATCTGAGCCCTTTTCTTATCTGGTTACCACTCTAGTTTAGTCCCTTATCCCTTCTTACTTGGACTATTGAGGTACCCTCCTTGGATCCAGTCCCTCCCCTTACCAGTTCATCCATCCCCTTTCCAATTCTTCCATCCCCTAACACAGCTGCCAAAGTAATTTTCCTAAAACACAGATTCGACCATTGTCATTCACCTTATTAAAAATCTCCATCCTATCCTCTAGGACAAAATATAAATTCCTCAACCTGGCATTAAAAAACCCTTTACCATCTGTTTCCCACCAACTTTTTGAGACTCATTTCACAGTACTGCTCTATAAACACCATATGTTCCAGCTAAACTAGCCTGCTAGCTGCTGCCTGAGCTCAGCATTCTATCTCGAGTCTTCCTGGTGTTTCTCAGGTCTTCCCCCACCTCCTATGAGCCCCTGCCCTCAGAATGCACTCTGCCTTCACTTCTCCCACTTGAGTCCTTCGCTTCATTCATGGCTCATCTCTGAATTGAATGATTGATGCCACTTTCTGAAGGCAGCTAGATGTCCCATGGGATAGAGCTCGGGGCCTGAAGTCAGGAAGAAGTCTTCCTGACTTCAACTCTGCCTCCAGACACTTAACTATCTGTGTGACCCTGGGCAAGTCACTTAACTTTTTTTGGCCTCAGTTTCCTCATTTGTGAAATGAGCTGGAGACGGAAATGGCAAACCACTCCAGTATCTTTGCCAAGAAAACCTCATACGGGGTCACAAAGAGTCTGACATGACTGAAAAGTCTGAACTACAACACCACCACTTTCTGAATGAAGATTTCGTGATTTTCCAATTACAGTGTCCTCCCTAAAATTACCTTTTTAACTGATTTCCCTGTATACGTATTATATCTCTACCCTTTCTTCCCCCCACAGAATGCATGTATCAGAGTTAGGAACTTGAACCCAAGGTTTCTTGATGCCAAGGCCAACTGCGTCACACTATCTATGTTGATAGAGAAAGCTTCTTTCACCAGGTGTTCTCCACACTGATGAAACTGCAAACCCAGAAAAAGATAACCTAAATAAAGTAATATCTTGACTGTCTCTTCTGGCTCCAAAATTCTTTGATTCTAGTTTTATTTGTTTTTTTGGGGGGGGGAGGCACCGTGTAAATAGAATTGCATCTTTTTTGCATTCTCCCCAGACTAATCTGGCCTGTATCTATAGACTGTACCATGCTATCATTTGAATGACTTTCATCAGACAGTTGTGGCACCTCCTTATTAATAGAAATTGCTCCACCTCTGTGACTAAGCAAAGGCACAGAAATGTCTGCTGGGTGTAAATGCTGCAGCAAAGTGTGTCCACTATACAGGATACCTCATTCTTCTCATAAATGACTTCAGTGCCCCCAGAGTTATGGGGGTGTGGAGAGTAAGCATTTTTTAAATGGGAAGGTTAGGGATTGAGTAATGAAGCTAATTTGCAATGTAGTTCACATTTTTTTGGGAAAAAAATGGGGCTGGAAGAACAGTTTTAACACCAAACAATTCTTGTGTATTTGCATTTGTAAACAGAATGTTTTGTTTTTGTAAATAGATTTGACATATGTAGAGCCTTAAATGATTAACATTGAGAGGTAGAATGGTACTCTTAGGAAGAGCCCTGACCTTGGTTGGAATCAGAAGTCCTCCTCTGAGTCCTAAGGATATTTACTAGCTCAGTGGGTAATCCATTCATTGGGCAGTTAGGAGAAAAGTACTTTGTTAACCTTAAAACTTTATAGAAATGTGGTTCTGCTGCAATCGTTATAATGAATAAAGCCAGCATGGAGGGCTGTTACAGTGCCCTGCCCCCAGATTTGAAGCCAGATAATTTCGGTTTAATTCTTGGCTGTGCCATTTGCTAGCTGTGTAACTTTAGGCAAACACTTAACCTTTCTGGGCATCAGTTTCCTCATCTGTAAAATTAGATTGAACTAGGTGACCTCTAAACCCCTTCTAGCTCTAAATCTGTGATCCTATGAACATTTAAAAGTGTATTGCTTCATCTATGTCTCATGTGCCTCCTGTCCCTGTCTTAAACCAACCCCTCTTGTGACCCACTCTTTGTAACTCTTAGGATGCACGAACATACACAGCATTGCACAACCATCCCTGCTAAGGGGCATCCAAGCCATACAGTATCAACAGGAAAATGCTTCTCAGATTGGAAGAGATCATTATAGCTGTATGGTGTAGGAGAAAAAGTATGTGTAGGGGGCCTGTAGGAAAAAAATTGAGTAAATGTGAAAAATCACAATCTGGGAGGGCTTATAATAAGAATTAGGAGTTAGTGTGATATAGTGGAAAAGCCACAGGGATTAAAATTCGGAAAATCTGGGTTTGAAACCAAGCTCTGATATTATCTGTGTGTTCTTGGGCAAGTCATATCATCTTTGTTGGGCATCTGTTAAAGGAGGATGGCAAATTGGGTTACCCCTGAGGTCTATTCTTGCAGTTCCCTTCTGGGAATACTTAGGTTTATTTGTGAATGTGAGTAGGCATTAAAAAAAAAAACTTATTAAAAGAAAGCAATTTTATTGATGTCTTTTGTCTTCCTGTCACCTAGATTTTACCCTATATCTTTTCCATCTCCTTCCCAGAGAGCCAGTGTTTATATAACAAAGGATTTTTTTTTTTTTTTGCTTTTTGGAGGGCAATTGGGGTTAAGTGACTTGCCCAAAGTCACATGGCTAGTGTGTTACGTGTCTGAGGCTGGATTTGAACTCAGGCCCTTCAGACTCCAGGCCAGTGCTCTATTCACTGTGCCACCTAGCCTCCCCAACAAAGAATTTTTTTAAAAAGAAAGAAAAAGAGGAAGGGGAGGACAAAGCAAAATCTCTCAATACACTGAAAAAAAAAATCTGTTCTTGCTAGCATCCTGCCCTGGTAGACTCTAATGTTTACAAATGTCTCTAATGTCTCATTTCTCTTTTGGGACCAAGCTTCTTTATAACTTTGCAGCATTCAGTCTTAGTTATTTTGTGGTTACTCTTTCCGTTTTCATTGTCTTAGGCATTATATTATATTGTTTTCCTGGCTTTGCTTATTTCACTTAACATCATTTCATGTCTTCTCATGATTCTCTGTATTCATTTCATTCACCACTTCTCACATCACAGTAACATTCCTTTGCATTCATGTACCAAAAATTGTTAAGCTGTTCCCCAGTTATGATGCATCTGCTTTGCATTCAGTTCTTTGCTACCATAAAAAGTGCTGATATAAATATTTTGGTATCTACTGAGCCTTTGTATAGGGTAATGGATTTTCTTGGATTTTTTGGTTAGTTTATGTATTATGAATATCAAATTCTTATCGGATGCATTTCATACAAAGATTTTTCCTACTTACCCATTTCCCCCCTTATCAAAGATGATTTAATTTTATTTGTGCAAAAGGTCTTAAAATTTTTTTTGTAATAAAAAATCTTTTAAATAATTGTGAAATTCCTAGGGCACATTTTTGTAGCTAGAGTCATGGTGACAGATGCTTGATTAATTCAATATAACTAATTTTTTCCCACTTTGAACTTTTACTGAGGGATAACATCTCTGCCTCATTTCTATTTTATAGATGTTGGGCAGAATAAATGAGGGGAAAATAACCTAACCATCTATATAACTAGTTATTTATCCTCCCTCATAAAAATGTGGTTCATTCATGAGCTACCAGAAGGGCCACTAAGTCACCCCCTCTGAAAGAGAAAACTGCATGCCATCTCCATGCTGGCAGTTATATTGATTGAGAAACAGAAAACTTATTTACTATGGCTTTATCCCCTAACAGGGGTGGGGAACCCGTGGCCTCAAGGGTCAAGATTCCCACCCCTGTTGGCCTAGGCTTTCCTGGTGGTGCATGTTCTATTTTCTAAGTGCTATTGGATTTGCATAAGAGAATTCTTTGGTTATAAATATCCATGCTTCTGCAGCTGTGTCCTTCAGTGTCCTATCTGCAGCCATGGCAAGCTGAAAAGTTGGTATGCCTTTTAGCATTCACCTTGAACTGAAGCAAAATTTGACAAAGAGGAATCTGATTCCCTTTACACTTTGCTATTAGCCAGAGTGCATGACTGGCTACCAAAAACATTTCCATCCACGTGATTTCCATTTTGGTGAAGATGAAGAAATAAAACAGGGTCCAAATACACTGTAATGGATATGGGATTGTAAACAACCATTGTTACATTTCTATTAGAATTGAGCTGTGTTAGTGACTTATTTATACTTGCCTTTAGAAATATGTATTAAAGTGTATCTTGGCTGAAAAACATCAATGCCATTTTATATTTATAACAAAACCAATATGTATGTGTTTATGAATACTGAAAGGTTATTAAAACATAGATGTTCCCTACTCTCTCATATTCTCCATGTGTTCTATACTTAAACTGTTATCACGGTTACCATAGGTTGTTTTTCTGGTTTTGTTTCTTTGGAATTTTTTTTGGTGGGGAGGGAAAGTTGGGGGAGGTTGGTGGTATTAGTTTTAAAAATTTTATCCATTATTGTAATCATTGAGATCTGGGAAGTTTTCTGACATCTATGAAGTGGCCACTTGCCCTTCAGTGTAGCATTATACTATAATCTTAACTACTGATTCTTATTGCCATCACCACTACTGCTGACTGCTGTCAGATTTGCAAAACACTTTGCATCTTTTATTTATCTTTACAACTACCCGATGAAGCAGATGCTAACAAATATTACTATGCCTTTCGAAGAAACAATCTGAGAGAAGTCAAGTGGCTTGGTCAGTATCACACAGCTAGGAAACCAGTTTTGGACCTGGGTCTATCTTGACACCAAGTCCAGCCCTCTTTCCACTATACCATTACACTCTAGTGACAATACCTGTGTACCCTACTTTACTTAGTGCTTTATAGGTTTCAAAGCTCTTTCAAATGTGATGTCACACATTATCTTAGTGAATTTTTGCCTTGGCCCTGTTGAATTAAAACTAGGGCAGGTATCATCCCCAGTTTGGAGATGAGCCAGCTGAAGCTCAGAGATGTCCCACAGCCAGTAAGGACTGGAAACACCAGGCTTAGATCCCAGGCTTCTTGATTTCTAGTTGAACACTCTCTCTGTGACATTGTGACCTGTCTATGTAGTGCTCATTTTATAGATGAAGAAATAGGTGAAGTGATTTACCCAAGGTCACCCAGGTAAGTGTTGTCATTGGGCCTCAAATCCAGGTCAGTAATTATTTCACTATTCCACAGTTTTCTTTTAGTTAATTAAATTGTTATTTCTATATTGATAGACTTAAGAAAGTAATGAAAATAATTCTTCAAATTCTTAATATAATATAGGGAAAATGTGTTGAAAGTTTTCCTCAATTTGTCTTTATTCCCTAATTGAATATTACTTCCATAGTTTGATTAATGTCACTGTTCCCATTAATACTAATTATAGGCCTATGACTGAAAATAGGGCTTTGCTGTCTCTAGGGCATCATCACCCCCAACTAGTCATTCTTCTGTACTTTTTTTTTTTAAGCATTCTTACTTTCTCTGTTCTTTCCTACCTTTTTCTGTTTTTCTTATCTTTTTTTTCTTTTTCCACTCTCTTCTGGTGGGAAGGGTTAATGCAATGATAATTTCTAGAATTCAACACAGCCATCTAGTTGTCTGACCCAGGCTGAGTTTGACATTGAAGGGTAGAGTGCTGATGCCCTTGTCTCCTTACCTCTCCTGAACTGCAAGCAGCAGCCAGGGAGAAACTGGCAACCTTTTGTCTTTGAATCTGCAATGCCCAGCACTGTGCCTATAACACAGTAGGTGCCTTATAACTGTTTGTTGATTGATTGATATTGAGGCAGTCAGCAGAGGATCACAGAGAGGTCCCATATTCTCTTAATCCCCCAGGGACCTCTCTCTACCCTCATTAGTCTAGAAGGACAGGCCACAGTATTGTTTTGTACAAGTACATGGATAAATGCTAGGACAAAGCTGAATGACAAAGCTGAGAATCCTTGAAGTAGAGTGGACAAATGATTCTTTTTTACTTCATTTTCCTCCTATGAATCAGGAAGGCACACTGTACCAAATTAAAACAATTGCATAGATGCTAGGCTTCCCTAAGGGAGTTCTGGTCCACTTTCTTAGCTCTCAACTCTGGGGGTGTCTCAAAACTAGACCTAAACTTGGAAGTTGATTACTTTGATACATTAATGAATTATTGGTGTGGGTAGTCCTTAGCCAAAAAATGTTCATATGGTGGCCAAACAGTAGGGGATTAATGATAATGATGTAAAAAAAAAAATCACATGAGGTTTCTGCAGTTCATTTCTGCCTTTAGTGGTTTATTTCTCATGGTAATGCCCTTTTGGTTCTAAGCTTCCTTTTCACATCTAAAAAGAACCTTGTGCTGCTTGATAATTCTCTGTAACTTGATCCTGAGATTAGTACAGGTGGCTGCTGGGTGTTGTTGATTACAAAGGTCTCCTGGTTTTTGTGAGTGAATGAATGAACTTCCATTTGAAGATGGGGCCAAGGATTTTCTGTTTCCTTTTGGCTTGGATTGCTGAGAGTAATGCCCTTGGCCTCCATGTGAGCAGTTTTTCCTTAGAGGACATTGCAGTTAAAAATCCTTTTAAAATAATCTATACCTGGAGACTGGGTGAACCATATTCATTTGGATAATTTTTTGTTAAGCTATTGTCTGCTGCCTGAGAAATGAGTGGGGTTTAGGTATTTTAGAAAGCTGTATTTCTTATTTTACCATTCTGTAAACCACTTAGAGAATATAATGTTTAATGTGAACTAGTGGGAGTAGAAGGACACAGGTCACCTGAATTAATGAATAGTCTGAACTATACTTGTGTGTTAAAGTATAGAATATTTGAAAATAAATGCTATCAATAGCATGTCAAATGAAATCTTGTTTGACTGATGGAATTTGTTTTTGTTTTTTTTTTTTTAAAGCAATTGGGGTTAAGTAACTTGCTCAAGGTTACACGGCTAGTCATGATTTATGTGTGGATGCTCATTTTCTGAGGCCAGTTTCAATCCCGGGTCATCCCAACTCCAAGGCCGGCGTTCTTACTCACTGTGCCACCTAGCTGCCCCTGGAATTTGTTTTTTTAGACTCTTAAGGAAAATATTTTCATAGATAAATTAGAGTGATTACACCAGTTGTACATTATCAATTAAGCTTCCCCCCATCCTCCCCCCTTGAAGGTGACTGGAAAGACTTCTTTTAAACATTTTTTAACTTTTCTCCACCATCTTCTTTCTTCAAAATTGCACATCTAAGAGGTGGCTAATTAAACAAAGGTAAATTTTATCTCAGCTGAACTCCAGATGAATAAAGTCTCAATTAAATGAGGTTCTGCTGTTTATAGCGATAAATTCCTGTATCTTACCAGCAGTGATTCATTTGATGGTAGTGAGCCACAGGAATCTGGGAAGAAATTAACTAATAAAGTAGAAGGTTACATCTTTAGTTTTGACTTAAATATAGTGATGTGGGATTTAATTACATAGACAAATGTATCCACAGCCTAGTTTCTTTTCAGTATAGTTTAATATTTTAGTCCTTGGATCTGTTTACCAGAGCTAATTTGTATGATTGCATTTTATGTCTCCTCTTCCTTTTCTAGCAAAAAAACTAATAGTTGTCAAATCATTGACATACATGGAGAAGCTTGAGTGGGAAGGAAGTAAAACTGTTCGTGTATTTATCTCCATTTTCTGCTTGGTTGAACCTGTCATAATTCAGGAACAGTGGTCTCTGCTAAGTGGTAGAGACCTATATTTGGAGCAATATATGCAATGTAGACTAGGCTAGTTTTTCTTTAAAAGGTATTGCAATGTCTTAATTTGCTCAGGGAACTAAGGCTCAGAGTGAAGATAGAGTTTCCTGGTGGGCTTAGTCCCAAAGCTGGCATATGAGGATCCAGGAGCCTCTTCCTTCCAGTAATCTGGCCAGAAGACCAATGTGCCCAGCAAAGAGCAGGGAAACTGTGCCCAACTGAATCAGTGCTGCATCTTTACTAAACATCCTTCCTCTGTTATGGCCCAGTAAACTTCCCACAGTTAGGTGTGAAATATGCCAGAGCAGCCTGAGTTAGGCCCAGATCTCCAGTCCCTGTTTAGTGAGCAGAGTTCTGATGTAGGAATATGTGTGGTCATCAGAATTTGGGATGCTGCTTAAGGGAATTTGGAAAATACCCCCTTTGCACAATTCAGAGGAAGCTGAGACTCACTATACATGTTTCTCTTAATAATGTCACCAGGCTGAGCAGTGCATTTTGGCAACATTTCCTTCACTATCAGCAGTTTCTCATTCCAAGCATCTGTGTGAGAAGTGTACTTAGCATTGTGCTAAGTGGATGCTTTGGTTCCTGTCACTGGGAGCAGTATTTTTTTTGAAAACCCATAAGGCATTCTGCCTTAAATAGTTTGTAAATACCCCATGGCTCCTGCCCTCTAGAAGCTTACATTACATGAAAAAAATGAATTCATCTTGAAAGTCATGGCAGGTACTGATTAAGAGGTAGTGGTTAGAATAAATTTAGAAATTTCAGACTCTCAGGAGAGAGGAAATATTTGTTTTCATACCTGGAATGAGAGAATTCAATGATTTCTATCAAACTGTGTGAAAAATTACCAGGACCAGTATTTCTACATGATTCTTATAATCTTGACTGCAACAGGTTGCTGTAACTTCAGCCCACACAGGAAGGACTAAGAGCCCAGGAAGATGGGAAGCTTGCCAAAACAGTATAATAATGGTATTGAGTGCCTCTGCACTGCCTGGTGCTCCCCAGCATGATGGGTATGAGGGCTAGATAAAGTGGTGCTGAGCCAGGAATGGAATCCAGCAGCTAGAGATTGGAGCAGACCCACCCAGTGGCAAAAGACAAAGTTTGTAGTGCCCTCCATATACCATGAAAAGTGACACTGTGGAGATGAAGCATTTACCTTAGGTTGAATTAATGGAAAACAACCCTTTAGTTTTAGCTTTATGTAAAATTTGTGTGAGGAGAAAGGAATGTGTGTGTGTGTGTGTGTGTGTGTGTGTGTGTGTGTGTGTGTGTATGTGCTTGCACGTTCACACATATATATTTTTTTTTACTTTCACCTTTGGGACACTCCCAAACTATTGTCTCCCCTCAAAACAGAACAAAAACCTGAAGCCAAGGTTTCAGACTAACCTGTCTGAAGGTATTTAGAAACAGTGAAGTACTTTTCACATTGTGGCTGCCATTTCATTTATTTATCAGAAGAAGGTCTCTTGCCATAGCTCTATCTTTTCTCTTACACCCAGAGATGAAGATGGTGATCACCATCAATGACATTGGCCATTGCAAAGAAGGTCAGCACAGTTTTGGCTAGAGAATTCTGGTCCGTCCCCCCCACCCCACTTCCTTTAGAACTGAAAAGATCTACAGTCTTGTCCTTCTTGTGGGGAGATGGTAAACATTATTTGGCTCTGTAATTTAAATGCAGAGAACATAGCCAATCAGCAGTGTAGGGAGCTTTTATGTGTCATAAACTGATTAAAACCATACCCTCCCAGAATTCTCTTATTTTTGAATCTTTGATTGAAGGTTAGAGGCTGAGGTGAGGTGTATCTGTGACTTTGTGTAAACATTCAGTTTCAGTACTAGAGATCATTCTAGTAGGTTCACAAAATTCCCTCTAATTTTCCCTCCCCTTTGAAAATTAACTGGATATAAAATCTTTCATTATTATGAACCTGATATTGATAGTAGCTAGCATTTTATGCTGCTTTAAGGTTATCAGTAGTGCTTTACAAACACCTTATGCTCCTCACAACTCTGTTATGTGGATGCATTGGTATGAAGAAGGAGAAATGTTCATGAGAATGATATTATCAAGAGCTCAGCCAAGATGAGAAGGGCTGTTGCGAAATGCAGTTAAGTGCAGAAAGAACCTGAGCATAGGCTAAGGTCGGGATACTGACTGAGTGCCTTCCTTACAGCATGTTATAATAATAAATGCAGAATTATGTTGAATGGAATTGAATTAAGACAGGACAAGTCTGGGACTTCTTTTACAGAGAAGTAAAGTCTGAAGGAAACAACAGATCGAACTGAATTTTAATTTTTTTTTCCTTAAACAAATTTGACTTGAGCATCTTTATTGCAATGACTGGTGCCTACACTGATGTTACACTCTGGTTTGGGGGTCACTTTGGGTTCTCCAGGGCTGTAATAGTGGATTCTAAGCTTTGATTTGGATACAGGCCTAATGAGGACATCCTCTGTCAGATATCCAGCCTAGCCAAGTTTGGAGAGACTTTTCTCCAGAGAGTTGAATGCCAGGTGATAAATTTCTTCTGTCCAGAGCCCTCTTATAAAAGGGTCTTACAGTGAGAAGTAGATAAAGAAACTGAAGCCCAAAGAGAGCCATGATTTGCTTGAAGTCTCCTAGTCAGAAGATGTAAAGGGTTGGTAAAGGTATATAGCACACTCTGTAATCTCAGCCACAGGGGAGGCTAAAGCTGGTGGACTGATTGAACGTGGGCATTCTGAGCTACAGTAGGCTAAGGCAATGTGGTGTCTAGACACATAAGGAGAACCCTGTGGCTGGGGCGGGGGTGGGGGGGGAGGAGTGGAAACCAGGCAGCCTAAGGAGGGATAGACCTTGCCCATCAGCAATGGGTTTTACCTCTGAGTGGCCTCTGCATTTCTACACTGGGCAGGATAGGGAGACTGAAAACTGAAGAAGCTGGAATAGTTGATCTTTTAGGTCCTTTCCAATTCTGATGTTATGCATTTTTAAACATACCTTGACCACCAATTCTATCCAGGCAGGCGTTATTGTTGTTCAGTTGTTGTTATTGTTCAGTTATTGTTGTTATTGTTCAGTTGTTGGTTGGTGGCCCCATGTGGGGTTTTCTTGGCAGAGGTACTACATTGGCTTGCCATTTCCTTCTCCAGCTCCTTTTACAGATGAGGAAACTGAGGCAAACAGTGACTTACTCAGAGTCACACAGCTAGGAAGTATCTGAGAAGGCCAGATTGCACCTCAGGAAGATGAGTCTTGACTTCAGGCCCAGCGTTCTATCCATTGTTCCACCTAGCTGCCCCAGGTTAAGCATTAGCACTCACCTGATGGCTGTACCAGAATCCTAGACAAAAAACCAAACTACTTTGAGATTGTTAAAATAAGGACACAAGGTCACTGTTGGGTTTTTTTAAAAACTGTTTTGTTTAAAATTAAGTTCCATTCTATATTTTTTGTAAATAGCTATAGTGTTACAAATGCTTGCTTGAATAATATATGACATATACATATAATATATAATAATATATGTAATATAATATTATAATATATTATGTATTATAATAACATAATATAATACATAAACATAGTTTTCTGACATGATATTAGTCCTTAACTTCTCATTGGACTCATATTTAAGTTTGATAGGAGGCAGTAATGAGAGTAAAGCTATGAAACTACACAGGAACACATGTAGATGATACAGAGTAATAAACAGTATGGCTTTTTAGGTTATCAGCAGGGGCTGCTGTTTATTGGACCCTCTTAAGTAATGGTCATCGTCGCCATGTCAGTGTTAATCTAATGAACAAATTCCATTACTTAAGCACAAAATTTTCCAAATGTTGAAGAGGGTTTTTCAAACTTGGGATCCAGGTTGGGAAAGCAAGAGAAATATCATAATACTGCCTTACAGTTGGCTAGTAGTTTCATTTGCATTATGGGTATTGAAGTGTACACTTCCCCGTTTCTAGAATTAGTATGGCTTTGGAGTTAGATGATTAATTTTCAAAGCCATTTGAGGAGATTAGTATGTTCCTTTTCAGCTCATTATACAGGGTGGTTTTAGGTACTTTTGTATATAACTGGAGTCCATCCCTTGTCTTCTTCCTTTCTCCTGGGTTGCTTTGTTGGGATGGTGCTCTTTTTTAATTCATTCTTATGGTTTAGCAGTTAATGTTATCTTACTGTTTCATTAGTTATGTCTTTCCAGCCTGACTGCAAATGCCTTTAAGGCCAGGCACTAGAACCTGTGTTGCTGATATAATGTTTTCCCAACTAATGTCATTTCCCAGTGACATTGTAATATACCAAACTCATTTTGTGAAATGCTGCTAACATCCCTTGATTGTCTGCAGCTAGGTGTGTCAGTGAATTGAGGGCTGGGCCCTAGAGTCAGAAAGACATGAGTTCAAATGTGACCTCATATACTTGCTAGCTGTGTGATCCTGGGAAAGTCCCATAACCTGTTTGCTTTAATATACTAGAGAAGGAAATGGGAAACCACTCAAATATCTTTGCCTAGAAAACCCTACAGACAGTATTAGGGTGCTGTGGTTCACAGAGTTGTGAAGAGTCGGATATGACTGAATACTTATGACATTTCCTCCATTACCAATTAAAATATTAGGCAGGATGTACACTAACTTCATAGTGTTCAGTATTTACTGTTTTCCCCTCCTCCTCTCCCCCCTCCCCAGAGTTGTTTAGTTATCCTATAAATAGTTTCTTTTGAAAAATATAATGCCTTTGAACATTTCTCTCTCTTGTGTAACCCCCTCAAAGAAAAGAACAGGATCAGTATACAAGATGACAGATATGATCTACAGTGTTTGCTGTGACAGGTGTTCAGCATTTCTACTTATATGTTAATTTGTGTTTTAAAATCTCCCCATAAAAAGGGGTGTGTACATAGAGAGTAATGTATGGGAGAAAAATGGCCATCAGAGTTGCATAGGTTCTTTGATGGAGAAAGCCTTCTTGAGTTATTCAACCTAGAATTCAATCCAACCCCAGTGCTTGATTCTCCTTCCTTTTCCTAGATACCCCATGTTGTGTAGAGTGTTGTAATGTTGTAATCTATTGATGCAAACCAGAAGATTTACATTTAGATCCGGAGGGATCAATTTTGGAAAAGGCTGATCTGAGAAGAATCTCTTATTCTTTGTCCCCTGGCTTCATAGATACCACCCTGTCACATGGTTATCCTTTTATCTCTCAGACAGCTCTTCTGTTACCAGTTTCTTCCATTATTCCCAAGCATTAGCAGATATCTTTTTCCTGAACAGCAAATAGAGGGAGAAGAAATGGAAGTAGTGTCAGGTTTTAGATGCTTGGGCTCAAAGATTATTGCAACATGGCGAATGCAGCCATGAAATTAAAAGACATTACTCAACTGTGGCAAATCCAGACAGCATGCTAAAAAGCTGAGATATCACCCTTGCCGACACAGGTTTGTTAGTCAAAGCTATGGTTTTTTCTAGTAGCAATGTATGGCTGTGCGAGTTGGATTATAAGGAAAGCTGGGTACCATAGAAACAATGCTTTTGAATTGTGGTGCTGCAGAAAACTTTTGAGAGACCCTTGGACAACAAGGAGATCAAATCAGCCAATATTTAAATTAATTCAGGCTATTTACTGGAAGGTCAAATACTGAAGCTGAAGTATAAATACTTTAAGCACACAATGAGAAAACAGGACTCATTGGAAAAGACCCTGATGTTGGAGAAGATTGAAGGCAAAAGGAAAAAGCAGACAGCAGAGGATGGGAGGGACAGACAGTGTCATGGGAGATAGTGGAAGATAAAATAACTTGATGTGCTCTGGCACATGGGTCACCAAGGGTCAGACACAGCTGAGAGACTCAACAACAAAAGTCTACGGAAATAGCAGATAACCCTTAACTGCAGTGAAATACGATGACTCAGGAATCCTTTACTTGTTGTTTAGTTGTTTTCAGTCTTGTCCCTTTGAGACCCCCTTTGGGGTTTTCTTGGCAAAGATACTGGAGCGGTTCACCATTCATTCTCCAGCTCATTTTACAGGTGAGGAAACTGAGGCAAACAGGGTGAAGTGGCTTGCCCAGGTCAGACAGATAGTGTCTAAGGCTGGATTTGAATTCAGAACGATGAAGTTGGCCCAAGTTATAACTTGACTTGTTTTATACAAAAGCAGCTAAAACCACCCTATATAATGAGTTGGAAAGGAAAACACTACTCCCAGATAGCTGTGAAAATTAATTATCAAACTCCAAGACCATACTCATTCTAGAAATGGGGAAGTGTGCACTTCAATACCCATAATGCAAATGAAAGTACTAGCCAACTCTAAGGCAGTATCTAAGTTTCTCTTGCTTTCCCAACCTGAATCCCAAATTTGAAAAACGCTCTTCAACATTTGGCAAATTTTGCCTCTGGGCCTGGCACTCTATTCACTGTGCCAAATAGTTGCCCTAGTCATTCACTAATAACCACTAATTCACTACCATACCTATGGTAGGTCTTATGGTGGTATGGAGGTGTCCCTAGATTCTCTGCCAGAGTTTGTACTGTACATAGATCTTTATTGTCTAAGGCAGAGGTATTAGGCATGTAGCCCATAATACTCTTGAATGCTGTCTGAGCCAGATTAAAATAAGATTGGAGAACATTAAAAACAATAAATAAAAATGCAATAAAACTTAGGTAATATTAGATTTCAAAGCTAAGTCAGTATGTGATCCATAGGGATCCTTGTATATAAGTTCGTTTCTATTTGTATTTGACACCACTGATCTAGGGCAGTGGATCTAAAAGTGTGAGTCCCTGAGACCCTTTAAGGGGGTCTGCCTGACCAAAACTATTTTCATAATACTAAGATATTTTCATTTCAAATACTGTGAATAGCAATAGATAGAGCCCAGATAGACAAGTTCTTAGAGGGGAGAGGTGGCTTCAATGTTTAAGAGTGTACACAGTTGGTCTTGTCTTGTCCCAAGACCAAAATGTTTGAGAGATGTTGGTCTATGGTCACTTTCTTGGGTTCTCTTCCATCTTACCATGCTGCATAGACTTTGAGGAAGAGCCCAGGGGCAGATGTATTTGTTATCTCAGAAGCAGCATAATTATCTAAGAATGGCTCACCTACCACCATATGGTTTCTTTTCTGACCATAGCACCTTATGAAGCCTGTCTGCTCAAGTGTGGGGAGCCACACTGATGACATCATAGATCTTTCAAAGTGCTAACCTAGAACTAGGGGCCATGACTGCTTTCAGCAGCTGCTGTGCCTCCTGCCTACCTTTGGATTATGACAAGTTGTGAAATAGCACAGATGTTTTGTGAGGTAGAAATATTACTGGGTCTTCTCTCTCATTCAGTTCCCAAAAAACCCACATGTCTAAAGAACAATGCAGCTCTGTTCTGTGGAACATTTGTGTGCTGAACAAAAGTGGTTTGTACTGAGGTTACCTGAGCCCACCAACTTTAGCAAAGGTCATAATCAGAGGAGAGTTACGAGAAGGTAGCAGCAATATCTCTTAGGGGGCTTTGGAAGCAAGATATTTATTTTAGATTTTAGCTGAAGTGGATAAAGAAATGTGAGGAGAGGCAAAAAAAATGGGGAGTCCCTGCTGCCCTTCCCTAAAGATATCAAATGGGATGTCCTTAGAAAAATAGTAAAATATAAGGTTATCTACCAGCATTCCTTGTCCTTTGTCAGCCTACGAAAGAACATTAATAGTTTAATTTGGAGAAATTCATAATGCAGAATGGACTTTAGGTTTCATATGCTCACATTTGTAATATAAAGCAAGTTATCATTTAAGAGATATCAAATATAGATATAATGCATTCTTACAAATTGGGGCAACTAGGTGGCTTAGTGGTTAGAGACTGGACCTGGAGTCATTATCTGGCCTCAGACACTTACTAGCTGTGTGACCCTGGACAAGTCACTTAACCTTGCTTGCCTCAGTTTCCTCATCTGTAAAATGGGCTGGAGAAGGAAATGGCAAACTACTCCAGTATTTCTGCCAAGAAAACCCCAAATAGGGTCACCCCCAAATAGGATCATGAAGAGTCAGACATGACTGCAATGACTCAACAACAAATATTTATATGTATATGTGCCAATACCTCTCCCACAAATATATGCCACATCAGAGGAAAGTGTAGGCATACATATGGAGTTCACTAGTAGACACAAATAGAAGGAATACCCATGGTCTAGGCCAGGGCTTCTGAAACTTTTTCCACCCAAGACCTCTTTTTGGGTTTCAGCAGTGTTTTTTTGGCATGTTGGCATGCTTAGTACAAGTGTGCATGCTGCGTGTTTAGAACCAAGGCTTGTAAAGCCAAGCATGAGCAGCTTTCCAGAGGACTGCTGCTGTGAACAGCTTCAAGGTTCTGATCACATGGTATATAGTCAACTCTCTATTTATTCAGTAATAAATTAAAGCAAAACATTCACAGAAATTAAAGTACAGCATTCACAATGTTATAGCATAACAAGTTATCACTGAAGTGGCCACATAGTTTTCTTCAAAGTGGCCACATAATTTTAAACAAAGTACAGTCATTTAGTAACTCAATAATTTAGTAACTCAGTCATTTAGTAAGTCCTTAATCCAATCATCCTTAAGGAGGCTTGTCTCCTTAATGAACACAAAGTACAAAGGTCAAAGTTCTCCACCCCTAGGTCACAGTAAATCATGATCTTCTCAGTCAGCATCAGGTACCCAAGAAGAGGTCTATTCATCTTGACTCGAGACTGGCCCTCAGCTTCCATGGTCCCAGCTCCAACTGTCACTTGGGTTCAAAGGCAGGCAGCTCCCAGTTCCTTGTCCAGCTCCTCGTCCAGCTCTTCATCCAGTTCCCATTCCATATTGAAGCTCACAGTGTCCAGTCCACCTCAAGTCCTTCACAGTTCCTATTTCTGGGAAGACAAAGCTTGACAGAGTCACAGTAATATTCATGCACATTGCAGGCACCGTCATCAATTCACTATCTGCCTATGAAATCAACTCAGACCCACCAACAAGGTCTGAGAAGTCAACACAAATCATCAACATAGAAATCAACACAGACCCACCAACAAGGTCCAAGAGGTCAGCACAAATCATCAGTAAAGTCCCAGGACTGCCAAAATCCTCCTCCATGACTTCTGTAATTAGACAACCAGAAAGTCCTCTTTCAGGGCTTCCAGTAAGGTTCCAGGGCTTCTGTACAAAGTATCACAAACAAACATCAACACAGACAGAGAAGACAGAGTGCCAGGATACCACAAGTTCTCTCCTCCATCACAGGAGCTCCCTTCTCAGGTCTGCTCCCTCCAGCCTAGACCTCTCCTTATATATAGTCATTAGCTCCTCCCCCTTCCTGTTGCCGGAGTTCACAAGTTCTAGGCTTTACAAGTTGTGGAATTCACTAGTTCTGGGTCTTAATACTTGATACAATCATGAATTGAAACAAGGTGTTAACTACTTCTTTGCTTGCCATTGCATGGGTAGCAGTGAAGTTGATCAAGCCCTACCAGAAACACTGTGAATTCATTACGTGTGTGATTTTAAATTAAATTTGGGTTGTTGCGCGTCCAGAAATCTTTTACTGTTGCCAAATTTTTTGCAACCTATATGGGATTGAGACCCACAGTTAAGAAGCACTGGTCCAGGCAGCTCACTGATGTGTTCCTAGTACCCTATACTGTCCTCATGCTGTTCTCCCCAGGGGCATCTCTGCTAAGCAGATCCTATTCTTCTTTGTAACTCCATTCCCCAAAGTTGCAGTCAACTCTCTATCACAGACCTGCACAGCTTGACAGTAGATAGGGGCTAAAACTAAAATAGGCTAAACTTCTTTAGGCAGAGATAGATTAGACTAGAGATAGGCTGACAATGGTTGGTTTGGGGTCATGTGACAAACAGGAATGTGAACCATGGCAACCCTGAATTTTTTGCAACGCTTTGAAATCCTCTGTTAGGCCACAGGTGGCCACGGGTATATGTTGTGCAGGCATATGTGCATATGTATCGGATCACAAGCTCCTTCTGTCTTCTGCTTTAACTTACTGGGCCTGCCCCCTGCTTTCTGCTCATTGCCTTATTCCTGACTGGATAGGTAGCTTCACTGTGAGGAACCATGCTCTTTGTTGTGGGGGTAAAGAAGAGAAATCCCTTCCCCTTCCAAGAAGGGAGAAGTAATTTCCTCTCAAGGGCTGGGCTCCTTCTTAGCTTCTTTTCTTTTCATCTGCCAAAGACATGGCTGATAGTCCATAGGCTGATAAATATTTGTGGAATTATTCTGTGGAAGACTATTAGACTTGCTCCCCTGGGTTGCGGAAGGCACAGATAGGCCCACTGGACTGAAATCATAGTATTATATTTTCACTCAATAGGAGGGATCTCAATCTCTCCAAAATGGAGTGGCTGTCCTGGAAAAGAGTAAGGTTTCACATTTTGGAGTCCTCCAAACAGAGACCAGATGGTTCCATAGCAGGAATATTGATTGTATAGGCAATTCTTGCTTTAGTTGTAGGTTACCTTGGATGGGAGGGGAAGCATGTTGGGAGTGGAAATAGCCCTGGACTTTGAATAAGAGGACCTGGATTTATAAATGGAAGAGATTTTAGAGACTATCTTCTCTTTCATTTTATAGATGGGAAAACAGAAGCCCAAAGGGTTTATATGATTTGTCTAAGGACATCCAGTTGTTAGAAGGACCATAGAATTAGAGCTAAAAGGGGTCAACAAACTATGTGTCTTGAAGACTAAATACATAGGTTTTGCTGCCTTAAAATGTTAAAAAAAATTCTTTTTTTAAAAAAAATTATTCTTAGTTTTCAACATTTATTTCCACAAGATTTTGAAGTTACAGATTTTCTCCCTTTCTTTCCACTACCCCCACCCCAAGATATCGAGCCTACTGAATACCCCTTCACCCAATCTACTCTTTCTTATATCCTCTTCCATTACCCCCACTAACTTTCTAGTAGGGCAAGATGGATTTCTATATTCCAGTGCTTATATATCTTATTTTCCAGTTGCATGTAAAAAACAATATTTTAACATTTGTTTTTAAAACTTTGATTTCCAGATTCTTTCCCTTCTTCCCTCCTCACCCATCCCCACTGGGAAGATAAGCAATTCAGTGTAGTTTGTACATGTATAGTTACGCAAAGCGTTTCCATAGTAGTTATATTGTGAAAGACTAACTATATTTCCCTCCATCTTATCCTTCCCCTTAATTGTTCTATTTTCTATTTTGACCCCATCCCTTTTCAAAAGTATATGCTTCTAACTACCCTCTCCTCCCATCCGCCTGCCTTCTATCATCCCCCCTCTTATCCCCTTCCCCCCTACTTTCCTGTAGGGTAAGATACCGAAATGATTGTGTAGGTTATTTCCTCCTTAAGCCAAATTCCGTGAAAGTTAAGGTCGACCCATTTCCTTTCACCTTCCTGCTCTTCCCCTCCATTGTGACAGTTTTCTCTTGCCTCTTTTATATGAGATAATTTACCCTATTCTATCTCTCCATTTCTCCTTTTCTCATTATGTTCTTCTCTTACCTCTTAATTTTATTTTTAGATATCATCCATTTTATTCAACTGATCCTGTACCCTCTGTCTATGTATATATAAACATACATGTACACACCCATATATGTATTTATATACTCACACACCCTCCTATACATACATATATATGAGGGTGCACACACATATATATTCCCTTCAACTAGCCTCATATTGAGAAAAGTCTTATGAGTTACAATGATCATTTTTCCATGTAGGAATGTAAATAATTCAACTTTAATAAGTCCCTTATGATTTCTTTTTCCTGTTTACCTTCTCATGCTTCTTGTATTGAAAGTCAAATTTTCTGTTCAGCTCTGGTTTTTTCATCAAGAATTCTTGAAAGCCCTCTATTTTATTGAATGACCATATTTTTTCCCTGAAGCATTATATTCAGTTTTACTGGGTAGGTGACTCTTGCTTTTAATCCTAGCTCCTTTGACCTCCAGAATATCATATTCTAAGCCCTTTGATTCCTTAGTGTAGAAAATGCTAGATCTTGTATTATCCTGATTGTGTTTCCACAGTACTCAAATTGTTTCTTCCTGACAGCTTGTAATATTTTCTCCTTGACCTGGGAACTCTGGAATTTGGCTATGATATTCCTAGAAGTTTTCTTTTGGGATCTTTTTCAAGAGGTGATTGTTGAATTCTTTCAATTTCTATTTTGCCTTCTGGTTCTAGAATATCAGGGCAATTTCCCTTGAGAAGTTTTGGAGGATGATTTCTAGGTTCTTTTTTTTTTTTAATGGCTTTCAGGTAGTCCAATAATTTTAAAATTATCTCTCCTGGATCTATTTTCCAGGTCAGTGTTTTTTCCAGTGAGATATTTCACATTGCCTTCTATTTATTTATTTGTTTGGATCTGTTTAATAGTATTTTGATTTCTCATAAAGTCATTAGCTTACATTTGCTCCAATTTAATTTTGAAGAATTATTCTCTTCAGTGAGTTTTTGAAATTCCTTTTCCATCTGGGCAATTTGACTTTTTAGGGCATTCTTCTCTTCATTGGCTTTTTGGGCCTCTTTTGCCATTTGAGTTAGTCTATTTTTTAAGGTGTTATTTTCTTCAGTATTTTGGGGGGGTCTCCTTTAGCAGTTTGTTGACACACTTTTCATGATTTTCTTGCACCATTCTCATTTCTCTTCCCAACTTTTCCTCCATTTCTCTTACTTGATTTTCAGAATCTTTCTTGAGCTCCTCCTTGGCTTGTAACCAGTTATATTTTTCTTGGAAGCTTTAACTGCAGGAGTTTTACCTTTGTTGACTTCTTCTGGTTCCATGTTTTGTTCCCAAAAAGGATTCTATGGTTTGATTGTGCTTCCTTTGCTTGCTCATCTTTCCAGCCAATTACTTGACTTTTGAGCTCTTTGCCACCATAGAACTCTGCTTCCAGAGTGGAGAAAGCTGTGTCCCAAATTGCTGGGGTTTTTGCAGATGTTGTCAGAGCTATGAGGAGGGTGCCCTCTCTACAGACACCCCAAGCTCTGGCACACTGACCACATAACCCAGGACCACTGCCCAAGATAGTGACCCAGATCCAAGCAGGTGGGTGGTAAGAGCAATTACCCTTTGAATGGTTGCTTGGTCCACCTACAATCAGCAGGCCAGGAGCTCTGGAGGCAGCCATGGGGCAGCAGCTGCAGCTGAACACCTCTACCACCTCCCACCCTGGGGGCAGGGGCCAGACCATGCTCTTCTCTCACCCAGTTCCAACAGAGTTCCCCACTGACCTTTTACTTTCTCTTTGTTGTTTATGGGTTGAGAAGTCAGGAATCTGCCACAGCCAGCAGTAATTCACTCTCCTGCAGTCTGCTCTGGCTGGTTGGGGCCACCCCGGGTCTGGGACTATGTGGCTTAGACAGGACTGCACTCAGTTCCCAGCCTGGTGCAATAGACTCTTCCTGTCTCCTGCTGGGCTGCCTTCAGTGGGAGATTTGTTTCTCTCTGTCACTTTGTGAGTTCTATAGCTCTAAAATTTGTTCAGAGTCATATTTTATAGGTATTGGAGGTGGTTGGAGTGGGAGCTCAGACAGGTTCTTGCTTTTACTCTGCCATCTTGGCTCTGCCCCATCTAAAAAACCATTCTTAGCTGGTTCCTGTACAAAAGCAGATGATGACCTGGATTTGGCCCTATAGTTTGCTGACCCCTGTCACAGACCATCCAATCCAACACCATCATTTTACAGGTAAGGAAACTAAGGCCAGAAGGGTTAGGTAATTTTGCCCATGTTCACAAAAGGTAGCAAATAGCAAACTTGGGATCTGAATTTATTTTCTCTGACTTCAGAGTTAGTTACTGCTTTTTCCATTCTGGTTGTTACATGATAAAATAGGAATTTGAACCCAGGCCTCTAGGCTTCAAATTGTGCAGCTTCTCTCACTCTAAACTCAGCACTCTTTAGTGCATAGTTTTACTTTAATGTTTGAGCCTTATAATTGCTTTATTTTTTTTTTTAAGCAATTGGTGTTAAGTAACTTGCTCAAGGTTACTCGGCTAATTATTTATGTGTGGGAGCTAAGTACTGAGGCCGGAACTGATCCCGGGTTACCCCAACTCCGGGGCGGCGCTTCTTACTCACTTCACCACCTAGCCACCCCTTTATCATTGCTTTCTAACCCCTGTATGATGTCAAGCAAATCACTTAACTTCCATGGACCTCAGTTTTCTCATTTGTAGAATGAAAGAATTGGGTTTTACCAGATGATTTTTTAAAAAGATTTCTTTCCAACTCTAAATCCTATTATTCTATGACTTCAGCAGTCTTAACTATTGAAGCAGATTTACTAATAAAATATTCTAGGAGGTAAATGGTAATTCATCTAATGGGAAAAAGTATACTTCTAAATTTTTTTTCTCTTAACCCAGTATATATATTTTAGAACCAATGTCCAGACTATTTTGTTTTTCTGTACTTAAAAGAGCCTTGATTTCTATTTTCAAAGGATCTGGTATGGGGGGCATTTTAAGGAAGTATCTTGAGGGATCTGGAGTTAATTGGATCAGGACACATCCTGAAAACCAGAGATTTATAGCTGGAAGGGACCTGACAGTCAATGCAGCCCAAGGCCCTCATTTTACAGATGAGGAAATTGAGGCCAAATTACGTGACTTGCCCAGGTTACACAGCTGGTAGTGTTGTGGGCCAGATCTGAACCCAGCTCTTTCAGATTCCAAGTCCTGTGTTTTATCTACCATACCTTTCATTCCATATTTCTGTATCCCTTTGAGGAGTACTATGACTTAATCAATGTGCACCCAATAAATATTTGTTACTTTTCTAAGCCTCAGTTGCTTCATCTACAAATGGGAAAGATCATGAAGTGATGCCTTTAAAGCACTTTATAAAGTCTAAGGTGTATAAAAATATTATTTATTACTTTGGTTCTCTCCTCATTTCCTTTTGTCTCTGACTCTTCCCAGTTCTGTTGCTAATTCTAGGGCAAGGTAAAAATCAGGGGGAGTGGATCTTTTGCTTCCATCAAAGGAAAGATCAAGGGGAGAAGGGGAAAGAATAAACATTTATATAGCACCTACTGTATACCAGGCACTATGCTAACTGCTTTACAAATAATATCTCATGATCTTCACAACAATCTTGCAAGATAGATGCTATTATCTCCATTTTATGGTTGAAGAAACTGAGGCAGAAGGAGGTGAAGTGATTTGCCCAGGGTCACACAGCTAGTAAGTTCCTGAGGGCAGATTTGAACTCAGGTCTTTCTGAACAGCACCTGTGCCACCTAGCTGCCTCTAGAAAAGGGATGAAAGATAGTGAAATCCTAAGCAATGGCAGTGGAAAGGAGAGAGATCAAGGGATGATAGAGATCCCCAAGACTACTACCCTCATTTTTTTTTTCAGGGGGAAGGTAGGGCAGTTGGGGCCAAGTGACTTGCCCAAGGTCATTTGGCTAGTTTTTTTGTGTTACGTGTCTGAGGTCAGATTTGAACTCAGGTCCTCCTGACTCCAGGGCTGGTGCTCTATTCACTGTGCCACCTAGCTGTCCCCCACTACCCTCATTTTATAGGTGAGGAAGCTGGGGCTTGCCCTCTTAAGTGACAGGGTAGGATTTGAACTCAGGTTGTGGTTCTTAGCAAGGAGTATGTGTCTTGTATTTGTGTTTAAGGGATGCAAAAAAAGGGAAAGGAATTTCCTGGGTTTGGGGTGATGATAAGTCAGGAGCTATATAGGAAGGAAAGTCTGAGGAGGGTATTTGGGGGATCTAAGAACCCCAGGAAATTACGTGAGTTGGTGGATCTGTTACTGAGGGGTAAGTGTTATGTGTATTAGAGGGGGAGTTAGGATCTGGACATATAGTACTTTTTGTACCTTCTATGAGTGGTGACAGTGCATGTTTGAGGAGGAGGGATTGGCGCTGTAAACATGGAGCAGGAAGTCCTTTTGGCCCTCGGCCAATCCTTAGCGGCCTCAGATCTCTGAGGGAGATCAATAAGCTGGACATATGTGAGTCCAGGACTGAGGGTGCTTCGAGATGGAAAGGAAAACTTAATTGGAAAGAGCACTGAAGAGAGTTTGGGCCCATCTTCCTCCCCCAACCAGCTCCCCCTCCCGACTTCCCTTTTCTTGTCCACATTACCATTATCTTGTGGGTCACCAGACTTGAAGCCTTGTACTCATTTTTAACTTCCTCTTACCCACATTGAGTTTGTCACCAAGACCTTCCTTCCTCGTTTCAGTTCCATTCCCTCAGGTCCTCAAAACCGCATTGAACCTGGTCTGTGCCTCTAATTTCTTATCCTCTCCTGTCCTACCCAGTCAGTGCTACCCATTAATCAAAAAATCAACAAACCTTTATTAAGTAAGCTACTCGTGTGCTGTGTGCCAGGGGGCCAAAGACGAAAAAGGGAAGCTGGTTTTGTCTTCAAAGAGCCTACTATCTAAGGGGGCAAGGAGAGGAGAGACCAGAGCTAGAAAGAAATGGGAACAAGAGGGAGGTGTGGAGAACTGGAGTCTATAACAGTAGCCCCAGCAGGTCCTAGTAGTGTGAACCTGGAGAAAGCCCTTCATCTTTTTAGCTTCTTGGATGCCTTGCCTAATTCACAAGATTGTTGTAAGGATCAGATGAGATCATGCATTTGGAAACCCTTTAGAAACAGTATTATTAGGTGGTATTATCTTCCTTAAAAAACTTACTGGGGTGACTAGGTGGTATAGTGAATAGCACTGGCCCTGGAGTCAGGAGGACCTGAGTTCAAATTCGACCTCAGATAGTTAACACTTAGTAGCTGTGTAACCTTGGGCAAGTCACTTAACCCCAATTGCCCTGCCTTCCCCCCTTCAAAAAAAAAACAAAGAAAGTAAAAAATTTACTAATTATATCACTGTCACGTAGAGACCTCCAGGGACTCCCCATTGCCTTGGGTTAAGGTTCAGTCTTGTTAACATGAGACTTAAGGCCTAGGGGAAGCTAGTGGATTGAGAGTGTTGAAGAGGAAGACCTGAGTTCTAATCCAGCCTCAGGCACTGATTAGCTGTCTGATGTTAGGCAGGTTGTTCACCCTCTGTCTACCTCAGTTTCCTCAGCTATAAAATGGTGATAATACCACCTATTTCCCAGGGCTGTTGTGAAGATATGATACTATTTTAAGTGCACAGTGCTTGGCACATAGTAAGCACTTAATAAATGTTTATTTCCTTCCTTCCTTCACAATCTGACCTGAGGCTGGAGCAGTTTTGTGAAGAGGAGTAGTAGAAGAAAAACTTGGCAAGGTTTACTGCAGTGACCTCTTCCCCCTCTAAACTCCCATGGCCTTTATTTTCAGCACCATATTATGTGACATCTGTGATGTTTTTGTCATTGTTATTTAAACCTCTTACTTTTTCCATGTCTTCATCATATGTTTTGCAAACATGAACTTCTTTCATGCAGGGTTAGTATGACACTTTGTACCTAGCCATTCTTTTCCTCCAGAGGTCCTTGAGGGTTATCCTGCTTTCTTTCTATTTCCATAACATACTTTCCACCAGGATTTTTCTCCATCTAGTGTCTGCTATGGAAGAGAATGAAATCTCAAGACTTTTCCCTACCCTTCTGTCCCTGAAGCAAATATGAGGTCTGGGGAATGGGCATTGGGTAAAGATTCCTCTTCTAATATTCCCCTTTGCTCCCATCTTCCCCTCTCAGCTTCGACTTTTTGCAGAAAAAACAAAATCACCCAGATACTGATGATGGTTCTTTGAGGTACAAAAAGGAACAGAAGTATGATTGATCTACTTCTAAAACAAAACCATATTGTAGCCCTTCTAGGCTCCAGGATTTTTGTTACAGGATTGAACCTTAGGGTGAAGCATAAGAGGGAGACTGCTCAGGTCAAGTCAACTAGTGCCCACTATATGCCAGGCCCTATGTTTAGGGATGGCAATAATACAAAGAAAGCCTGAAACACTACCTGCTCTCAAGGAACTTGAAATCTTTTTTTTTTACTTTTTGGAGGGCAATTGGGGTTAAGTAACTTGCCCAAGGTCACACGGCTAGGTTTTTTTGTTTGTGTGTGTTAAGTGTCTGAGGCCAGATCCGAACTCAGATCCTGCTGACTCCAGGGCCGGCACTCTATTCATTGCACCACCTAGCCGCCCCAAGGAGCTTGAAATCTATGGAGGAAGACAACACGTAAATGATTTCGTACAAATGAGATATAGACAGGAAATTGAGGCTAGACTCAGAAGTAGTAATTTTTTTTTCTTTTTGGAGGGCAATTGGAGTTAAATGACTTGCCCGAGGTCACCTGACTAGTTTTTTGTGGTAAGTATCTGAGGCTGGATTTGAACTCTGGTTCTCCTGATCCCAGGGCCGGGGTGCTCTATTCACTGCACCACCTAGCCGATCTGAGGCTAGACTCAGGAAAGGCATTTCAGTTAAGGAGGACTGGGAATGTCTTCTTGGGGTGCTAGGGGAGTGATTCTATGGCATGTTGAATCAGACATTTTCATATATTGGCACCATCAGGTCAAGGCAGCTTGGCTTCCACTGTTTAGGAGCTGGAAGAACTCTGTGGGTATGACAGTGGCATTGTGTGTGGGATTTTCTGATTTTAGTGCTCTTAACTCACGGGCTTCCAGTGAAGTCAATTGTCACTTATATATTCCGCTGATGGTAAGTAAACATTAGGGCAGATTATCCAGTTTCAAGCAACTATTTTGGGGTTGGGACTCTACTTCCTGAGAGTAAGGAGATTTGTAATAGGATTGTGCAGAACATGGTGCCTTACACATCCTATGGACTCAGAGAGGACTAAATGGAAAAGGGACTGTAGTCTGTAATCAGTTGGGTAGCACAGCAGGGAAGCAGGACCCCTCTTGGAGAAATTTCTGAATGAAGGATTTTGTCTTCTACCTGGACAAGACTTGTATCTTTCTTCAGGAAAGATACAAGGAGTGACTCCTGTCGGGAAGATGTTTGGGGGCAAAGTGCTCTTCTCCACACAACAGATTTGAAGCCCTTCTTGTGCTGGAAACTCAGCTGGGCTGTGAGGCTCCATATCTAGAAGAATGAGAATGTTCACTGAAGCTGGATCCCCGAAGGGGAGGCTGAGGCCTCATAGGCACCTCCCTCTCCTCATCATAAGGAAACTCTTTCTTAGGGTAACTTAAAACCAGTCTCCAGAATTGAACAAATTATCAGAGGCTAACCCTGGGTCCACTCTCTCTATGGAAGAATCAGGTCTAAAATCAGCTTATATAATATAGATGTCCAGTTTTCCTTCCAAACTGAAAAACATAATCTCCGCCACATCTCCTTTGACCTCATTGTCTCATTCCCCTCCTTTTCAAGTATAATCTCTTCTGTGGCCCAGCATGAGAACTGTATGTGTGTAACTGAGCCTGAGTGCTAAAGAGAAAAAAATAACAGGCTGGCTTGTTAAGATATTAGTAATCTGTGGTTCAGAAGTTGAAAATGATCAAAAGAACCTTTTGATAGTTATTTTGATTGAACTACTCCCTTTCTACTAAAATAAGTATTTACAAAAGCAAGGATTTGAATAAGCAGCACCCCCTCCACCCCCCTAACCCCCCCCCAAAAAAAAAACACAACAAAAAAACCCCAACACAACAGCAGCAACAAAAAACCACCAACACTTCAAACTATGGAATTTAACATTTAAACATTTGTCTACATGGTGACAATTTGATAGGCAGCTTCGATTAACCACTTCTCCCCATTTTTCTTGGTCAGTGCCAGGTTATTATTAATTTTTTAAGTCTAGCTGTCATGGACCAAAAGAGCTCTTCTTGCTTCAATGGTTCCTTCCCTGTAAACAGATTCCTTGAATATAAATCTTGAATTCATAATAAAGTTCTCTAGAGAAATGCACCACATCATTATAGTGAAGCTTTTTCATAACTCTTTCTCATCTTTTATTGGCATAGTTAAGAAGACCGGGGGTGGTGGTAAGCTTTGTGTTGTCTTGAATAAATAAATATGACGGGGAAAAGAATGTGGGTACAACAGCTGGAACACCAGATTTTTAAACCTTAAGAAATCAGACATTCACCCCATCCCCCACCCCCATTTTTGGTCAAGCAAACTTAATATAATGGTTCCAAGGTCATGTAAAATCAAAGAGAACAAAGTACATTGCCCAGGGCACCTGGAAAAGTCGTCCTATGTAATGGAACATTTGAGCAGAAGGTTTTGGGTGCTTCCCACTTAAGTGTGCTTGTCCCCTTCCGGGGAAGGAAATGCTAAGGTTATCATTATTCTTTTTTTCTTAAAGGAAATGTTTCTTGTAAGCAGCCCTTTCAAAAAGAATACTGAATTTTTACATTGTGATTACATTGTGAATCAAGGTGCTTGATGTGAATTTTATTAAAGAAATTATATCTGTATATATATATAGATGTACATACATACACACATATGCATACATTTATATACAGTGAGTTATAGCTGTTAAAGGAGGAGAAGATTGGGAGAGGAAGAAAATTTTCATGTGCTTGTTTTTGAAGGATTTTTATAATTATAATTAAAATTCAACCTTTTAATAGTGTTTTAAGGTTTGCAAAGCATTTTGTGTACATTATTCCATTTAATCCTCTCAATAATTGTGTGAGGAAAGGTGCTAATGTTATCTCTATTTCACAAATGAGAAAACAGGATCAGAGGCTGAGTAATTTGCCAGGGCCCCAGTTAGTAAATGTCCAAGGTGAGATCTTGTTTGACTTCAAATCGGGATGCCAGGATGCCTCTCTGGCTGCTTTAAATAAATGGGCAAATATTGCTTTGATTATTTGGTATAGTGATGCAGTAAGTCTGCAAATAGTAACGTGGTGGTGCCAATATGTCCAGTGTGCTAACCCTAATTTAAAAGAGTAGAATCATAGCACAGAATAATAGGGTTTTAGAGCTAGAAGGAACCTTGTCCAGCCTTCTCCTTTTATTATTGAGGGAGCTGATGATAGACGGATCACATGACCTGCTTGAGGTCAGGCAGCTAGTTAATAACAAAGCCAGGATTACCCTGGTCTCCTGACTCCTTTTCAAGTAGTCAGCTTTTTAAAAAAAATTACTCTTAAGGGAAGGGAACCAAGTGCATTATTTTTTAACAGATGACCCTTCTCTGCTTCTGCTTTCATTTTCTTCTCTGAGAGGTAGATTGAATTCCTCAACAATTTATCTAAAAACTAAGCTCCAGCTTCCACCACCACTATCTCTGACCCTGCTACAAGTGGAAAAGAACCCTTCCTTCCTCCCCAAATCTTCAATGCCAGCCTGAACCCTCCTTTGTCCTTAAATCACATTCTATTTATTATTATAGCTATTTATACATGTAGCTTATTGTAAGCTAATCGAGGGCAGGTCTTTGCTTTTTAAAATCTTTGTATCTTTAAGCTCTTATCACAGCTTTGCACATAGTAGATGTTTAGATTCTAAAGACCTGTTCCACAGATGCTGAGCCCTTAGTATCAGTCTATTGTTAATACTTTTAAAAATCATTTTATTATGTTAATAACAATAATTATAACAATAAATAGCATGATTTTTTTTCTTTTCTTTTTGGAGGGGGGAGGGCAAGGCAATTGGAGTTAAGTGACTTGCCTAAGGTCACATGGCTATTAAGTGTTAAGTATCTGACACCAGATTTGAATTCAGGTCCTCCTTACTCCAGGGCTGGTACTCTATTCACTATGCCACCTAGCCTCCCCCAATGGCATAATATTTTAATAATTTAAAATTACTTAATTTACTTAAAAATTTTTTTTAAAAGTTTTATTATCTAAGGACAGAAATGTCATCTTTTTAAAATTTCTGATTGTGTCCAATAACTTAGACCAGCTGAAGCTCCATGTCAGTGCTCTCCCTCCATGTCACTGATTGGTCAAATAGCTTCCCTTTAATTAAATTAGCAACTAGCCTGTGTTATGAGCCCACTACATACAAGGCATTGTGCAAAGTACAATGGATATGTGATATGGAAGGCAAAAGACCGCCCCTGGCCTCAGGGAGCTTCAGGGAGCTTCTAGTCTAAAGGGGGAGACAGCATGCAAACATATTATATAAACAATATATATAAAGAATCAATTAGAGGTGATCAATACTAAGATTAAGATGACTAGGAAAGGTTTCTTGCAGAAAGTAGGACTTTAGCTGAGGCCTGAAGGAAGCTAGAGAAGCCAGAAGGTGGCAGAGATGAGGAGGGAGGGAGAGAAATGATTATTTCTGTTACATTAATAATCAATTATTGAATTAGGGTCAGGAATTTTTTTTTTAACCTTCTGTAATGGAAATGCAGATTTGCAGATCTTCCCTGCCCCTAGGCCCTTTGGCTTAAGTGACTCTGAGAACCTTCTTTAATTTGAAAATATACTCTGCCCCCTAATAGGCTGAATATGGTCACATGGAGCCTGTGGTAGGAGGCTTGGTTTTCAGGAATGACCACACTTGATGCTGTGTGATTGGGCAGTGGGTCAAGAGGGTGGTTCCATTCTCTGACCCAGGAGAAAGCTATATAATTCCTGATGTGAGGCTTTGCTTTGGGGCTTACTTTGTGAAGTGTTGTGTGATTTGACCAGATGAGACTCTGGGCAGCTGTTGAGAGCC
Organism: Gymnobelideus leadbeateri; assembly: GCA_011680675.1. Classification (NCBI taxonomy): domain Eukaryota; kingdom Metazoa; phylum Chordata; class Mammalia; order Diprotodontia; family Petauridae; genus Gymnobelideus; species Gymnobelideus leadbeateri. The sequence goes on from WOXC01008510.1 coordinate 89,889, forward strand.
CCCAGCTTTGAAAACCCAGATGTTGATGCTTCCCTCTCTGGTAACTGTGATTTGGTATTGATATAATGGTTGGACAGTTTGGAAGCCTGTTTGATCTGTCTGTATACTCTGAAGTTCGGGGTACTGACGTTTTCCTCCTGAACTAGGTAAATGACCTATGATCTATGTTTGATTGATTAAAGTAAGCTTGTTAACCCATTTTGAGTTGCTTTCCTTTTGAAAAGCAGATCTAAGAACCTGTGTTGGCAGTCACCCTGGGGATGTTGGGGTGCTTGCTGCTACACCTTCCTATTTCCTCCCTCAGAAATCAACCCTTTTTTATTCGGCCAGCATCTGCAGGACATAGCTGATAGTGAAATTGGATTAAATTTCTCCTCGATTTTGTTCAGACACCGTTGCAGTAGAGAAACCCATTGTGTTCTTCACTGGCTTGGGGGTTGTGGGGTAGGGGGCTTGGGTGTAGAGTCTTTGTCTACATTCCCCCTGCCTGGGAGTGGTTTGGGGGTAAAAGTAACATGATCAAAGGCCTCCAGCCCCTCTTAAGAATAGGTATGCCTCTCATAATAGTCATTCTTTTAATTAATTGTTAACCAATCAGAGTTGTCAGGAAGCACCCACTCTTCCAAGGGCTTGTAAGCATCAAGAAGCCACCATGAGCCCTCTGTGGCTCAGGAGAGATGGTCGATGACCAATCCTTTTATTAATATTCTCTAGCCATGATTAATAAAATGATTAATTCCCCAGAAGTCATGTCTCTTGAACTTTTTATTCGTCGCAGGTGAGAGTTCTGGACATGTGGGACAGCCCATGAGAAATGCTTGTGTGAGGAACAAGAAGGGGCTAGCATCACTGGATCTGAGCTGTACAAGGAGGCCCCTTCAGTACAGGAACTGTCTTTCTTTTTTTCATATTTGTTATCTCCGTCACCCAGCACAGTACCTGGCACATAATAGGTGCTTTAGCTAGTGTTTATTGATTGACTGATTGATGGAGAGAAGTAAATAAGTAAGGTTTAAGATGGAAAGGTAGGAAGGTGCCAAATTATGAAAGATACTAAAAGCCAAACAGAGGATTTTATATTTGATTCTGGAAGATAATAAGGAGACCCTGGAGTTTATTGAAGGGGTGGGCCCATTACATGATCAGACCTCCATTTTAGGGAGATACTAAATTGCACCTAGAGCAGACTCTGCTGGTGCTGGGGAAGGAGTCAACATCAAGGTGTAGTGTGTGTTCAGCTACTTTCTCCAGAGGCAAGCAGAGACAGAACTTTGTGTAGTGAGAGGTGTGTGCACAGCTTTCCTTTTGGCCTGGGGAATGAATTGCACCTTGTTCTGTGGGGGCTGTCATTTCCCCAGTATCAGTGACCTTTCTGGATGACTTGGGGGCACCTCCCTCCCTGCCCCCACTTAGAAGAATGCTGGATTCCAGGAAATGATGCAGAAACTGCTGTGGAAAAGGGAGGAGGAGGAGAGGCGGGAGGGTGTGACCCAAGTCTGGGCAGGTGTGGTTTTCAGACAGATTCATTTGTCAGTGTATAGCTAGCTGCACATAGTGTGGAGATTCATTTGTCAGTGTGTAGCTAGCTGCACATAGTGTGGAGGTGAAACACAAGTCTGGCTGAACTGGAAAGTATGGTCTCTTTGTCCTGAGGAGAGAAAGAGATTGATCTCCAGAACATTGGACATGAGAAGAGGAGTGTTTGGCTACAGCACTTCAACATGGAAGGATCGAAATCTGCCTGAGTGATTTCTCTGCCACACAAGAGCAATCATAGATCTTTCAAAGTATCAAAATCTTGTCATCCCCCAGAAATTGAGCCCTCTACCTCATTTGTGAGCTGTATGTCAGTAAGGCAGTTAGTCAGCTGGTATTTATTACTATACTGTGCTAACCCCTGGGAACATAAATACAAGTAGAAAGAAAGATAGCCTCTGCTTGGAGCAGCTTACATTTTGATGAGGGAAGACAACACATGAAAGGAAACTGAGAAGGGATGCCAGGCCAGTGGGACAGAGTTGAGGAAGGTTGGAGTGGAGCCTGGAGAGGAATGAGACTATATTGATATATTCAATTGAGTTAGCATTAACCTTAAAATTTGTAAGTAAAATATGCTGCAGGACCAAATTGAGTATCCAGGTTACTCAAATTGTCTGAGGGAGAAAATGTCTATTTTGTGTGAATGTTGAGAATTATTAGCTGATTTAATGATGATAACGACTAGAATTTATATAGAGCTTTAAGGCTTGCAAAGCACTTTCCTAATATCTCATTCAGTCCTCACAAAAACTCTGGGAGCTAGGTGCTATTATTCCCATTCTATTGAGGAGGAAACTGAGGCAGATAGTGGTTAAGTGACTAGCCTAGGTAAGTATGGTGTTATTGTTCAGCTGTTTTCAGTTGTCCAACTCTTCCGTGTATATTGTGGGTCTTTATTCCATTCATAATATATTTTTCTTATTATGATCACCATCAAAAAACACAAAAATTTCACTATACAAAGAACCGCCCCCCAAAGATTTTCTGAACTCATAAACTACTGTTACTAAACTTTTTCCTTCAAAGATATCAGACAATAAATAGTATGTAAAAATTAGCATGTTTCTGTTTAAAAGGAAACAGCATACTGTGTACAGAGTTGAAAATTGTCAATAATTTCACATTCACAAGAATGATTTATCGATTGTTTCTACTGAGAGAGGGGAGCAGAAACATCAGGAACCTCAAATGGTGAATTATCACAGAGTCATTCCTGTTTGGTTTTGGATTTTTATTCCATTGCTGGTTGATGATCTAGGGCTAGGGTTTGAACAGAATAATAAAACTTCACTCTAATGGCCTGACAGGATAAACTGGTAAACTCTTTACTTTCTGCAAACTGCCCTCTTGCTTAACTTCTTCCCCAGCCCTCTCCCGGCCAGAAATCTGATGGTTGCAAGCCTGGATCTAGGTTTACCCACTCTCAGGTGAAGTGATTAAATGGTTGGGTTTTTTATTTTGTCTGAAGGGATTGAAAATGTTAACAAAATGATTAAGGGTTTTTTTGTTTTTGTTTTTGTTTTTTTGGTGTAAGCTGTCAATTGTGAGTTGAGATACAAAGGGAGTATAGATCTGTTTTTGTAAACTAAAAGATAAAGCTTCTCTAAATTCCATAACAGTTAATCTTTGGTTTCTGTAATCTAGCAGAAAGAGGATTGTGGTCTAGAAGGAATCAGACTGGCAGTTTTGAACTGTGGGACCTTGAGCAAAATAACTTAGCAGCCAGGGGTGGTGAACCTGTGGCCTCGAGGTCTTATATAGGCCTCTAGGTCCTTAAGTGCAGCCCTTTGACTGAATCCAGACTTCACAGAATGATTTGTTCAAGAGGATCTAGAAGGTCACGGCCACAGGTTCCTCCCCGCCCCGCCCCCCCAACCCTACTGGTACCTCAGGTTTGTTTCTCCAAACGATGGAAATAATAACACTTTCATTAACTATCTCATTGAGTTGCTATAAAGACCAGTGGAATAATAATACATGCAGAGTACTTTGCAAATCACAAAGAACCAAATCCATGTAAACTATTATTTATATATTTCTGAACAGTCATTTGGAGTTGACTGTTTTAAAGCTATCTTATGCTCAGCTACCTCCAATGAAGCCTGAGTTTCTATGGGGTGGTAATTATTTTTCCCCCTTTTTTGTATACTTAGGTTTTATCATCAAGCCTTCTTCAAACCGTCTTGATTCTAGTACTTCCCTTCTTTTATTTACTTCCTATTTATTCTTGCTCTTCTTATATTTGTTTGCATGTTGTCTTTCCTTTTAGATCGTAAGCTGCTTGAGGACAGGGACTGTCTTTTGCCACTATTTGTATCCCTAGCTCTTAGTACACAAAGCCTGGCACATAGTTGGTGCTTTGTTAATATTGATTGATTGATTGACAGTTCTTATAATCTTATTACTAACTTGGGAAGCTTTACAAAGTTAATTTTCATTTTTAATATGAATAATTAAGCTTAATTATAGATGTGTTGTTTATGAAAGCAAAATGTAATCTTTTTAAAATTCCAAAATTTGGCTCTAGAATATGGCAGTGATGTTAGAAATTATGGGAAAACTTTAAATCTCATAGTTTTGTCATATTGGCATACATTTAAAATGTTAAAAGTGAGATAATAGTTTTAAAAACTTTGGTTTCATTACTTTAAAAGTTTATAAGAATTTTAAGTCTAAGAGAATAATTAGTACCCCATTCAAGCCCCCCACCCCATTCATTGCCTATAGGAGGAAGAAGAGGTTTATTTTTAAAATCATTGTCTGGAGTTTGTACCCCAAGGTCCATTCAGTACATTCAGTTCAATATTCTAGACCTGGACTGTCTATACAGGAGCTCAGAAATTTAAGATCATTTAGCCTAGTCTTTTTTTTTTCCTCTTCCAAATGAGGTCTAGGGTGGTTAAAGAACCTAGACCAGTTCTCTTGATCCCCAATCTCATGGGTTTGTTGTTCTATTTTAAATTATGGCCTGTTATACCAAGTCATTTCACCAATCTGTAGGAATCTGGGCTAAACACGTTCGGATTGCTAGATCTAGCTAGCTCCTAGTAATTCTTTTTCAAGTGCATCAGCTCTGGAACTGCCTAGAACTCACCATAGCCAGGCCAGGTAAGGAGAAGAGGGACCTTTCAGGAGCCAAATCAAGTCATAGCTAGGTGGTTGGTTTATAGACTGAGCAAAGAGGGGGCAAACCTGGTTTTAGGCCAAATTTCAAAGTGAAATTTGTCTTTGGCTCCTTTCTGTCCCTCTCCCTTTCTCTTGTTCTGTGGCTAACCTTTTCTTCCCCTGGGAGTCTCTTGTTACCCTCATATTTCCTCTTTGACTGTTTAAAGGCCACTCAAACTTCCCTTCTGATAAATTTGTAATCCTAATTCTACATGTGCTCCAATTCTCTTTCCTTCTTCCCTTCCCTTCCCCTTTTCCTCCTTGTGCCAGTAAAAACTCCTATTAATTCATTTTCCTAATTCTTAGTAAGAATTAGTATTAGTAAGGTGTACATGACTGATAGCCCTTTCTTCTTTTTCTCTTTCAGGATCATTTTCTTATTAACCCAAATGAGTCTCTAAATTGGTAACATTTCAGACTCTGTCTCCTGTCCTTCATCAATTTTCTGTCTTGCACCTTAAGTCTCAGAACACCTAGATAAATCATCTTATAGTAAAGAGTTCTGGTTGACTGAGGATGTCCTCTTGGGTTTATAAATTTAGGAGTCTTCTCCTAAAGGGCCCCAGAGCTACTGCCTTTCTAGATACCCCTCCTCCCCAAGACCACTTCCAGATGCTTGATCTGGGTTCTTTGAGCCACTCTTCCTTCCCAAGTCCATACTCCCCCCACTACCACCACCTACCTCCCCACCCCCAAATGATTGAATAATTTTTCTCTCACCTTCATTTGGCAGCATATTGGGATTCACCCAAGGCTGAGACTTGGCTTTAATGTAAGATATGATAAGGGGTTAGTGATTCAAGAGAGAAGAATAATATAGAGTTGAATTGGTTCACCAAGGAGTCAAGATGGGAAGAAGAGGAGGGAGTGGTTAGTGCAAGGGAAATGCCTGGGAGAGAATTGAGGGGTCAAGGGATTGGATCTCATGGTGAGGAGGAAGAATCGAGTTATATGAAGGAAGGCAGAGGCAGAGGAGAAAAGCCAAGAGATTATGGTTGGATAAGGGGAATTCAGAATTCTTGAACGTGGAGGTGGTACAATTATGGGTGATGGCAGAATCTAGGGTCTGATCATCTATGTGTGTGGCTGCGGTGGGGTAGTGAAGAGGAGAGGAACTGAGTGGTTCAGGTATTTGAGGGAGAATCAATAGATATGTTGATATTCCCTATGTATGGGGAGGAGAGGAAATTGGTAAGCCAAGTTTTCAACTCATTGAGGGGGAAAGGGAAGTGCTATGGAGGTCAGTAGCCAACAACTATCAGGATTTTGATTGGGTAGTAGATATGAATATGGGGAGAGAGAAATTGAAAGTGACAGTGGGGACCAAGGAGTGAAGGTGCAGCCAGTCCTAGAAGGGGGTGGCCAGACAGGTTGTGTCATCTAAAGGGAGCCAGGTTTCAGTGTAAGGAGCTCCTCTAACCAGCACAGGCTGGCACCTTCTCTGAACCTTCCAGTCTTGGAGAATTGCCTCAGAGCATTTCAAGGGTGAGTAATTTATTCGGGGCCCCTCAGAGGCAGAATGTGAACCTGGATCTTCCTGGCATGAGACTGTCTTTCTCCACCATGCAACACTGCCTCTTAACGATTATGCTTATTGTTAAGTGTCGAATTAATTTTGTAAATCTGAAATCTAAGAATATGCCCTGATTTCCAAGGTTTTTATGTGGCCCTTCTGTCTTTAGACAGATAGGCTTATGGTCAGCAGCATGGTAATTTGCTTAAAGTTTTTTAAAAATAAGATGAGAGGGAATGAACATCTTGACAGAATGGTCAGTATAAGACTGGAGAGGAAATGAATAACCAGATAAAGCTTCGTTTATTTGTTTGTTTTTTCATTTATTTGCCACACTATTGTTCCTAAGGTAGGAAAGAAATATGTTTCTAAAACATTTTAGAAAAAATTTCAGCAAGGGTTAAAACCAGATTCTGGTTACCAGAACATGCGAACATTCTCATGGTCCAGTTCTTTGAGGTTTTGCTGTAATTGTCCTTCATTTGGCTAAAGTCACATTTGTGGTTTCCATAGTTAATGACCCCTCTCTTGGATTACTTTAATAGAGTCTTGAAAAGAGCTCACCTTCCCACCCCATGTTTGTGCTAAGATTTCAGTAGAGTTTGTATTTCCTCTGTTTTATTTGCATGTGTTTTTTCTTTTTTTGTGTGTTTTTTCTTTTTTTTAGAGGGGAATAGACATTTAAAAGGGAAAAAAAGAAAAGTTACAATTGCTGCTATTTTGCATGTTATTTGCAAACGTATTGCTTGACACAGATCAGCAGGACACCAAGCTATGGAGAATGCAGGGCCCCTATATCAGGGATTCTAAGGAGCATACAATATCTGTGCTCTTGCGAGTACTCCTACTGCTTGTAACTGCTTGGTGGCCAGGGTAGACTTTGTCATCTAAAATATTATATGGCCTAGGGCTTTTATTCTATGTATCCCCTCTTTCCAGCTTGGCTTACTAGGAGGTACTAACTCTGTAGTCTCAAGGTGTAAGCATGAAGTATATCATTGTTAAAGCTCAATATTTTCAAAATGCATCCTCTCCTGATTCAGAAAATCCAAGACTGAAATAAGCCCTCAAGCTATCTGGGGACATAACTTGTAGGGAAGTATTAAGTTTTCAATATTTTATGACTTGGGATTTAGTTATATGTATTGTGTTCAGTTCATATTTCAGAATTTTAAATTGACTGATTCTAATGACAGTATAATAGCAGTGCTTGAGCATCTGGACAATACAGTTTTCTAAAAGAGTTTATAACCATAATAGATTAAGAAAAAACCAAGAAAGATGAGAATGTTAAAGCAGCATTGCAAATAACTATAATCTCTACTTATATAGTGAGTCAGAGAAATGCTGATTTCATTCATGTGCTAGAAAGGAGGGGGAGAACTGGTTTAGGAGAATAATGTACACTGCTGAGGATTTCTTTTTTTTGGGTAATCATCTGCAAGGCTTAATTATAAAGCATTCAGATTTTAAATTTTATATGGCTGAATTTTGTTGGTACAGTGATTTTCACATGTTTTCTTTAAAATACCCTCCCCCACACACACCCCTCAAAACAAACTTGATTCTGAATTTTTCTGAGTTTCTAGTCTTTTATAGTTCTTTTTTTTTTGCGGTTATAATTGGTATATTTCATAACTATATTTGAAAAATCCACAAAAAGTATTTGGCAACAAATGTACTTTCAACTATTAAAAAGAAAAAAAAGAACCCCAAATGAGTTAAATCTAGCAAAGGGGAAGTTTTGTTTCTTTGGTTTCCAGGGTACCTTTAATGAGCTTACATGAAAGATTTTCATTTGGGATTGCTTGAAAATGGAAACATGTTTTATTTTCCCCAGTGATCAAAATGATAATGGATTTCCTTTGGTACTAGAGTCTTCTGCAACCAAAATGGAAAACTTGTTTCTACATTTTATATAAAATCTTTTGAAAAGTTTGAATACTGGAACATAGGACCACAGATTGCTTTTGATTTTGATTTCATAAAAATTTATGGATTGAGCTGAAGAATTGAATACAACTTTGCTTTGAGGGACTTGCTATATAGTATACAATCCAGAACAATAAGGCTTAATTACAGGGGGAAAGGGGAATAGATATGTGTATATACAGGTGTAAATACACATATAATTATATAATTATATGTATACACACATATGAATATGTGTATATCTATGTGATTTTACAAAATATCAACCATTCCACTCAATCCAAATATATTTCCACTCAATCCATGTTTCACATTATAGCAAATGACACATAGAGTGGGCAGTGGCTATTTACTTTTTTTTTTTAATTCAGTGTATTTTTTCAATTATCAAGTGTTATTTTGTTCTTTTACCTCCTGCCACAGGGTAAAAAACAGAAACAAAACCTTTATAACAAGCAAAGTCAATCTAAACAAATTCCTGTATTGACTATGTCCAAATATATCTATCTATCTATCTATCTATATCTATATCTATATCTATCTATATATATCTATATATGTATATTAATTAGTCCATCACTTTTCTGTCAGGAAGTAGGCAATAGTAATTAAAGGTAAATTTATTGTAAATTTATTCAATTTGACTGCACATAAAATATCACCTTTTCACATTCTATATGTCTTATACTCCCTCAGGTCACCATTAAACATTCCATCACAATTTGGTATTATAAAATCTGTCTTTCTTTCTCTCTCTCTCTCTCTCTCTCTCTCTCTCTCTCTCTCTCGATTATCTAAGCAGAATTCTATGATACTATTATAAAAACTGGTCACACAGTATTTGTGTTCATGTCAAATGTATGTACATGCTATTGCAATAAATAAAACAAATTCATTTAGAAGTATTACCAAATTCACAGAAGCTTTTGTCTTGTATTTTCTTGATAGATACAGAAATAAAATTTTCATGTAAACCAAGTACCTCAAAATTCTTTGGTATTTAAAAAAAAGGGGATCTTTTTTTAAAAATTAAATTTTACGTTTATTTTTAGTTTACATCATTCATTTCCACAAGATTTTGAGTTACAAATTTTCTCCCTGTTTTTCCCCTAGCCACCACCCCAAGTCAGTGATCTCACTATATACCCCCTCCCCCAATCTGTTCTCCTCTGTGCTCCCTCTGATTTCTGGTAGGGCAAGATGGATCTCTATCCCCCAGTGCCTGTACATCATATTTCCCAGTTACGTGTTAAAAAATAATATATATATATATATATATATATGCATATATATAATATATATATTTAAAACATTTGATTTTAGAACTTTGAATTCCAGATTCTTTCCCTTCCTACCTCGTTACTCACCCTTATTGAGAAGATAAGCAATTCAATATAGGTTGTATGTGTGTAGCTACACAAAACATTTCCATAGTGGATATATTGTGAAAGACTGTCTATATTTCCCTCCATCCTATCTCGCCTCCCACTTGTTCTATTCTCTACTTTTACCCCGTCCCTTTTCAAAAGTGTGTGCTTCTAACTACCCTCCCCCCCAACCTACCCTCCTCTCCATCATCCCCCCTCTCATTCCCTTCCCCCTACTCTCCTGTAGGGTGAGATACCCTATTTATTGTGTATGTCATTCTCTCCCTAAGCCAAATTCGATGAGAGTAAGGTTGACCCATTCCCTTTTGCCTTCCTGTTCTTCCCCTCCATTGTAACAGTTTTCCCTTGCCTCTTCTATATGCGATAATTTACCCTATTCTGTCTCTCCCAATCTCCTCTCATTATATTCCTCTCTCACCTTTCAGCTTCCCCTTTTAAGGATCATTCCTTCCTATTAAATTGATTCTATGCCCACTGTTTATGTATACCTGTACACATATATACATATACTCACATATGTATTCATATGCCCATATATCCTCCTATACAGACATATATATGTATGCACACACACATATATTCATATTCCCTTCAACTATCCTCATACTGAGAAAAGTTTCATAAGTTACAATTATCATTTTTCCATGTAGGAATGTAAATAGTTCAACTTTGATAAGTTCCTTATGATTTCTTTTCCCTGTTTACCTTCTCATGTTTCTCTTGCTTCTTGTATCTAAATATCAAATTTTCTATTCAACTCTGGTTTTTTCATCAAGAAAGCTTGAAAGTCCTCTATTTCATTGAATGACCATATTTTCCCCTGAAATATGATACTCAGTTTTGCTGGGTAGGTGATTCTTGGTTTTAATCCCAGCTCCTTTGACCTCCAGAATATCATATTCTAAGCCCTTTGATACCTCAGTGTAGAAGCTGCCAGATCTTGTGTTATCCTGATTGTGTTTCTACAATATTCAAATTGTTTCTTCTTGGCTGCTTGTAATATTTTCTCCTTGATCTGGGAACCCTGGAACCTGGCTATAATATTCCTAGGAGTTTTCTTTTGGGGATCTTTTCCAAGAGGTGACCAGTGGATTATTTCAACCTCTGTTTTGCCCTCTGGTTCTAAGACATTAGGGCAATTTTCCTTGAGAATTTCTTAAAGGATGATTTCTAGGCTATTTTTAATCATGGCTTTCAGGTAGTCCAATAATTTTTAAATTATCTCTCCTGGATCTATTTTCCAAGTCAGTGTTTTTTCCAATGAGATATTTCATATTGTCTTCAATTTTTTCATTTGTTTGGATCTGTTTAATAGTATCTTGATTTCTTATAAAGGTGTTAGCTTCCATTTGCTCCAGTCTAATTCTGAAGGAATTATTCTCTTCAGTGAGCTTTTGAGATTGTTTTTCTATCTGGCAAATTCAGCTTTTTAAGGCATTCTTCTCCTCATTGGCTTTTGAGCTTCTTTTGCCGTTTGAATTAGTCTATTTTTTTTAGGATGTTATTTTCTTCAGTCAGGTTGTTGACTCTCTTTTCATGATTTTCTTGTATCATTCTCATTTCTCTTCCCAATTTTTCCTCCACTTCTCTTTTTTTGGTTTTCAAAATCCTTCTTAAGCTCCTCTGTGGCCTCTAACCAGTTCCTATTTTTCTTGGAAGCTTTTGATACAGGAGTTCTGACTTCATTGTCTTCTTGCCATTCCATGCTTTGATTCTTTTTGTGCCCCAAAAAGAAATCCAAAGTTGGATTGCTGTGCTTGCTTTCTTTGCTTCCTTTGCTTGCTCATGTTGCCGCTTAATTATTTGACTTTTGAGCTTTTCGCCAAAGTGGAACTCTGCTACCAGAGTGGGGAGCTTTGTCCCAAATTGCTGGGGTTTTTGCAGCTGCTGGAGATATTAGTTGGGTACCCTCTCTGAAGCCTCCACATGCTCTGTCACCTGGTGACACACCCCAGCACCTCCACCCTAGACTGCAATCCAGATCCAAGCAGGTTAAAGCAAGAACAACAACCCCTCAGAATGGTCACTTGGTTCCCCTACGATCTATAGGCCAGGAGCTCTGAAGCAGCCATGTGGGGATGGCTGCATGGCCACCACACCTCAGGCTCTTCTCCCTCTGGGGCCAGAGGCCAGACTGCACTCTCGATCCCCTTGTTCCCAAAGTCCACACTGACCTTTTACTTTGCCTTTAGCATTTATGGGTTGATAATTCTTGAACTGCCACAGTTGCTGGTGATCCACTCTCCTGAAGTCTGATTCAGCCACTGCTTGTTAGGGGCTGCCTTGGGGCTAAAACCAAGGGCTTGAGTGGGGCTGGGTTCTGCTTCCAGCACACTGCAATGGATCCTTCCTGTCTGCCTGCCGGCTGCCTTCAGTGGGAGATTTGTTTCTCTCTGTCACTTTGTGGGTTCTGTAGCTCTAAAGTTTGTTTAGAGTCATATTTTATAGATATTTGAGGTGGTTATGGGGGGAGCTCAGGGAGCTTTCCTGCTTCTATGCTGCCATGTTGGCTCCGCCCCCTGGGGAATCTTCTTAATGGAAAATATTGGGGACAACTGGAATAGTGGAAAGAGCTCTGTGGGATTGGAATTAGAAGGCCATGAGTTTGAAGTCTAGCTCTGTGTTACTAGATGTGCAACTTAGAATGTCACATAATCTCTGGGCCTCGATTTCCTTGTCTTTTTAAATGGGAATGATAGTATTTAATTGGCTTCCTCAAGAGGTGAAGAAAGTGCTATCTTAAGTATAAGCTGATGTATACTTAGATATGTGAATAATATGTTTGAGCTGTTATTATATTATTAATGTAATAATTATTATTCCCTTTCCATCCTGCACTGATTTGGGTGCAGGTTATCATTGTTACTTGATTCTTATGGCTTCTAGTGATGGAGTTTCTATTTCACCCACATTTTCAGGGTATTGCTGGAGGCAACATCCAAACCATCACTATTGTATAAAACTAAATCCAAATATTTTCTATTTTCCTAATGATAATTTACTCCTTTCTCTGAAAGACGGAGTGTTGTTAGCATTCTGAAGGATTATCATAATTTATCTACCTAATAAATACTTCATATTCTTTTAATTTCTCTTCTGCCCCGAGGGATACTGGGTAATTGACAGGTGACAGTAATGTGAGAGATTATACATCCTAGACTTCAGGGCAGTAGTCATTTTCAGGTATAACACTGACACCATATCACCAAGATAGCAGACATAAATTATATGTAGAAATATTTATACTAAGTACATGTATATAATGTGTTCCAGAAAGTGATGAATCCAAGAAGGAATAGCTTTCCTCTGTATAACACTATAAAGCACATTTACATTTGGTCCTCATAGTAACACTATAAAGTAGATAGCAGAAGTGTGATTTCCCCAATTTTACTGGTGCTGATAGTAGGATTAGGACAGTCTCATTTGGGTCAGTGCTAGGCTAAGTAAGCATGGTTCTCACACCTTCCTTTTTTAGTAATTAATATTAACTCACCATGCCTTCATATACGGGATCCTGGACAGATCCACACAAATCTAACAGGGACCAGGACTTGGCCTTATGGTTGACCTAAGCTAAAAAATATTTTCTTTATTCCTTTATTTTTGAGGCAGCTGTTGGTGTGGATAGAGAGCTGGGACTGGACTCAGGAAGACTTGAGTTCAAATCCAGCCTCAGACATTAACTCTTTGTGTGAACTTGGGCAAGTCATTTAACTTCTGTTTGCCTCAGTTTCCTCAACTGTAGAATGGGGGAAATAATAGCAGTTACTTCTCAAGGTTGTTGTGAGGATCAAATGAAATAATATTTGTAAGAAGTGCCCAGCACAAAGTAAGTGCTAAATAAATTTTGGATACTCCTTAACATCCAATCTTTCCTACTCAGATTTTAAAGTCTACTGTATTTCCAGTAGTACCTAGTTTTCTATAAAGCCTTCCTGATCCACTCTATCCATGGTAATAACCTTTTCAGTTCAGTTCCACCAACATTTTTGCACTTCATGTGTGCCAGTTAGTATGGTAGCTAGTGGGGACACAAAAGAACAGTTATCAAGCAACTTACTGGTGGGGCCAGGGCCAGGGGAACAGAATTTTCATTGATAAGTAAATATACACCACTTGAGTGTTAGTAACTTGCACATAACCGTAATTTCCAATACATGCTATCTGTGAAAGCATTGTATTTCTTTATTAGATTGTAAACTCTATGAGGAGACTTAAAGAGAGTTAAGTTAATCTCTCAAGAATAAGTTAGTTTCTTCATGTGAAAAACAACAGAATGGGACTTGCTTAGAAGGAGGGTTCTTCTCAAAATTTCTACAGTTATACTCTTCATTCAGTTTCTCTCTTGCTTAAGAACCTATATTTCTTTGGCAATAGGGAGCCTGAACTTCTTGGCCTACCTTTTTGTTAATTTTAATATTTAATTTTAATTGATGTTTTCTCTTTTTATGTCCCTGCATTTCCTTTCCCTCCCACTAACAAAAACCAACAGTTCAGAAAAACTGATTAACACATTAACCAGGTTTGACTTTATATATAGTATTCCTGACCATAGTCTCCCACCTATACAAAGAAGGTATGGAGGTATCTCTTCCTTGGGGCCAAGCTTATTTTCTGTAAAAATTCATCCAGTTTCATTTGTTTTGTTGTTGTTTTTTCTTTTCCATTTGCATCATTTCCATCCTTGTGTATATTTTCTTGGTTCTTCATTTTGATTCTCTTCAATTTAAATCTTCCCATTCTTCTCTGTATTTGTCATATTCTGTTATCACATTCATGTACCATAATTTGTTTAGCCCAGGGTTGGAGAACCTATGGCCTAAAGGCCACATATGACCTTCTAGGTTCCCTGGTATGGCCTTTTGACTACTCAAAGTTCTATAGAACAAATCCTTTTATGAAGGGGATTTGTTATGTTAAGTTTTAATTAGAAGTTTGGGCTATCTACTGTATTTCCAATTCTTGACTACTATAAAAAGGGCTGCTATAAATATTTTGGTGTATGTGGGACCTTTCTATTTATCATTGACTTCCTTGGAATGTATGCCTACCAGTGGGATCTCTGGGTCAAAGGGTATTTTCTGCTGACTTTTTAGTTTTTCCATAGCCTGGCCTCCATGTTACTCATTCAATTGTATTGTATTGATTGAGACTATACATATAGAAGAGCCGGGATCCAAACCCAGATTCTCTGATTTGGAGCAGTTAGGTGGTACCTTAATTTGATTATTGGAATTAGAATTAGATCAGCAAGACCTGAGTTCAAATATGGCCTCGTGTGCTTATTAGCTGTGTGATCCTGGGTAAATCACTTAACCTCCATTTGTTTCAGTTTCCCTATCTGTAAAATTGGAATGATAGTAGCACCTTCCTCCTAAACTTGTTAAAGTGATATATAATGAGATAGCATTTGTAAAGTGCTCTGCAGATCTTAAAGTTCTATGTAAATGCTGCTGCTGCTTCTTTTCGGTTATATTATTATAATGTCTAGTGTTACTGCCACTGTGTCTGCCATATAGGGAAGAGTAAAAGGCATAAGTAAAGACAATTGACTGTTACTTAAAAACTAATCATGAAGTGTCACCTTACTGAGAACCTTGGACACAAACAAGTCCAGAGTACAAAGAAACCAGGTGTAACCATAAAGCATTGTTTTTGAGTAATTCCAACATTTGAGGAAAAGACCCAGGGGGAAGATTACTCTAGCATCCTGCCATTGATTAATAAGTACATTGTGGGGTGGAGGGACAGGGGAGGCAGCGTGGTGTGTAGTAAGGTAGGGAGCTGGCTTTGCATCCAGGAAGATTTCCTGCCTTTGACATGTGTCCTGGACAAATACTGTGGCCCTAGGAAAGTCACCACCAGAGAAGGTGCTGTCCTTCCCTGGTAGAGAAGTTCCTTCACCTGGGAGTTTGATATACCAATGAAATCACAAGCCCAGTGTCTGTCTCTAGGCATGTCCATATGTGTACATAGCTATATGCATATGCATTTATGTATGTGTATATAAACTATACCTCCACTGGCATTTGTAATCAGGGACAACAATAAATCCCAGTTTGGTGATTTGGTATTTATTTACTCTTTTATCTGAAGTTTTATCATTGTCTTTTCCATACCTCCACTGGAAAAGCATGGACAAACTAATTAAAATACAGTAGGAAAAGGGTTATGAGCATGTTTGACAGTGGAATGCTATTGCAAATAGCTGAGTTGGTTTACTAATGTTTGTAAAGTTTGAATGTAATTGAAAACCCAAGGTATTGAAATGTTAAGACTGTCACACCTCTTCCCAGCCCATTGATTGCTCTGTTCCCACTGCTGTTAAGAAAAATTTTCTTTGATTTATGATTCAGCAAAGTTGTTCAAGGATTGCCTAGGTCTAAAATTACTGGGTCATTAATTTTTTTCACATCCAGGAAATGAATAAATTGTTCAAGGTGCTTGGGGAGAGGTTTGTGGAGCTTAACTCCCAAGGGGGGCAGGTCCCTCAGGCAAGGAAAATGTCAGACTGGCTTAATGAAAAGAGTCTGCTTTTAGAGTCACACCCATGATTGCTCTGTTACTCTCTTTTTGCAAATCTACAAGTTCTTCATGGGTATCTCCAAAGACCTGGAACATTGTTTCTCAAACATGTCCTGTGGAGCCCTGGCTTCTATGAATCAATAATCCAAAGTAATCTATGATGGGAAAAAAGTTATATATATTAGAAGAGAAATATAAACAACAAAAATAGCTACTTTTCCTATCTATGTAGGGCTACATATATTGTACATATTCAGAAACACTAGAGCGAGGCGCACACCAGTGTCCTAATATTCTCTCCTCCCATCTCCTACCCCCACCAAATGAACTCTTGTGTTGCAGCTACACCATTTTATGTGGTGTTTCCTTGGCTTGACATTGCAATTCCCACCACCATACCTTTGAATAGGCTGTTTTCTAGACTGAGAATACTCTCCCTCCTAATCTACATTGCTTGATCTCTCTGACTCCCTTCAGGGCCCAGCTTTTGCCACCATCTTCCTCATTTACTACATATCTCACCCCACCCTACCCCTGCCCCAAATTATTTTGCCTTTAAAAAAAAAAATATATATATATATATATATATATATATATATTGTAGTGTTTTGTATTGATACTCACCAAAAGTATTCCTTGTGATAGAAAAGACTGAGTGCAGAGTTAATTGCTCACAGATTTCTTCATAAATGGGAAAGTCTTCCAATTACTCCTATTTGTGAATGACAATGTGCTGGTTGTGTCAGGCGCTGCCTGGAATATTGAATGTCCCCTTGGACAAGATCCCTAACTACTCAAAAAAAGTTTGACCCAGCCATATACACACAGGAAAAAACCCATGAATAAGGAATGGCAGTTGTCCAGATTATGACATGCTGGCAGGTGGGTGGCCTATAGAGCTCATCTTCCCAGTATGTATCTTTTGCACAGCTACTGCAAATGGAGAATGATGTGGGCCAGAATTAAATACGAGGAAGACAGTGGGCTGCACTGCCTTTGGAAAATAGTAAAGCTCTTGACCTTCTTCCTGAAACAAAGGTCTTTTTAAAAAATCATGTATTTTATTGCTGCTGCTGCTGTATATTTGTAAGTCGTGGAATACTACAATCTATAAAGAATTAAAAATCAGGATTACTGCAAGAATGATGACGAAGCACGTGGCAGGTGCTACAGCATAGTAAGGAACCTGGAAGGTCTAGAATAAAGAAAAATATATGCTTGAAAAAGGAGTTATATTAGTCACCATGGCAAGAGTGAGAGATAACCAATGGAAACCCTACCTACTCCACTCGTATACTTTGATGTCAAGAGCAAATGAGAGGACCCCCTACCCCTGGAAACTGGGTAGGCCCCCCATGGTGAACTTAAAAGAGGGCATGAACAAGAGCCTGGGCAGACATAATTGGTCAGCCACAACAGTGAGATCACCTTTCCATAGACTTACTTATCTGTGTCTATATTACTTTCCTACAGTAGAATGTACACTTCTTGAGGGCAAGGACTGTCATAGTTTTGTTATAGTTTCTGCAGTATAGTGCCTAGCATATTATAAACAATTATTGAATTGAATTGAGCATTATTAGTTTAGAATTGACCATTCCATTCATCCAGAATTGCATGATACACCATCAATTGATTGCTCTGAGCAGGTACATATGATCAGGTTCCACTTATATGGTACTAGGTCTTTAAAAAAAAAAACCCAATGTTTGTTGTACCTAATTCAGTATCCTTAGTCACAAAGCAGTTGAGACTGATTCTGGCCCCTTTGCATCTTCCAGTCTGTTCCCAATTCATGTTATCTTTACAGAATTAGTGACTGAAGGAAAAATATTCCAACATCTCCTAAACCTCCAAGTCATCTGTAAGCTGTATGCTTATTACTACAAATCCCTTGTTTAGTCAAAATTCATTTCCAGGCCGGCATGTGTTTCTGGAGAGCTGGTTGTTAAACATTTGCTAGCACACCTCTGTTTCGAGATCAGTCAGCCTTAGTTTATCTCTAAAGTGCAGTGACTTTTCTGGGAGCCCCAGGACAGCATCTAGAAGTTAAATACATTATCCACAAAAAACAAACATGTGAGATATTGACCAGTTTTGATCATACTTTTCCACCCAAAGCTCTGGCACAATGTGTCCAAGGGAGCTAGAGATGGTTTTAGGGAGACTTAATACTCTTGAAGGATTTTATAGATGTTGGTCTCATACAGTTCTATAGCTTCAATTTTGTATTGACTGTTGGTTATCTCAAGGATGTTTATGTAGGATGGATTTATTCCACTGCCATGTTTATTCCAAGGCAATCCCAGTCACTGTTAAGTAAAATCTCACTGAAAAGAACTATCTTCATATTTGCTTCCATAGCTTTGATTTGATATTTGGAATAGACTCCCAGGGGACCAAAAACTTTGTGGGTTTGATTGTCGGTCTGTTTGGGCAGAGATGGAAACAGCAAGGACCAGATGCTCAGTGCTACTGTTCATTTAGGTGGATCTAGGGGTAGTGGATTCAAATGAATGTTTGGAACTAAGATACTTGACAGAGTGGCCTAGAGGTTATACACTGAGTGCTGTTATACACTTGAGAGCCTTCAGTCAGAATCCTCTTGTTTCATTACCCACCCACCCACCTTAGACTAGACATAGCAGTCTGTGCTTCCCCTAAGAGAATCCATTCAGCATAGAGAGATTTGTAGTACAAGAAGCTTCGCATAATTCATTTCATGAGTGTAAATGGGCATAAACCTTGGTTTCCATTCTTCATTATCATAGAGAATATTTTACTTTTTTTTCCCCTGAGTTTCTATAACATTTTTTACAGAAGAGACATTTCCTTTTTTAGAAAAAAAAGTCCATCATTAAACACACACACACACACACCCCGAAATGTTCACTGGCATGTTATTACTCAAGTTTGTGCATTAGTTGGGTGGATCACTAGGGATTGTCCTCCTCCGCCAGGGTGACTTGAGCTCATGTTACTTTTGCAGTGTGTGATCTACTGGGAAAATGCTCCTTGAGGAATTCAGGGTCTCCAAAATACTGGGGTGGGAGTTCCCCCAAAGTAATTTCATTGGTCACAAAAATAACAGTTGTCCCCAAAGAAATAAGCCTCATTGCTATGGTAACTAATGAGGGTTGCATCATCCTAGGACAGATTTTTTAAAGCCTGAATTTCAACATGGGTAGACGCCCCTGTCTTTATTCAGTAGCTTAGCAACCTGTGGTATCCTGTTTGCCTCCACCCTCAGTCTCCCCTTCTCTCAGAAAAGTGACCTATATAGATAGATTTTTGGTACATAGTGCAGGGGTAGAGAGTACTTCTTAGTTTCACTGGCAGCTTGTGTCTCAGGCCATTCATATACATATAGGTGTCCTGGGAGAGGTGGAACTGACTGACAGAGGTCTTGTGATTACTGATGATTACTTGAGGTTATGCCAGGCTACAGGGAATGTTGGCTTCGGTTTTGCTTATTTGGGGGTGGTGGTGTATGTAGAGGTATTCCATTTGCTATTTGTGGCCCTGAATTGGGACCAATGGCAATCGGTTAGACCAGGGAATCAGCTCTATCCTAAGCCCCAGACTTCAAGCTAGATTAACTGTCAGATAAATTTCTAGCCAGTCAAGAATAAAGTTCAGTTGGGCATCTTTGCTCTGGATGCAAAGAGGAATAACCATTGCTTGCCTTCAAGAAGGTTAAAATCTTATAATGGAGGTTGAGCATGTGTACAAGTATGTACAGGGGAAAATGTGCTGGGCAAAAGAAAAAAGCAGATAATGTTCTAAGGAAATGCTAGCTTTTTGGATAAGGGCTTTCATTTTCTTGGCAGAGGCAGAAGGATTTGTGTGCTGGCAGTAGTATTTGGCTGTATCTGACCAGGCTCATAATTCAAGTTACATTTACTAAGCCTCTATTATGTGCTACATTATGCTAGGTGTCCAAGACACAAAAATAAAAACGAAACCATCTCTGCCCTCATGGAGTTTACACACTGCTAGGAGGGCACATCATTGTTGTACACAAATAAATATACTGCAAGGAAGACTGAGGCTAGAGGGATCACTAAGAATTGGGGGATGAAAGGAAAACTCCATGAGGGAAGTGGGATCTGAGAGGACCTTTGATAGAAAACAAGGGTTCTCAGAGTTGGAAATAAGGAGAGAGATTGCATTCCAGGACAAGGGAATGACTCATATTAATGGCCCGAGAACAGGAGTTGAAGAATCTAGTTTGTAAATTTTTTTTTTGCTTTTTTTTTTTGGAGGGCAATTGGGGTTAAGTAACTTGCCCAAGGTCACACGGCTAGGTTTTTGTTTGTGTGTGCGTTAAGTGTCTGAGGCCGGATCCGAACTCAGGTCCTTCTGACTCCAGGGCCGGTGCTCTACTTACTGCGCCACCTAGCCGCCCCTCTAGTTTGGGGAATAGCTACATGCAATGTGACTGAAACACAAAGTTCATGAAAGGTGGGCAGGAGCCGGAATGTGAAGAGCCTTTGCTGCCAAAGTGAATTTATATTTTATTCTTTAGTCATTTAAGAGTTTTGAGCAAGGGAATGCTATCATCAAATCTGTTTTGATAGCTCTGTGGAGAGTAGATTGAGAAGGAGAGAAACTGGAAGCCAGGAGACCAGCTAGATGGCTGTTGTATAGTACAGTCCAGGTGGGATGGGATGGGCTCTGGAGCTAGGGTGGTAACTGGGGGTAGAGAGAGAGAGAGAGAGGATGTATGTGGCACATGTGGTGGAGGTAGAATCAAAGACTTGGAAGCTGGTTGGATGTGTAGGGTATGACAGAGAAGGAAGAATGAAGGGGGACAGTGAGCTTACGAATCTGGATCACTTCAGAGGATGATGGCACCTTCCACCAAAATAAGGGAAGTTTGGGAGAGGAGTTTGTTCATGGGGGAGTAGCTGAGGATTCTAGATTTAGAGGTGGAAGTTAACAAGTTCTCTTGGGCATGCTGCATTTGCACTCTGTATGGGACACTCAGGAAGAGATATCCAAGAGGCAGTGAAAAATATGGGACAAGAGTTCAGGAGAGAGGTTAGGTTTGGATGCATCATTTTGGTGTGGATATAGAGATTTGGGAATTGCCAGCACAGAGATGGTCCTTGAATCCGCAAAAATGGATGGAATCTTCAAGAAAGCTTTGGCAGAAAGGGAACAGAAGTGGCAGTAGTACTACTGGGGTAGGATAAGGGGGCAGGATAAGGATGATGACGTAGCAAATGATGCTTTGGTGGAGTGGTCAGACAGGAGAACAAGGAAAGAGCACTGTCATAGAAGCTGGGGGAGCAGGGGGGGATGTCAGCTCAAAACCGACAAGGATGAGGGTCACACTGGTAAACGCAGGTGCTGCGTTTAAAACAAAAGGCCAATAAAATTTATTTAGAAATAAAGGACAATCTTATTTGCGTGATATATGATAAACTTAGTCAAGTATTTATAGCAACCTGGGGAGCAGCAGGGGGCAGGGAGAGAGAGACAAAGAAAGAATATGAGCTATCATTGAGTCACTGCACCTCTTTGGGGACCTGTTTACTCTCCTAAAAAATGAGAGGGATGGCTTATTGTTGAGCTCCCTTCCCCCTCCAAGATTTTAGGAATCTGAAGTCATGATGGCAGGAATAAAGTCAGCACAAAAGTTAGCATTAGAGCAGAGCAGGGAGGAGGAAATGTCCTTACTTATGCCATCATCCCATGCTAAAGGCATACTTGGAACTGTCAGCTCAGCTCCCGTCTCAATCTCAATCTTTAGAAGACATCATAGGTTGGAAAATATAAGTTTGCTTATGTATTTCACATGATTATTAAATATCAAATTAATATTAAATTAATCATCAGATCTAGAAAGGGACCTTGGAGTTAATTTTTCCCAGGTTGCTTATTCTACAATTGAGGAAACTGAGGCTCAAGGAGTTTGGTTGATTTGCCTAAAGTCATTTAATTAGGTAGTGGCAGAATTTAGACTAAGTCCCAGTCCAATGGCAGTTCCACTAAAGCAAACGGAGACTCAGGACACTTTACCAGTTTTGTTTTTTGGTTGTGGTTTTTTTCTTGTTTTGTTTGTTAGTTTTCCTTACAAAGGACTGCATCAAGTTGTGAACATAGAATTAATTCCCTTGCCTGACAGTCACAGGCAGTTTCAGAAGAGGACAGTTAATTACACTGTGTGTGCTGTAAGGAAATGCTCTTATCATTAATTTGTCTTAAAATATTTTAATTTTAAGAGAATAAAAGACTTGAGTCTTGCATCGCTTATTTTTTTCCCTTACTGACTGATGTACAGTTGAATACACTAGAGAATAAGAGGGTGCAGTTTTCTGGAAATTACCATTATGAAAAGTAGTGGTAATACTTAATAATAAGCCAGAGCAGCACAGTTTCAGGCCTGCCTGAAGGATTGGAAAAGGGAAACCGAAAAGAGTGGAGAATTTTCGTTTTCATCTGTTTGCCCAAACATTGATTTGAGTGTATTATGTGCCACTGCACAGGATGAGGCCTGCCCATAGAGGCAGGGGACAGGGGACAAGGAGTAGGAGTGTCTGATAGAATGGCCCTCAGGGAGAGGGGACTCCCTTGGCTGGCGGTGCACATGCCCAACCCGAAGTTCTTCAGGCAGCCGAGGGACAGTGGCTGTTGATCAGCTGGGCCATGGAGGAAAGAGACTCACTTAGCTAGTCTGGCTGCCTCTGAGATCTCCAGTTTTTAGAATTGTTTGATTCTCAACTTCCCTAGTTTTATGTTTAATGCAGTGACCTCTACTGGCTAAAATTTGGTTATCAGTCACTGTGGCACTGTGTTTCTTTATAAAAAAACCAGTGATGAAGGAATGAATTTAATATGGAAGTGCTTGGGGAGGTGGGGGTAGGGAGGCTTTTCAGATTCAAATTTCTTCTGGGAAAAGCTCACCCTTAATTCTGATTAAGTGGCATTTAAATTTACTGAAGATGTCTCTTGGATTTCTTTGAAAAATCTTGTTAGCCAAGCTAAAATGTTTAATTGTAGATTTGCAATCACCACCACCACCAGCCTGTTTCTCTTTAAAAAAGTATTATTGATTTTTTTTTTGTTTATACATCACTATTATTTTCGTACATTCTCTGTGCCCTTCTCCCACCCCACCCCCACCCCCAAACTGCTTGCTCTCATGTGACAAAGAAAAAAAACAGTTTGGAAAAAACAATGGATATATAGTGACTAGGTCTGACAATATGCAGCATTGCCATCTAAGGCTTTCCCCTTCTCCCTTCCTCTTCTGTCCCCCAACCATAGAGAAAGGTATATTTCACTGTCTCTTCTCTTGCATTTGGGTATTGATTTTCTAATTACTCAAGACTTCACCGCAACTTCCTTTTAAAGATCTTTTCATTTACAATAAGACCTCTTTATAAGCTTTTTGACCCCCAAGTAGAGTGAAGACAGATTAAATACAATTTTATCTTAAAATTTAAAGTTTTACTCGTTGCTATTAAAATGTTAGCCTAATATACTTACAGTATTAAAAAGGAATATTATGCCTAATTTGATCTAGGCAATTTAGAGGTTTAAATATAAAATTATAGGAAAGGTTTGCTTTAACATTTAACCAAAAATTACAATTAAAAAAATCTTATTGAATTGAATTGGAGAGTGTTGGAACTGGAAACTTACCAAAAGATAAGGCCTTTTAGTAAGAGAATTTACACAAAGCAGTCTTGCTGTTTGATGGTGTGATCTCTTAGGTCAGTGAATTCAGCTTTTAGATTACTAAAAGGAGTAAAGGTCTCACCTGGGTTTTGAACTTTTGCAAACTAAGGGAAGGTACTGTGTTTAGTAGTGGTAATGATAGTCATCTCAATTTTGAAAAAAACTCTTTCAATATATTTTTCAAAAACTTTAATAACATAGCATGTAAAGCATTTTGTAAACCTTAAAGTGCTACATAAATGTTATTTATAATAAATAGTACTCAGAGGAACTGGGTTCTGGAACCTGTCTCTGATACCCACCTGTGAGATCTTGTGCAAGTCACATAATTTCCGGAGGTTCCTGTTTCCTGTGTATAAGATGTGAGGGTTGGACTAGTTGACTTCTGAGGTCTTTCTCTCCCAGCTTCAGATTTATTTGTCATCCTATATGATCCAGTGGTCTCAGAAGCTGATGCCTCTAGGTCTAACCCAGTCTCTTTGTACCCCAGAAAGCCATCCCTCTGGTGAGGTGCTGTTAATACTTCTTTCCCGGTAATTCATGAAATTCTCTTCCCCATCTCCCACCCCCACCTGACTCATATTGTACACATATGGCTTTTGTATGTTCTGTTGTGTTTCAGGAGGATGATAGAAAGTCACTGGTCACCATTATACCCAATCCCATCCTCAGAAGATAAAGCTGCACTTAGGACAGTGGCCACATAGGCAGAATCTTCCATTTAGATCTAATGTCAGGGTTTTATTTTGTTTTTAAAGGTTTAGGCCTTAAAAAATGAGTACGTGCAACATCCATATAAATACAAGAGGTTTGGAGCTAAGGATGGCGAACCAGGAAGCTCCTACCTGTTCTAAAATTCATCCTGATTTAATGCCAGTGTCCTTGTCCTTCATTTCTAGAACGGTCCGGGTATGGCTGAAGAGAGACAACGGACAGTATTGGCCAAGCATTTACCATACTATGCCTTGTAAGTATATTTAATTCCCCCATTCCTAAGTCACAGCCATTTTCCTCTGCTTTTCTCTTGGATGGGGAGGAGCGGGTAATGGGAGTTGTTATCATATAACAGGACAATACTGGATAGTTTGAGGCTCTGAAATGCTCAGTATGTAAAACACCCAAATCATCATTTTGGGTTTGACTACTCATTCAGAGCTTCTGAATGAAGTAAATGGAAGAATGGCTGTGAAATGTAGAGTCTCTGATTACAGCAGGCCTCCCCAACTCAGCTCCTTGTTTAACTTTATATAAATTTGCTTCCCTCTACCATTCAGAAACTTGTCCCTCCATTACACTTATGACAGAAAATCTTCCTTAAATTCTTGTTACACCAATCCACCAAAACCAAGACACGTAACATTTAGCATTTGTTTCTATAAAAGATTTTGTCAGGACTGAAAATTGACAATTTTAGAGCCTGTATTATTCGCCTAAAATAGAAATTTACCTAGGAAATATTTTGTTGCTTTGGAAAATTGCTGTCTTCCATATACCTCATAGAGTAGCACCTAGGCTGGCACAGTGGATAGGGCATTGGACCTGGAGTCAGGAAGATCTGAATTAAAATCTGGCCTAGGACATTTGTTAACTGTGTGACCCCTGGGCAAGTGACTTGATCTCTGTTTGCCTCAATTTCCTCATCTGTAAAATGGGGAGAATAACAGCATGTATCTCCCAAGGTTTTGTAAGGACTAAATGAAATGTTAATTGTAAAGTACATGGGAAAGGAGAAAATAGTTTTCATACATGAGTGAATGATTCCTTACACAGTAGGTACACTTGTTCTTCACTATATGTGTAGCCCTGAAGTATTTGCAAAGTCTCTCTGATCCTCACAACATCCCTCTGAAATGGGGGGCTGGGATTTCCTTTTACAGATGGGACAACTGAGTCTTAGAGATGTTAAAAGAACCCAGATTCACACAGATGAGAAATGGTGGCATCGTGTCATGACTTAGATCTAGCGCTTTCTGATTCCTAGTCAACTTTCCACCATATTACCCCATTGCAACTGCTTTCTCTACATATACACACATACTCGTTTGTGTGTGTGTGTGTGTGTGTGTGTGTGTGTGTGTGTGTGTGTGTGTGTGTGTGTATAGCGTGGTGTAAAGGAAAAATCCCTGAACCAAAAAGTATAAAAAAACCAAGAACTTTTTGATTTCGGCAAGCTTTAAATATTTTCTGTCTCTGTCTGTCTGTCTCTGTCACACACACACACACACACACACACACACACACACACACACACACACACACACCTCTCCCCCATGTCTAAGGTGATCATTTTAACCCCTTTATTGTTCAGTACTTGGCATTGAAAATCCAGTATCTTTGTACTTCACTTCAGCCAGAAATTGAACCATTCTAGGCAGGGTTAGCATGAGAGTGGGAGACATCTTACTATCACAGAAAGGAAACAGACTATGTTTCCTGCCAGCTAGTCATCCAGAAACCATCCTCTGACTGTCGGAAATGGGGAGAAATTGGTTATTTTATGACTCTGCTATAGTGTACTCTGCCACCCCTCAACATAAAACATATTTTAAGTATAATCATTGAATAATATTTATTGACCTTTTGGGGTGCTTCCTCCCTGTCATCATAGGGTATGAAAAGTATAAAAAGGTAATGGACATGTACATATACATACACATGTGAAGAGTAAGTTTGTAGTGAGGTGATATTCTTGAATACAAAAGAAATCAAGAAAGCTATTTTCTATACATATTTACAACTAGCTTATTATGTGTATTTTTTTGTCCTTAAAATTTTTTTTTAATTTTGTGTTTATCATGACCCAGGTAGGAGAAAAGGTTTTTGTATAGGATTTGAAAAATCGAAAGAGAATTGGGAAGAGGAATGAGAGGCAGAGAAGGAAAACGCAGTGATGCATCAGTTTCTGGGGTTTGGGAACACAGAAGCAGAGGAAGGGATTCATAAATCAGAGTGAGCTAAGGTGATAGGGAGAGGGAGAGAGAAGGGGGAAAAAGAGGGAGGGAGGGATGGGAGAGGGAGAAAGAAGGGGAAAGAGAGAAAGAGGGAGTGAGGGATGGGAGAGGAAGAGAGAAGGCAGAGAGAGAAAGAGGGAGTTAGGGATGGGAGAGAAAGAGAGAAACGGGGAGAGAGAAAGAGGGAGTGAGGGATGGGAGAGGAAGAGAGAAGGGAGAGAGAGAAAGAGGGAGTTAGGGATGGGAGAGGAAGAGAGAAAGGGGGAGAGAGAGAGGGAGTTAGGGATGGGAGAGGAAGAGAGAAGGGAGAGAGAGAAAGAGGGAGTTATGGATGGGAGAGGAAGAGAGAAAGGGGGAGAGAGAAAGAGGGAGTGAGGAATGGGAGAGGAAGAAAGAAGAGGGGAGAGAGAAAGAGGAAGGGAAGGATGGGAGAGGGAGAAAGAGTGGGAGAACAGACAAACGGTTAGACAGCAGACTTTCCTTGAAGTCCTCATTCTGCATCTCTGGGTTGTCATCTCTTGGATCTTATGCTTTTGGAAAAGGAAGTGAATCAGTCATGTTCCCGCCATCTTCCTTGTGATCTTAAGCTGACAATGTTGCCAGTGTTAAAGAATATTGGTGTCAGGAAAAATACTAGATTTCTAGTCTTCCTGACTGTGATGTCTTTCCCCAACTCTGACTATCTGTAAAGCAGAGTGGCAAAATGAATGGAGAATTGGCCTCAGAGTCCAGCAGACCTGAATTCAAGTCCTGCTTCTGATGTATACTGGTGGTGTGACCCCAGGGCAAGTCACTTAACTTCTCATAAGCAAAGGCCATACATTAGAGAATAGTTGCACATCCCTCACTAGGAGGTCCCTACATCAGTGATTGTGAACTCTTTGAGGACAAAGATTAGCTTTTGTTTCTTTTTGTATTTCCAGAGCTTAGTACATAGTAAGTGCTTAATAAATGTATATTGTCTTACTGTTTATTAACTCACTGAAAGGACACAAGCATTTATTAAACACTATGTGCCAGTGCATTACAAATATTTCCCCATTTGATCCTCACAACAACCCTGCAGAATTGGTGGTATTATTATCCCTATTTTACATTTGAGGAAACTGAGGCAGACAGAGGTTAGACAGAGGCAGACTTGCCCAGGGTCACAGACCTAGCAAATATCTGAGGGTGGATTTGAATTCAAGTCTTTCTAGTACCATACCCCAGAACCCACTGCCCCACATAGCTAACTAGCTCTTCCCTAGGATTCTGCTCATTCCCAGAAAAGAACAAAATGAGAGATGATTTAGTGTCCTGTTTAATTCATTCTTAATCAGGAGAGTGTATAGAGCTGAGAACTTCCCAAAGGTACATAGCCAGCCTTCATTTGGGTTGCTAATGTAATCACTAGTTTCAGGCATTCTAACCAAATCTTTCCACAACCACATTTACATCAGGCCACTGAGCCAAAATACATGGAAAGAATAGTTTACATGGGTGACTGATACTGTGTTTGCAGTTTAGGCAAACAAGGTGATCCTTCCCAAACACCTGTGGAGAAATGTGTTATTCCATCTGGCAGGGAGGACCCAGAAAGCCTCGCCTAATACTTTGGCAGTGAGGAAAAGCCCTCACTAACCTCAAACACCTGCTACCAGGATCAGGCTCAAGCTTGGAATTTCACCCTTCCTTTTCTTTGTCAAACTCTATGTATGGCAGTCAGTAAGAGGCTTAAGAAAGCTTCACATAAATGAATGGGGTTGGAATGGTTAGAGAACCATAGGGCCTGTTTAGTTCTTGGTCTTTCTTGTGGAACTTGATTGTAGAATTTGTTTTTTATCCTATGCGCTTAATGTATATGCTACAAAGCAGTAGACCTGACAAGGCAAGACAAAGAAATTGTCAAAGGCAGGCACAAATGGGGCCTCTGGCTGTATTTTAAACACACCCACACATACACTGGTTTTTTTCCCCCTTTCCTCACTGCTTTTCAAAGAAGAAGGGGAAGGTAGATGTGAGGATTAATCATGGGACATCACTGATATAACGTCATTTATTAAGAAATCCACTTTCTGTTAAGGTTAGAAGTTCCAAGAAGATTTTGACCGATAGAGCCCTTGGTTCTGGGAATTCAGAAACTGAAATTGTTGATTTTCACTTTGGCTACTGACTTGGTGGACAAGTATTAACTTCTCTGCCTTGGCTCCTAAAGTGTAAAATGGCTGTTTTACCTGGTCTGAATTTTGTGAAAATATTATAGGAATACCACTTCATCAAACTTTAGGGCTCAATACCCTTCACATATTACTTCAGTAGGATGAAACACTTAATTTCTTAACAATATCACCACTGACA
The DNA here is from genome assembly GCA_011680675.1 of Gymnobelideus leadbeateri. Lineage (NCBI taxonomy): Eukaryota > Metazoa > Chordata > Mammalia > Diprotodontia > Petauridae > Gymnobelideus > Gymnobelideus leadbeateri. The sequence continues at coordinate 118,934 of WOXC01008510.1, forward strand.
TTGGCACAGAAGCATAATTGGCTGCATTTGTTTCATACGGGGCTTGGGGGCAGTTACCCTTTCACAGTGGGCATATCACCATATAACCAACTACTAACCAACTACTGAGGACGTTGAAAATTAGATCGATGCCTGTGGCAGCATGCTAATAACAGCATCTGCCTCCCAAGGCTATTGTGAAGATAAATAATATTTGTAAAGCTCTTAGCACAGGGCCTGGCACATAGTTGGTGCTATGTAAATGCTAGCTGTTACTGTTAATAATAATTATTATCAATAAGAATAATGATGGTCAAAGCTGTTTCCTACTAACTCTAAGGTTCTTAGCTGAACCAAATGGTCAGTCACCGTCCATAGAACAGCATGCCCTGGGTAGCACTGTTTCTCATACTCTGTGTGGCATCAGGGACGATCTGGTACATTACTGTGTGACACAACTCCAGCTTTTGCCCTTGTCTCAACAATGTAGGGTGTTTTCAGGGGACAGGCACTTGGGTCCTTGGCCAATATCGCCATGATTCTTGGTCTGTATTGCTTTTCTCAGCTACCATCTCTCTTTGCTGGTTGTCTGCAGACGACTGAGGCAAGGAAGGTTCGTTCAGTAAAGCGATATTCATGTACTCCGATGGTAATCTGTCTGGTGGAAATCCCAGACTTTCAGCCATCAAGCTATTTGCTTGTAATCTAGCTCTTGGGTTGTTAGAGCTTTTACTCCTTTATGTCTCACCATGATTTTGCTGTTAATGAAGCCTTCAGAACAGAGCATCTGCTTCCACATTAGTCTGCCTGGATGGTTGTGGGTGCTGAATTTTTAGTTGTTTAGTGCTGCTACCCATCTCTGGCAACCAGTGCCTACCTAGGCACTGGTCAGAAAATGTCAGCTGATTGTTGTCAATAAAAACTCGAAACTTTACCCCATATAAGGTCTTTGAACTTATCAGTAGCCACCCACTTCAAAGGCAAGAGGTCTAGCTTGTATATGTGGGGGTTCTTAGTCTTGCTGTCATTCAAACCTCTTGGCCAGTGCCTCTGGTTTCTGGTGACTGTCACTATCTTGGTCGAAGACTGTTCCTATGTCTTTTTTTTTGCTTTTTGAAGGGGGAAAGGCAGGGCAATTGGGGTTAAGTGACTTGCCCAAGGTCACACGATGTCTGAGGCCAAATTTGAACTCAGGTCCTTCTGACCCCAGGGCCAGTGCTCTATTCACTGTGCCACCTAGCGCCACCCCCCCTTGTTTTCTAAAATGGCATCCATAAGCCTGATGTCCATAAGGCTTTCTTATGTTTGTATTGGCCAACAGCCAGCATGAAGCAACTGACAAAGTCTTTAAATGTTTGTTCTCATCTGTCTGTCTCTGTGTCTGTCTGTCCATCTCCCTGAGGCTTGGTGGGGTTTAAGACAACTTTGAATTTATTGCCCTATTGTTTTTATGTTTCTTTTGTCACATGCACTCAATCAAGTAAGGTCATTTAGTGACCTAGCAGCATAGTTTCTTATAGATTTTTCATAATAACCAACAAATCCTAAAAAAAAAAATGTTATAGGGCTACAAGCTATGTATGTAAATGTGTATTGCTTTGTCGTGACCACTCTGTCTCCCACAGTGTGATGAAACTGCCTACCAAAAAGTGCAGCCTTCTTAGAGTGAGTGCTTCCACTCTAATGTGAGAATGTGGCTTTTCAATAATTTACAAGGAAGTCATGGGTGTTTGGGGTTTTTTGCATTGCTTTTAAGAGCATCTTTACATAACTGTAGGGAGTTGCTCCCCAAACTGGAGAATGGAGACCTGTATGTCATTTGGGATTATTCATTTTGTTAAAATTTTATTTGAATCTTATTGTAAGTGGGTCCTTGGCTATTAGCAGTGTAAGACATTATTACTCCATAGAGTTTCTCCTTTATTTAATACAGGTGTTGTTTATTGTGCCATCCTGTGTAAGAACTGGCTAGTCTTCCTTCTATTATTCATGATGGATGGTTTTTGAATTTAGCAATGTCATAACTGATCATAATTGTCAGCAAATGAGTGAAAGGACACATACAAGGAAGTAAGAGTAAGGATGGAGAATTCCTGAATAAGTGCCTTTCCCAAAATAATTGTGAAATTGCTGCCAAATCAGACGAATTTGCTTCTTAATACTCTATTCACTTATATGTTTTTTTCATCAGCTAAGCATACTGTAAAACTCCTTAGTTAGTCTTTTGTGATTTACATTTAAAATAATTTACAACTCCCTGCTGACAGAGAGTCTGAATTAAAACAAAAGAAGATTCTGAATTTCAGAAAACTGCATGATATATTGAATGTAGATGAAAGATTTTTTATTACTTCCTGGCAATTGAAATGCTAAACGTAGGCATGTTTAATAAAGTAAATAGGGGGCTCTGTTCTTCTATCCTGTGCTCCTGTGACAAGCCATTGTGAGTGAAATAAATGTCTGGGAGTTAAGTGCTTACTCCAAGGAGGTGATTACCCTTTCCAGGATACAATCCTGGGATCACAGCACCCTACCACTTAACTTCACCAGGATGAACCTTTTAAACCTAAGGTATTTTTGGCCTCTGAAATACCAATGTTTATTTAAGTTTTTAAATTCCAACCAAAACATTTCACAAGGAAGATCAGTTCTTCCTGCCAAATATGGCTTTTGGTGTTGTAAAGCCACTGAATGTGATCGAAACCAACTGTTTCTCAACATATCAGACTTCTGTTTATCTATGTGTGCAGCTCAAAGGGTCAGCAAAAGACAAAATAAATTAGCCCTAAAGTGAAATAAATTTCCATGTAAGTAATATAAATTCGGATTTTCCCTCCTCAGCTCTGAAGCCAAATCAAGGTGTTTTGAAAACATATTGTCAGGTATTTTTAGTTGAGTGTGGGAAGTTTTACTAGGTCAGAGGAGAATGTCTTGAAGCACCTATGGGGAAAACAGTTGTTTGAAAAGTGCCTTTAAAATATAACCCAAGTACAAGCAGCTAGTCCCCCTCTGATCTGTTTAATTATTGACTTTCTGTTGGATCTGTTCTGCCTTTCAGTTCATCATTGTCCCTGCCTTACATCCCCTCAGATTTTTCCCTTCTAAATTACATGTTCATTAGGGTAATTACATTGCAGTGAGTTCTCCTTATTTCAACCTTCATTAAACTTTAGGGCTCAATACCAGCACTCAGTTGCAAAGACTCCATTGGAGTTGTGGGATCACTTAATTTTATGCAATGTGTTAAATTTTAAAAAATGAAACTTTGACAACCCATCGGCACCCAGAGTCCCACTGCTCCGGAGGCCTGTGCTGTTCCCCATTCCCCATAGCCTTGTTCAAATTCCTATTCCTTCTTTTATACTTTTCATTATCTTGCTCCCCTGAACCTCTGCCAAATTCAATTCCTGCTACTCTCATCACTCTGAGAGAGAAAGGCAGTGAGATAACAAATCTGTATTCAGCTAGCACAGAAAATAAATTCCTGTTCTGTTAACCCCTATCTCCTCAAGGGTTTTGGAAGTTTTAAAATATGTTGGCCAAAAGAGCCCAGGTGAAGTTAGAGAGAAGTGTTAACCCCAAGGTTTTAAGGTGAGGCACTCGGGCAAAGCATCACCCTGCAGTCACTGGGCTGATAGACTCAGCACCATGTATACTCTATGGGTGAACACACTATCCCAGTACAATTAACAGCTTAAGATAGGGGATAGTTCTCTAGATTTTCCTGTCACGTTCTTTTCATTGAAGATGGAGTACATGGTTAAAATTGGATATTTTGGAAGCCAGCAGAAGTCCAGCTGAGGGCAATCACATTCCAATTTCATATTTCCCATCCAGGTACTGTGTCCATACTCTGTTGGAAGCCAGTTTTATTATGGCAGAGTAATGATTACATTCCTCTTCTACATTTTAGACTTTGAGTATGGATAATTACTTAATATATTAGAAACTGTCACCTCCACCGGCCTCTTCAGCAGAGTTCTTAATTACTCATGAAATGCCGTGTTTTAAACTTTTTGTTGTTGCAGCGATAGGTAGTTCTAGTGAGCTTACCTAGCTCAATCTCCAATGAGATTTTCTAGTTTAAAGATCTGCCTGGAGGTATAGTGAATACAATGCTAGCCCCTGGATTCTGGAGGACCTGAGTTCAAATCCAGCCTCAGATACTTAACACTAGCCATGTGACCTTGGGCAAGTCACTTAGCCCCAACTGCCCTGCCTTCCCCGATCCAGAAAGGAAAAAAAAAAATGGATCCATCTTGCTACCTTATCCTCATCATCCCTGCTGCTTCATCTCACCTTCCTTCCCAGAATAATTAGCCCCCTCGACATTTGGTGTGCCTGGATTTTCTCCTCCTGGTACAGGTCTCTTGTGGCTGCCTACACTCGTGATTATTTCCCAGAGATAACTTTTGTCACTCATTTCTGAGGTATCAGTGCCAGGAGTAGCTCTGTCAGTCATAGAAATCTGTAAATTTCTAGTCGGTAAATAATATTAACAACAAATACTGCCTCATCTGTTTAATTTCTTTTTCCTTCGGTGACTGCAAAGTGTTTTAGGTAGTGAAAACAAAAAGCCTACTGTTCCCTCAGTATTCACCTTCTAATCACTCAGTCATTCAACTAGTGTTTATTAAGCACCTACAGTTTACTAGGCAGGCACTGTGCTCAGTGCTAGGGGTACCAAGAAAGGCTAAAGACAGTTCTTGCCCACAGTCCAACAAGGGAGACAACGTACAAACAACTATGTACAAATAAGATGTCTATAGAAGATAAATTGGAAATACTCAACAGAGGGAAGGCACTAGCATTAACTGTTCTTATAGAAGGATTTCAATCAGAATTTGAAGGAAGCCAGGAAACAAGAGATAACAGAGTATATTCCGAATATGGGGGATAGTCAGAGAAAATGTAGTGTATTGTTTATGGAACAGCAAGGAAGCCAACATCACTGAAAGAGTGAGTGGAGGGAGGAGTAAGGTATAAGAAGACTGAAAAGGTCCAGCAGAGGTTTTCATCCTAGAGGTGTAATAGGGAGCCACTGGGCTTTACAGGATAGAGGGGTGACAGAATCAGCCCTGTGCCTTTAGGAAGGTCACTTTGGTGACTGAGTGGAGATGGACTTGAGGAGGGAGAAATGTGAGCCAGAGAGACCAAGAGCAGCAGGCTGTTGTACTAGTCCAGATGTGGGGTGATGAGGGCCCATGGGAGGAGAGGAGGACTTGGTGAGAGACTGGATATGGGGGTGGGGAAGGGGGAGGGAGGAGGCCAGTTGCTGAGCCTGAGTGACTGGGAGGATAGCAAATGAACTTGATCACCATGTTGCCAGTATCATATTATAACCCACCTGATGTGGTTCTGATGGTGCTAAGACAAGTGTTAGGGGCCACTGAAAGTGACCTAGTGTGGAGGGCAGAGGGATTGGGAGCTCTGCCCTTTATTACTTGTGTGATATTTGAGTGAATCACTCTCCCAGCCTGTTTCTTCACCTGTAAAATAAGAGGGTTAGACAGTATGATCTTCAAGATTCCCTTTAACTCCAAATCTGATTTTCTGACTTGTCTGCTAGGAACGTTTGCCCCACTGGCTTGCCCAAAGCATCTGAAATTCCTATCATTTGGGTCAATCCTGTGAATCATGACATCCTTCCTTTAAAGGTTCTGTTCAAATGTAAACATACTACCTAGGAAGAGTAACCTTCAGTCATTTACTCTCACCTATGACATTTTTAGCTAGCTACTACTTTAGAAAATCAGGGAGCTGGTTTCTGAGTTGCTGAGACATTGAAATAGTACACTTTTGATGGAGTAAGGAGAAGTGACTCAAAGTAAGGAACACTTGGGTTTAAATCCTGCCTCCAATGAATATTGACTATGTGGTTGACCTCTCAGTTCTCTAGGCAGCTGCAGAGAGACGTGCCAGGCTGCACTGATAGAGGGAATTGCCTTGTCTGAGTGTTCCATCTGCCAATGAAATCATAGGTCCACTTCCCATGTCTCTCCTTAAGAAGGCAGAGTAATATGGACTTAGCAGATAGAATACTGGCCTTGGAGTTGGCAAGACTCTGACACTCTGTGTGAAGAGTTGCAAGTTGTTGGATTTCTTTAGTCTTTGGGCCCCTCTCTCAGATTTACCTACTGGGTTAGAGCTGGCTGTAAATGAGGCTTCTGTTTTTCAGGCACTACTACCTAAGTTTGATGGGGTGGGGTTGGTTGCTTAACAAGATCAGACGTGGTTGGGGCATCACATTTGAAGCCTCTAGTCAGCCAGAGAGCAGTATAAGGTCACCTGGCAAAGGGAAGAGAATAATAGTGTTTTCATTGTGCTGGGCGCCATGTTAAATACTTTTACAAATATCTCATTTGATCCTCAGAACAACCCTGGGAGGTAAGTGCTGCTATTATCATCATTTTATAGTGGAGGACACAGAGGTTAAATGAATTGTTTAAGGCCATACTACTAGTTAGCATCCGAGGCTGGATTTGAACTCAGGTCTTCCTGACTCCAATGTGCCACTATGCTACCTCAGTAGTAGAAGGAGCAGAAGACATAAGGCAGTACCAAAGATAAATGTTGTCATCTTAGCAATTTTCTTAGGATAAATGAGGAAAGTCAGACTTTCCTGGGCCTGACTGGTACTAGAGTAGGTTTTCTGTAGCCAGTGTACCCAGGTCAAAAGCTCTGGGTCCTAAAGCAACCTAAGTCCTCACCTAGGTATGGAACAGATATAAACCATAATTTACAATGATTCTACTCCTAGAATGAGCCAGCCTTCAAATCCAAAGATCCACCTTGGAATGATTTCCCTTAAGCACCATGGAGTAGCTGCTAAAAAGCTCTGAGACTTCTTTTGTCTGGAATCCCACCTCTAAGGTGATTCAGGGATCTCCCAGAGCTATTTTAGAACTGTGGACCTGGAGACCCCTTCCTCAGTGCTGTTGTAGAGACTTGTACCCAAGGACAGGAGTCACTCAGTGGTCAACATTGCTCTTTGGACACCTGTGTGCTAAGAGTTGGAGAGTGAGAAGGTAGGAAGAAGAATCATACCTCCCTGAGGGCCAGCAACATTTCTATCTTCAGGACTCTTTCTTTACATTGACTGTTACCATTTCTTAGAAAAGTTTAACCAGTACAAAACCACTGCCCAGAGGAGGCTGAAACAGCTTGAAATGACCTCAGCCAGGAAGTGCTTCATCTCCTTGCCAAGCAGAGATGTTCAGAGATTGGAACCTTGTAGGGCTGGGCCAGAGCGTGGCTAGGTGCTGTTCAGCATGGGGGAAGATATCCTTCCACTGGCCTGTAGTTAGCTTTCACTGTAGCTGTGAGGAGTAACTTACAGGAGCAACCTCTATCTTCCAGAGTGTTAATTGGGCTTGGAGAGTTTGCATAAATGTGGTAGAATTTCAAAATTGCAGTTGTGAATTTATGTTGAAATTATATCAACAAGAATGTTTGTGTTGAAATTGTTTCAACATAATTTGTAAGACAAAGATTCTTTTGTCTGGACTCCCCTGCCTCTAAGGTGATTCAGGGATCTCTCAGAGCTATTTTAGGGTGCAGAAATGTGGACCAAAAGACCCTTCTTCAGTGTTGTTATAGAGACTTGTACCCGGGGACAGGAGGTGCTCGGTGGCCGTCATTGTTATTTGGACATCATTGAAATGTTGCTCCAACTTTTTGGCTTATTTCCTCTGGTCATCCAGTTAAAATTACCTGCTTCATAAGAAGATGCTTGACTGTGCTAGTGGCATCAGCTAGTTAACATTTTATACAAATAATTTCTGTGTTTTTAAAATATATTTAGTTTCTGTATTTCTGTAGGCTTTAACATAGTCGATAACCAGAGATAAAAAAAAAAACTGGAAAAAAATTAAATGATCAAAAGATCTTATTTCTTGAGTGACTATGCCTTTGAAAAGAATTACTATGTTGTTGTAGTACTATGTGCTTATGAAGTCACTCTTTCAGAACTGGAAGTACTTTGTAGATTGAAAATGAAAACCTTAGGGTCAACTGGGTGGCTCAGGGGATAGGATTCTGGCTCTGGAACCAGGAGACCTTAGTTCAAACCAAGAGCCTCAGACTCTTACTAGCTATATGACCCTGGACTACTCACTTGACTCCAGTTGCCTCCAAAAAAAATAAAAATAAGAAAGAAAAAGAAAACCTGCTGTGATTTAAAAATGCAATAAGGCTAAGGATCAGGTTTGGATTTCAATCTGGACTTCCTCAAAATTTTACTCTGTTTATGCAAATCACTGGTGAAATAGGCTAAAAGTATTATTTGATATTGCTGCTGCTGCTGCTACCTTATCTCCTAGGGTGCTGAGAACATAATGGAACTTTCTTTAAATTATATTGTTCTTAGAAGATGTTTGGAATATTAGAATTGCAGTATCCTAAGAGGCAGATCTAAGTAGGTATGTAGGCTACATACATACGTACATGTGTGTTTGTATCAGGGATGGTTTAGTTATATAGCAAACAATAATTAAATTACCCACATCTTATCAGCAAGAATAATTAGATTCAGACTTAACTAGGTGACAGATCTCTCATGGACCCAGGTATAGACCCTGTTTTCCTAATCCTCAGTTCAGAGTATTTGTACTGAAGATTCTCTAAGCCATGCAGGATCACTTTTTCCCCCCAAGGCATCGGGCCTTGACTGCTGTCATTAGAACCTCTGTTCCAATGTTTTTCTGAAACTTTTTATTTAGCAAGCTACACTGAATTCTGCTTTCAGCCCATCAACTCCAAATCATTCCTATTTCAGAAAAAAAAAAGTTAGGGGGAATGGGAAAGCTATAAAAGTCTGGATTTTCTTGCTGTTAAGGGTATGACAGTATAGTATCATCTCTCTGTCTCTCCTTTTTTGTTTTGTTTCTTCCATCTCAGATATGATAGATTGTATTTGTGTTAGCCTGGGTCCTGGTAGAAGGGAGTGTAATGAGGGCTAAAAAAATGGTTATAATCCTGTTGAATAGAATTTAACAAGTAGAGGAAGAGGGCAGGGTTTATTTACTGTGTTGATAGAAAGCAGAGAGAAAGAGCCATGTTCTAGTTTTCCAGATCCCTTGGAACTTCCCCAGATTGAGAAACATTGCCTTTAAGGGTTCACTGAAAGGGTAAAGGAATGGAAGTAGGAATATCCAATGCTGTTGATTTTATTTTGTTGTGACTGGGGACTGAATGAATCGTACTTCAGGAAAATGTCGAATTTTTTCTTTTCTTTTCTTTTCTTTTTAAAAGAAAATCCCGGGGCGGCTAGGTGGCGCAGTGAATAGAGCGCCGGCCCTGGAGTCAGAAGGACCTGAGTTCGGAGCCGGCCTCAGACACTTAATCCACACAAACAAAAACCTAGCCGTGTGACCTTGGGCAAGTTACTTAACCCCAATTGCCCTAAAGGGGCGGCTAGGTGGCGCAGTGAGTAAGAGCGCCGGCCTCGGAGTTGGGATGACCCGAGATCAAATCCGGCCTCAGAAAATGAGCACCCACACATAAAAAATGACTAGCCGTGTAACCTTGAGCAAGTTACTTAACCCCAATTGCTTATAAAAAAAAAAAAAAAAAAAAAAAGAAAATCCCCTTGTAGGGTTAGTTAGTTAGGCACCCAAGAATCCATAAAAAATCATAGATTTGTTAACATCATCAACATGTTCATTTTTTTCAGCTCCATGTTCATGCATGTCTTTTAACCCGGAAACAAGAAGACTGTCGATAGGTCTAGACAATGGTACAATCTCAGTAAGTACATATAAATAAGATTTCTAGTTGCACTACTTCCCTTCCTGTGAAGTATATATTATATATATTTATTGTGATGGGAATTATTTATTAGGGTTTTTTTTTTCCTTCAAATTAACAGATTAATTTTCCTGCTTACGAAAGTGGAAATTGCAGTGTAGCAAATTGTAGTTCAGAAGGGTATTATGTGTGTAGGCTGAGTTGTAATCAGTCTTTCTTTAAATGCTGGCTAGGTTTCAACTTGACTTACTCACCATGTACATGCTAGTTAGGATTAGGGGCATTATTAGGCAAATGAGTGAACTGCATGAATCTGTATATTAGTTAGAGCAAGCTGTGAGCCTAGCAGCTTTGATCAGATTGTTAATCATGGTGTCATAAGCTTCTCCCCACCAGCAATTGCATGTAAGGCAAATTTCTCCCTTAGATCTGCATGTCTGATCTTGACTTTGATACTCTGGGTTCTCCCCCTTTCCCTCCTTCTTTCTGCTCCTCTTTGCCTCTCAACTCCCTAAGGCATGTGAATAGACAACTGTTTGCATAGAAATCACAGAAACTTGGTCTGTCAGCTCAATCCAGGAGGAGTATTTGGCTTGTTGTTTATAGGTTTTGTGGAAACTCTTTTAAAAATTATCTTATGCATCTGTGAAAGTGTGTCATGTAGTTAAACTCCAGCCTAGCTATGTTAGATACGTAGTAAATATAGATATGTAATAAAAATATTTGATTCAGTAGTCAGAATAACACGCAATTGCAAGACACTTTAGAAAATTGGGAATACTCCCTCGATTTTGTTGATGCAACTAGGATATATCTCAACAATCAACAGATATTTGAAGTTATATAGGATGGGTTCTTTGGGTGTTGTAAAGATCATCAGTCTGTCTTCAAGAAGCTTATATAACTAAGACATTTTCAAAGCTCAACTATTGATGACACAAATCCTTGTCTGTTTCAGGTCTCTACAGGACAATTTTTCCACCCAAAGACAGGGACAGTAATTGGATTCTTGAACAGAAATGGGTACTAAAAAGGAAACATAAGAAAAGGAGTGAATTCAGCATGAGGCTGTGTAGTCTTTAAAACACTGTCATAGTGATTACTGTCAAAGAAAGAACTGTGTGTATATAAACATATAGATGGATTCTTTCTACCATCCAAGCCAATATAGAAGGATGTGGATTGCTGATGAAATGAACCTTGAAAGCAAGGAAAGTCAGCAGAATTGTTAGTGGGGAGACATTCTTAGCCATTAGGTAAAAATGGAGAAAACATACTAGACTCCTTTTTTTAAAAAAAAGTGGTGCTTAATGTTTAAGGGTTTAAGTGCTTAATGTTTAAGTGCTTAAGCAGATTGCTCTTACTATACATAACAAGACCTCAATCAATTGATTTTGATCTTCTAGTCAGTCTTTAAGACAAGTAGGTCACTCACTAACTGGAAGCCCTCAGTCTGATTAATCAATTAATCAACAAGTATTTATTAAGCTCCTACTGTATGCCAGGTCCTTCTCTAAGTATTTAGAGATACAAAGACAAAAACAAAATTATTCCTACCCTCAACCTGCTTACCTTCTATCCTGGGAGAAAACTTTCACTTATATAAGTATGTTCAAAACAAATAATGAGAGAGGGGAGATGAAAGGCTATGTATTGTGAACAGCCAGAAAGGCTGGTTTGGCTAGACGAGGGGTGGGGAGCCTGCAGTCTTGAGGCCACATGTGGCCCTTTACGTCCTTAAGTGCAGCCCTTTGACCGATTCGACTTCACAGAACATATCCCCCTAATAAAAGGATTTGTTCTGTACAACTTGGACTTAATCAAAATGAACCCAAGGATCTAGAAGGGCCAACATGTGACCTTGAGACTGCAGGTTCTCCACCCCTAGGCTAGATCCAAAAGTACATGAAGAAGAGTAGTATGTAAAATGACTCGAGAGATAGATTGCATCCTTCCTTGTAGTCTGTCAGCATTTTCTGTAATGCAGTGGAAATAGGAGTACAGTGCCAAGTCTGTTCCCATTCACTTCAAGGAAATGGAGACTAGCCCTTCGGAAGAAGGTCTGGCACATCTTTGGCTTCTTTAGCAAAATTTCACCTAAAAATATCTTATTTGTGTTGTTGAAGAATTTATATTGCCATATCTTTTCTCAACTATGTAATTATAATAGGAATTAAAAACACGAGGGGACTGGCCCATTGTCTTAAATTTCCTATTTTGTTCAGTAATTTCATATTTACTGTTCAGTAATTATTAGGCACCTACAATGTCAGGTTCTAGGGGGCATAGATAGTGCTCACAAGAAAACATCTGCTCTCTGGGAGTTTAACTTTTTAAGAGATCTGCACATATCAGGGAGATATAGAAGAGGAGAGATTCTTTTTAAAGGGAATTTGTACTCTGTTCCATAAATATGGTACAGAGGTATTAGAGGTAAATAAATAAATCACGCTCCTTATTTCATTTAAAACAAAGAAATTAGAACAATTCTTCCCTCTAAACAAAAGAAGGGCTTACATGACGTCAATTCCACTCACTATTTTTTTTACTCTTTGAACAGCTGTGTGTGTTTGAATAGATCAAGAGAACTTCAGTAAGTTAGTGTCTCTGATCTGCCCATATCTGTGACACTTTTTTAGTTTTCAGGCTCTGTTAAGGCTAAGCTTAAAATTATTCTGGGGCTTACTTCTAGGATTGTCCATTTTTGTGACCTGCATTCTTGGCCTTTTCACTGCTAATGAAAAGTAGAAAAAGTAGAAAAAAGACAGGAATTAAAAGCCAAAACTATTATTTATCATCCCTGGTGAAGGGTTTGATAAGAGAAGTTGAGCCATTTTAAATAAGGATTACTGTATATGTGGATTTAATTCATTTGTGTTAATATTCTTGTGTGCAATTACTAGAAAGTTATTTGTCACAAGAATATGTTTAGATCTGCCAAAATTTACTAATAGATCTTTGTCCTTCCTCAAAAACCTTTTCCAGAATTGGGTAACTTTTCTAAGGGAGGCAAGTTTTTCCAGCAACTTCTCTCGTCTTTAGCTGATTTCACATTCAGCAATCTTTTCAGAATCTTTTTCTACTGAAAGCTAACGATTCCAATAGTTCATTTTCAGGTCAGAGTAGTTTCTGTTTGTGGTATGTATTTTAGGCAACCTAATGATTAACATATTAGTGAGTGCCCACTCTGTGCAGGGTACTATCCAGGGTTTCTTGGGGGCATTTTAAAAAGAAGGTTGCTGCTTCTCTAGGTTAACTATTTATTTAGTCTATGTAACTGTTTAACTTTTCACATGTTCTTGCCTTGTCTCCCAGTTAGGCTTCAAGTTATATCATAGCCCTTAAACTGTTTTCATGATATTCACTGTCAGAGAAATTCATTTTCACTCTCTGTGAATTTTATGTACTAATTGGGGAGACAAGGCAGGAACATATGTAAAGTTAGAGAGTAGTAAACATTGACATCAGATGCGTGAGGTGTCACGTAACAGCACATGATTAAATATTTAATGAGTAGTGGTAATAGTAATGACAGTCCATATTTATCCAAGACTTTTTGATTTTCCAGGCACCTTCTTTGCATATAATAAGCTGGTGAGCTAGGTAAATTAGGGGATATTTATCTCTACTATACAGATGAGGATTCTTCATTCTTTGTTAGTCCCATGTCCTCTCCTGGAACCTCCGTTTTGTGAAGGAGGAACAGGCCAGCTTGCCTTCATTCCTCTCAAGGTCCTTGGCTGATTTTCCAGACTTCAGAATTATCCTCCCATCCATGTACTTTTGTCTACCCCCACACCCTCTCTATCTCTGAGTTCCCCCCTTTTGTGTTATCTTCCCCCATTAAAATGTAAGCTCCTTGAGGACAGACATCTTTTAAAACTGCATTTATATCCTCAGTGCTTAGCATAGTGTTTGTCACGTAGTAATATAATAAATTTTAATAAATGCTTGTTTCCCTCCTTCCTAATGGACTTTTAGGCTTTTATCCTGGGAGCTATGAGGAGCTACTGAAATTTTAAAGAAGGGAAGTGACATTAAACCAGTGCTTTATGTTGATTAATTGGCAGCTAATGAGTAAAATGAACTGGAAAGAGGAGGGACAAAAAGAAAGGAGAATAATTTGAAGCTGTTGTAATCTGATTGTAGCCTGATAAGGGTCAGAATTTGTGACTGGAGGAGGAATATAGAACTAGATATAGATTAGATACACTTGCAAGAAATACTAGAATGAAAGATTCTTCCAAACTTGGTGGGATAGGCAGCAATAAAGAAATAATAAAAAATAAATTTTGAGTATGAATGATTAGGAAAACAGTGTTTGTTTACCATTAATAAAAAAAAAAAAAAACCAGCCTCTTTGAAGGTAGAAAATTATGGATTTGGTTTTAGATGTATTGAGTTTGAAGTAATAACAAGACAGTCAAGTAGAAATTTCCAACTGGGGTGTGTGTGTGTGTGTGTGTGTGTGTGTGTGTGTGTGTGTGTGTGTGTGTGTGTGAGAATGCTAATGCATGAGTACATGTACCATAATAGTGAAGTCATAGCAGTAGATGATGTGTCTAGAAGAGACTGTGTAGAGAGTGAAGCCAGAGGACCAAGGACTGATCCTTTGGGGAAAGGCCACTTTTATAGGCAATAGGAAAAAGAAATGGTTAAAAAATTAGTGGTGGAGATAAAGGAGTAGGAAGAGGATTGGAATAATATAATGTCATGGAAACCAAGAGAAACAAATGGAAGGAGTTGGGGATGGACATTTTTATCTGAAGTTGCAGAGAGATCAGGAAGAATGAGAGCGGAGAAAGAGCCACTTGATTTGTTGAGTAGAAGGCCATTAAAAGGCTGAAGAGCAGCATCTCAGCAATACTGTGGAGGGGATGCCTCCTTCAGTTTTGGCATCAGACCAAGTGACTTATAAGGTCCCTTTTAGTTCTTAGATTTCAGCGTCTCTTAGAGCACCACGCCCCAGTGGAGCCATGGGAGTAGAAACTAGTCGTTGCAGATAATTTCATATATGGACTCTAATCCAGAACTTAGACTTAAATGCCACAAGTGTCCATAATTTTATCAATGTGGGGGACATTCTACGCCTTTGTTGGCAGTGTTCAAGAGCCGCTATAGTCAGAAGCATTAGTGCCCTGGTGGCTAACCTTCTGGTGGTAGGTGAATCTCTCCAAACAGAGCTTGGCTGGTCCTTAAGGAGGAGATATAATATCAGTCTGTTGCTAGGTAGGTATTGGAAGCTTTTCCAGCTTGATAGGACCTACTACATTCCAACATCAGCTTATATTCTAAAGGCATATCCTTTAATAAACCAGGCTTACTGTCGCCCCATGATGAAACATTGACATTAGACTTTAGTGGAACAATGAGAAACACTGACATAAAGAGAGCTAATGTGTAAATTCTGTTTTTGAAAGGATACAGGTATTAATTGGATTAAAATTACCTAAGTGCCTATACCAGAGTATAGCCAAATTAGACTCTCTGTTAATTATTCTCCAATATTGTTGTGTCACAGGGAAATGGGAGCAGTCAGAACACACACAACATTTATTAAGTTCATCATCTTATATGGGCATGGTCCATGGTGCCCCAAAACAGTTATAATAGTAACATTAAAGGTCATATATCACCATGACAGATAGAATCATAATGAAAAAGTTTGAAATATCACAAGAATTACCAAAACATGACATAGAGACACGCTGAGAGTACATGCTGTGGGAAAAATGCCATTCATAGACTTGCTCAATACAGAATTGCCCCAAACCCACGATATCTGCAAAGAATAATAAAACAAGGTCTGCCTGTATTGGATTTGGACTCTGAGCACCTCATTTCAGATCCTGGATCTGCTATTACCTTAGCTGTGTGACCTGGCCCAAATGCTTAATTTCTAGGCCTGTTGGTCCTACCTGTTGAATGAAGATATCAGGGAAGATGTCATTCTTAATCTAATGATTCTATGAACCAATTTTACCTAGCAAAATTGATATTAAAACAAATATGGGAAGTAGTTCTATGTGTAGATTTTAGCAATTATCATTAAACTTTATAAGCTTTTCTTTAGTACATTTTCATTTGGTATGGAGGAAACTTTAGGTTTAAGTTCATTAGAATGAATCACACAATTAAGAAAATACCCAGTACCCTGATAATGAGAAACACAACCTAGCCTTTCCATCATAGGCAATTTCATCTTCTGTTTTGATATCAGCTATATTTCCTAGTGTGTAACCATCCCTTATAACACAAGAGGAAAAAAAATCAATTCAATAAAACTAATTTACATCAAAAGACATTTGCCATTATATTCAGTATTCCACGCTCATAGGCCCCTCTTCTCTACAAAGAAGGGAGGTAGCTTTTCATCTCTTCTTTGAGGTGAAGCTTGGTCATTATAATTTGACAGCATCCAAGTGTGATTATTGTGGTCATGTCTGTTGTTTTCCTGATTCTATTTACTTCAGTTCATGTCTTCATCAGTTTATGTCTTCCCATAATTGTCAATATTCATTATATTTGGTCATCATTTCTTACAGTGCAGTAATATTCCATTACATTTATATTACCACAACTTGTTTAGCCATTCTCCAGTGCATGAGCATCTCTTCTAGTTCCTTGTTGGCTATAAATATTCTTTTGTGTATGGGTGCATTGCTTTTTACCACTGTCCTCCTGGAGGTACATGCCTAGCAGTGTTATCTCCAGTTCAAAGACAATGGACATTTTAATCACTTTCTTCTGCATGTTTCCAAATTCTAACAGATAGCTTTTTAGAGCCTAATTATTGACTGTTTTGGAATAAAGAGTAGGGCATCAGGATAAAGTCACAGATTCAGAACTTTACTGAACAGGGAAGAGTATATTTCAATCAAATCCATGAGTAAACATCTATTTAGATTTTTTTGTGCCAGGCACTGTGCTAAGCAAGCTCCAAGGATCCAAGTACAAAAAAGGAAGACAATCCCTGACTTTAGGGAGCTTACAGTACAGTGGGAGAAAATGCACAAAAGGAACCCCCCCCAAAATGGGAGGAGGGAAAGTCAGTTTGATGGGGCTGTTCAATTGTGTCTGGCTCTTTGTGATCCCGTTTGGGGTTTTCTTAGCAAAAGATACTGGGGTGGTTTGCCATTTTCTTCTCCAGCTCATTTTACAGACGAGGAAGTGATTTGCCCAGGGTCACATGGTAAGTAAGTATCTGAGGCCAGACTTGAACTCCATGACTCTAGGTTCGGCATTCTATTTATTGCAACACCTAACTGCCCCTAGAAAAGTCATAGAAGTCCCAAAGTAGTGAAGCCAGTGAGAAATGAGGTGTCTGGCTGAGACTCCTTCTTAAATGGAGGTTTGGAGTTCATGGCCCTGCTTTCCATTCAGAGAGGCAGAGGGTAGTGAGGAAGTAGAGTAGCCATGCTGCTGGTATCTTTGAGGCTGACAGTCTTATAAGTTATTCTAATAATGAGTTTCCTGGGGCTTGATAGAAAGTCAAAGAAGTCTCACAGTTATTTTTTTTTTTTTGCAGCTATCAAAATTTCTCTCTTTGAAATTTCCATCCATTATTCCTAGTTTAACCTTCTGTGTCCAAGCAAAGAAAGTCTAATCCCTCTTCCAAATGTCAGCCATTCAAATTCTTAAAAACAGCAAATATATCTTATCTAAATCCTCAATTCCTCCTACTGATCCTCTAATAGCATACATTCAAGTCCTTTCCTTCATTCTTTTTTTTTTTTAACATATTTCCACATTTGTCATGTTGTGAAAGGAGAATCAGAACAAAAGGGAAAAACCATGATAAAGGAAAAAAAGAAAGAAAATACTATGCTTTAATCTGCATTCAGACTCCATAGTTCTTTCTCATCATGAGTCTTTCGGAATTGTCTTAGATAATTGCATTGCTGAGAAGAGCTAAGTGTAACAAAGTTCATCATCACAAAATGTTGCTGTTCCTCTGTACAATCTTCTCCTGGTTCTGCTTACTTCAGTCAGCATCAGTTCATGCAAGTCTTTCCAGGTTTTTCTGAAATCCACCTGCATACCATTTCTTATGAAACAATAATATTCCATTACATTCATATACCACAGCTTGTTCCCCAATTGATGGGCATCCCTTCAATTTCCAATTCTTGGTCATCACAAAAAGAGCTGCTATAAATATTTTTGTATATGTGGGTCGTTTTCCCTTTTTTATGATCTCTTCGGGGTATAGATCTAGTAGTGGTATTGCTGAATCAAAGTGTATGCACAGTTTTATAACCCTTTGGGCATAGTTCCAAATTATTCTCTAGAATGTTTGGATCTGTTCACAACTCCACCAACCGACCAACAATGCATTATTGTTCCAGTTTTCCCACATCTTCTCCAGTGTTGATCACTTTCTTGTTTTGTCATGTTAGCCAGTCTGATAGGTGTGATGTGGAACCTCAGAGTTGTTTTAATCTGCCTTTCTCTAATCAATAGTGATTTAGGGCTTTATTTTTCATATAAGTATAGATAGATTTAAATTCTTCTTCTGAAAACTGTTCATTTGCTCTGGCCATTTATCAGTTGGAGAATGGGAAGTCCCACCCACAGTTTTGCCACCAGACCCTTCAGTGGCCTTGAATTAAAGTCCCACCAGTTGCACCTAGGACTCCTTCAAGGATTCTGCCTCCTACTTGCTTGCATTTTAGTCACCTCTGACAAGCTCATCATTTCAATAAACATTTGTTCAGTACCTACTATAATCATGGTATTATGCTAGGGGCTGGGAATAAAAAAAAAAATTTCTGCCTTCAAGAAGCTTATATCCTATTAAAAGGTTAAAGACTAGTTCACAGGTACAACTATGGTAGACTTAGACTGTGCCAGGTGCAGGAGAGCGGTGGGAGAGGTTCAAGCAGGAAAGAATCACTTGTAGCCAGGGGGAATCAAAGAAAGCTTTATGGAGCCCCTGATTTGGACTTTGAAAAGAACTAGTTTTCATCAGGAGGAGATTTGGAGGGGGTCCTTTGGTAGGAAAGGGGGCTGGTGGCATAGATAGCATGTGCAAATGACTAGACAAATTTGGGAAATATATATTTATTTGTGCATATTTCAATTAAAAATAAATTTCATTAGCTTTTCGGGGCTATGTTGTATAGTGAGTGGAATACGCACTGGATTTTGGAATCAGGTGAATCATTTTGATTCAGTAAGTAGTCAGAGCTTTACTAGAACATAGAGACACAAGGAAAGTGGTGCCATCTAAATCTGTAAAGAGAGGTTGGAGTCAAATTGTTGGGACCCTGCAGAGCCAGGCTAAGAAATTGTATTTGATTCATAAACAGTAGGGAGCCACGGAAGAGTTTTTGAAAATAGAAGGGAGGGGCACAGAACATGATCAGAACTTTTAGAAAGATTACTTTGGCAATAGTGTAGCAGATTTTAGGGGATGGATCTGTGGAAAAGGAGACCAATGAAGAAGATATTACTGTAGTCTAGAGATATAGATACTATAATCTAGATAGTCTGGAAAAGGAGACCAATAAAGAGGATATTGCTGTAGTCTAGAGGAGAAGTAGGAAAAAAAAAAGATCAGACCTGGGTATTTAGAGTGGAAAAAAAGGGCAGGATGAGAGATTTTTAAAAAGTAGAATAGACAGGACAGGGCTACTGATTAGATAGCAGTGGATGGGGAGTATGGTGAATGTGAGGGGAGATTCAAAGCTGACTGCGGTTTCTTAGTTTCAGTTACTGGGGGGTGGTGATACCATGGCTTCAGTTGAGATGAAGAGTTCGCTCTGGGATGTGTTGGATTTGAAATTAGTACATAGTATTCAGGTGGAGGTACCCAGCAAGTAGCCATAAGCTAAACGCAAAGACCTATATGGGTTCAGAGGTGGAAGACTCACTTTTGGATGGGAAATCAAGGAAGTCTTCATGGATAAATTGTTGCTTCAACCATACCTTGAAGGATGTCAAGTATTCCAGTAGACAGAGATATGGAGAGGGAAGCAGATAATCTGAGTAACAAAAAGAGGAAAACATAAGGGGAAAAAAGAGGATTTGTTCAGTGAATGACAGGTATTGACTGATTTGGAAAAGACTGTATAGGTCACACGGTCCATTCTCTACCTGAAATTTAAACAAAACCCTCAAAAAATAGCCATCCAGTGTTGAGGAAATCACTCAGACAACACATTTCATTTTTTAATTCCAAATGGTTAGGAAGTTATTAATTTGATCCTGGAGGCGCTCCCTATTGATTGATATTAAGTCAAGATCTTTATCATCATAATTTCCATATATTAGTCCTAGTTCTGGCCTTTCAGGTCAAAGTATATCTAATCGTTCTTTCACACAGAAAACCTTGAGATATTTGAAGACTGGGATCACATTTCCCCCTTAGGCTCAACACTAATTATTTCTACTGATTTTCATATGACTTGGTTTTAAAGCCATTCACCTTCCTTGTCACCTTCCTCTGAACACATATCAATTTGTCTTTCCTAAAACATAGGACCCAGAACTGAACACAATAATCCAAATGTGATCCGACCAGTGCAGGGTGCAGTGAACAAGTACATCTTTATTATGAACACTATATTTCTATTAATACCAAATTTAATTAGCTCTTTTGGCAGTGGTAGAGGGGAAGAAGTACAGTACAGAGTTAGTTTTTAGTTCCATCTCCACTACATAATAACCACATCTCCTTGGCCAAGTTGATTTACTACCCTGAGCCTCAGTTTCTTTATCAGTAAAACAGGGGGAAACATTAATATTAAAATAATCAATAATATAATAACCAGGGTTATTATTTATGAAGGTGAAATAAAATATATAAAGCACCTCACAGCTCATAAAGCACCATATAAATTACAGGAATTCTTATTGTTCTTCATGTTTATTGCTTTAAGAAGTATTAAAACACCATTTAAAAACAATAAACAAGAAGAGCAATAAAAATACCTCTACTTTATATGGACAGATGTTAAAATAATAAAAAAGATTCTCTGAAAGGCGACTGAGGTGATAGTCAGGAAGATCTAAGTTCCAGCCCTGTCTCTGATACTCATTAGCTGTGTGATTGTGGATAGGTCACTTACACTCTCTGAAGCTAAGACAACTTTCTAAGGCTTATCTATGAAGTTATAGATGGTACTGAGCTCCATCAGTGGAGGGATACCTGAACCAGTGAAATTAAAAGCTTCTTGAAAGGTGTGTGTGTGTGTGTGTGTGTGTGTGTGTGTGTGTGTGTGTGTGTGTGTGAGACAGACAGACAGACAGACAGAGACAGACAGAGAGAGAGACAGAGAGAGAGAGTGAGAGCGAGGACAAAAGAAAATAGAGGAATACATGATGGGTGAAGGAAACAAGAGTGCATTACCTGTAATGATTTTATTTTTATTTGAGGCGCGGTATAAAAGACAGAATTGTGTGTGTGTACACATGCCTTGTTTAAAAAAAGAGTTAGGTGGTGAGAATGAGTGACAAGAAAAAGTTCTACAGTGGTACCCCTGAGATATTTTTGGGAAAAAACAATGTATCATGAAATAGAAAATTATCAATGTACATGCACGTTTCCACATACAAACAAGACCAGAAAAAGGAGATTATGCCTGAAACCATGAATCTATTACATGTAGGTTGTTCTTTACAACGTATATTAAATTTAGTGTGATATTACCAATGTTGCCTTACTTGTCTTTGTCCCTCTATGAAACCTGGTTCTGGTCTTCTATAAAGCATAGTGAAACAAAACAAATTTATATTGCAATGGTTATGTCTGGAAACATATAGCTACTTCTGCGCTATTATCTCTCCACCAAGATTTGGAAACACTACTTCACCCTCTGGCCTTTGCAGTTGTGATGAATCATTGCCTCCCTCAGAGCCCTATAGTCTTCCAAGATCGTTTTTGCTTACAATGTTGTGGTCAGTATTTAAATTATCCTCATGGTATCAGTTCCTACAAGTCTTCCTTGGTTCCTCTGGTTCTGTGCCTTTCACCATTTCCTATGAATTCTTGTGTTTTACACAAGGATATTTTGAAATATTTTGTGAAATTCCTTCCTGGAACCCAAGCACCCTGTGTCTATAGCATTTTCCTAATTCAGTCGTGTCTGACTCTTTATGACCTCATTTGGGGTTTTCTGGGCAAAGATACTGAAGTGGTTTTTTTCTTTCTCATGTTTTTTTTCTCCCTCCTGCCCTTTTCCATTCATTGGAGGGGAAAAAAAATAGAAACACAGAACTCCTGTATCGTATAAGCAAAGTTGAGCAAAACAAATTCCTGTGTTGGTCATGTCTAAAAATAGATTTCTTATGCTGCCTGTTAGTCCATCTTCTCTCCTTCAAAGACCAAGCCTTAAACCCAATTGACTCTGGAGCTCATAGACTGGACCACAATAGATCCCTGCCCTAGCACAGAGGGAATGTGAGTAGTAAATAGTAACTTTCTCTTTTGGCCAAGAACCCTGAGGGTCTTCTCCTCCCAGCTCGATTTTTTTTTTTAAGTTAAAGGTTCATCTCTTGACTCACTTCTTAAAGAGGCCTATTCCCTGAATGGGCATTACTTCACCTCAAAGTAAGAACCTGAAAAGGCCTTAGCTTAAAAGGTCCAGGGCCTCCCATTGCATCCTGGGCCATCTCTAGTCATCCAGATGAATATTTGGCCACTGGACCCAGATGGCTCTGGAGGAGAAAGTGAGGCTGGTGACCTTGCACAGCGTCCCTCACTAAAATCAAAGTCAACTGCAGGTCATGCCATCATCTCCCTGATGTGACGGTCCTCTTTGAAAGGAGGACAAACACAACAACAACAACCTGTCATTAGGTGTAGGCAGTTTTTTCTTTATCAGTCCTCTGGAATTCTAGTTGATCTTTGGAGTTCTTAAGTCTTTCAGACTTTAGAACATTGGTTGATATTAAAGTAGAAATTGGTCTTCCAGTTTTGCTCATTTGACTCTGCATCAGTCTTTCTACATCTCTTTGAAATCATCTTTTTCCTCCTTTCTTACAGCACAATAGTATTCCATTACATTCACCCCCTTCAGTTTGGCCAGCCATTCCCCCTTAGCTCCCAGGTTTTTTTGCCTGGGAAAGGCTATAAATCTTTTTGTACTTACTAGAACTTTCTCCTCTTTCATTGATCCCTCCTGTATAGGCCTAGCAGTGGTATAGCTGGGTCAGAGGGCACGTGCTGTTAGTAACTTTTTGTGCATAACTCCAAATCACTTTCCATTCACAGCTCCAGTGCCAGACTGGCATCATTGCACTTGCTTTTCTCCAGTCCCAGCAACATCAACTGTTCTTATTCCTTATCCAGATAAAATGTGAGGCCTCCCTGGAAAGTAGGCATCCATTTGCTAATGTCCTTTGATTCATGCTAGTCATATGGTAGGAAGATGTTTTTAAACAGGAGTGTGGCAACCTAGGTTTTCATCCAGACTCTGTCATTAACTAGAAGTATGACTTTGTTCAGTCATTTCACTTCTATAGGTATTGCTTTCCTCATCTTTAAAATGGAAAGGTTAGTCTCCAAGGCCTCTTTCAGCTCCAAAATTCTAAGAAATCTAATGCTTAAGCATCTCCCACCATCTCCTTCTACGACTAAGTCCAGTGGTTGGCAGCCATGACAATGAATTTGAATCTTATGGTAGCAGCTGAGTATAATTTCCTCTTTTCAGTCGGCAGTTTCATTGTTCAGATTGTTTTTCTCAAAAGTTTTTTTTTAACACTGTATCTGCTTTAAAAATAAGTGCTAGCAACTAGTCATTGTGTACTGATCCCTCATGTTATTTGTTTTGGAATAACCCGAATTTTTAATGTTCAGAAATGTAATTTAAAATATGCTGCCTCTTTCATTGACTAAAAGGGATATGGAATAACGTCATGGGGTGAATAGGTGGGGGGGTGGATAGAAAGAGGGGAAGAGAGGGAAGGAAGGAGGAAAAAAACTGGCACAGTTTCTATGGAAATTGGGTAGGCAGACAGACATATAGATAGATAATGCTTATTTACACACATCTTTTCTCTCTGATAGAATGTAAATTCCAAGAAAGCACTGACTATTTTGTCTTTGTATTCTCAATGCCTGGCACATGATAGACATTTAATAAATGCTTATTGATTGATTAATATAGTTAACAAGGACCAGAGTAGAATAGTCGCAATAAGAATAGACAGGACGAGACAGACGAGCGAATCTAGGGTACTTAGCACTCCTGATTGCATGTTTTGAAGGGGCATGAACTTCAGCTTTAGACTTGGTGCAGGATTTTCCCAATTTGTTAAAGCAGCATTTCTCAAATTGGAATTGCAAACCCTGAGATTCCATGATTAAGTCTAGGAATTTCCAATAAGAAAAAACATCATGAGGCTGGGTAAATACAGTGTGCAAATCTGATATTGTCTCTCTTAGTGGTACCTGGTATCTTTATTCAGCTGATGTGGGGTAGCATTGGAGATCGACAGGTCAGACTCAGTCCCTTAAAAAGGTGGGTTTCTTATTCTTCTAAATATCCATTATTGAGTGTATCTAGTAATTTTATGATAATATTAATCAGTTTATCATTAGTCAAAATAATTAGTATCTATATTGTGCTGGTGGGGTTATATACAGTGTGTGTGTTGTTATTGTTATTATAGTTATTATAGTTTTTTTTAAACAAATGCTTTATTAACTTCTGTTTTACATCATTCATTTCTGCCAGATTTTGAGTTACAATCATTTTTCCCCCCGTTATTCCCCTACCCAACCTCCCAGAATAGCAGTCCCACAAGATATCGCTTCCTCCAATCTGCTCTCTCCCATACCTTCTCCCATACCCTCTTCGACTTTTCCATTAGAGGAAGGTGAATCTTTGTGTCCTAATGCCTGCACATCTTGTCTCCCAATTATAAGCAAAAGAGTATTAATAATAGTATTTATATATATTTGAAACATTTAATGTTAAGTCCTCGAATTTCAGATCCATTTCCTTCCTCCCTTGTCACCCATTCCCTCTGGGGAGATAATTCAGTATATGTTGTACATGTCTAGCTATGCAAAACATTATCATAGTAGATATATTGTACAGGGCTGCTTATAATTCCCTCCCACTCATCCCACCCCCCACCTGGTCCATTCCCTCCTTGATCCTGTCCCTCTTCTATAGTGGGTACTTCCAACCTACTCTCCCCCCAAGGATGCCCTCCCATTCATCATCCCTCCTCTCATCCCCCTTCCCCCTATTCTGCTGCAGGTTGAGATATCCCATTTAGTATGTATGTCATTCTTTCCCTGAACCAACCAATGAGAATGTGGTTTTGCCTTTTTGCTTTCCTATTCTCCCCCTCCCTTGCAACCACTTCCCCTTGCTTCTTCTACATGAGATAGTTTACCCTACCCTGTCTCTCCCCATCTCCTCTTGCCACTTTCCTCTCTCACCTCATAATTTCATCCCTTGAGTAGTCTCCCTTCCCAACAAATTCAACCCATGCCCTCTATCCATATATAACTGTAACCATATACACACACATTCACATATGTATTCATATGACCACACACCCGTCTTCCATTATTTTCATAGTGAGAAAGATATCATCAGTCACAGTTATTGCTTTTCCATATAGGAATGTAAATAGTTCAACTTTGATAAGTTCCTTTTGATTTCTTTTCCCTGATTACCTTCTCAGGCATCTTTCTTCTTGTGTCTGGATGTCAAATTTTCTATTCAATTCTGGTTTTTTCCTCAAGAATGCTTGAAAGTCCTCTATTCCACTGAATGACCATATTTTCCCCTGAAACAAAATACTCAGTTTTGCTGGGTAGGTGACCCTTGGGTTCATTCCCAGTTCTTTTGCCCTCTGGAATATCATATTCCATGCCCTTCGATCCCTCAGTGTAGAAGCTGCCAGGTCCTGGGCTATTCTGATTGTGTTTCCACAATATTGAAATTGTTTCTTCCTGGCTGCTTGTAGTATTTTCTCCTTGATCTGGGGATTCTGGAACCTGGCTATAATATTCCTGGGAGTTTTCTTTTTGGGATCTTTTTCAGGAGGTGATCTGTGGATTCTTTCAACCTCTATTTTGCCCTCTGGATCTAAAACATCAGGGCAATTTTCCTTGAGAATTTCTTGAAGGGTGATTTCTAGGTTCTTTCTTTGATCATGGCTTTCAGGTAGTCCAATAATTTTTAAATTGTCTCTCCTGGATCTATTTTCCAGGTCAGTGGTTTTTCCCATGAGATATTTCACATTGCCTTCTAATCTTTCATTTGTTTGGATCTGCTTAACAGCATCTTGATTTCTCATAAAGTCATTAGCTTCCATTTGCTCCAGTCTAACTCTGAAGGAATGAATCTCCTCAGTGAACTTTTGAGATTCTTTTTCCATCTGGCAAATTCGACTTTTTAAGGCATTCTTCTCCTCATTGCCCTTTTGGGCCTCCTTTGCCATTTGAGTTAGTCTATTTTTTAAGGTGTTGTTTTCCTCAGTCAGGCTGTTCACCCTCATTTCATACTTTTCCTGCATCCTTCTCATTTCTCTTTCCAATTTTTCCTCCACTTCTCTTATTTGATTTTTAAAGTCCTTCTTAAGGTCCTCTATGGCCTGCAACCCGCTCATGTTTTCCCCTGGGGCTTTTGGAGCAGGACTTCTGACCTCACAGTCCTTATCCCACTCTATGCCCCCAAAATAGGAGTCTAGGGTTGCATTTTTCTGTTTCCTTTGCCTTGGCATGTTGCCACTTAATTGCTTGACTTTTGGGCTTGTTGCCACACTATGGCTTTAAGGCCAGATAGAGGAATTTTCGTCCCGAACGTGTGGGGGCAACTTCCGTTTCTGGCAAGCTGTAAACCCACCCACAACTTCCACCCTAGATCACAATCCAGATCCAGGGAGGTTAAAGCAAGAGCGATTACCCCCCAAGACTGATCGCTGGATCTCCCTACAGTTAGCATGCAGGCCAGGAGCTGGAGCTGCCTCTGAAAACTACAAAATGGCGTGTCTCCTCAGTGGCTTCTAGCCCCCAGGGGAGGGAGCTGATGCATTCCCCAAATACTGGTCCCAAAGTCCATAGGACACTAACCTCTTACTTTGTCCTGGGCATGTCTATGTTGATAATTCTGGAATCTCCACAGCTGCTGGTGTTCTGGGGTTCCTCCAGCTGGCTGCTGGCCCTGCCACCCTGGGGCTAAAACCTCGGCTCACAGGGACCTGGGCTCGGCTCCCCGCGCTCTGCATGCTGCCGGCTCCCAGACCACTGTGCTGGTCCTTCCTGCAGGGCTGCTGGGCTGTCCTTAGCAGGAGTTTAGCTTCTCTGTGTTGTTCTGTGGGTGCTGGGGCTCCAGAAGTTGTTCAGAGTTTCCTTTTACATAGTTTGGGGGGAATCTGGAGGCAGAGTGGCTTGGATGAGCTGTTTCTACTCCACCATCTTGGCTCCGCCCCCCCATTATAGTTTTTTTATACCAATATCCAAAATGGATAATTGGGTAATATCTGGAAATGTAAAGAGAAAAGGAATGAAAAACATTAAAACTAAGACACTGAAAAAAACCATTCAAGAGTCTAGTTAAATAAAATGATTGGATTTCCTTCTTGTAGCCCTCATGTAGCCAGTGTATTATGTTACCAAATTAAAAATGTCTTTATTTCCATGGTTCTGGTAAAATTATAAAGACCCCTAGGAATGAAACAGTGAATTTCTGGAAAAGATTCTCTAATTTTAAAAGAGAAAATATAATCAAGTGCAACAATACCCTCCTCTACGAGCTTATATAAGTAAAGAGGAAAATAAAAATTCTTTGTGAAATAACTATATATAGGACCTATCATACTCAATGTGGTTCTCATCTCAGTAACAAGCAACACCATAATTCTCACAAAGTTTTTGGTAATACTGTTAGATTGGGAATAAAATTGACCTCAACAATCAACTTAGAGATTTTAAAAATAGCCTTGTTAATTTTGATATCATTAATAGATTTAAAAAAAAAACTCATTTGAAAAGACTTTATTGAAAAACAAAGTAAAACGTTTTGCTGCTGCAAAAAGTTTGAGAAGTTCTGCCTTCAGGAATTTCCAGGAGAAATGTCTTACCTTCAGACTATGATTCTAAACAAATGGCAGCAGCATGTGAACCCAGATGCCTTATTTCTTCTTTACCCCCTTTCCTTTCTTTCCTTTTGGGACAGATGTGACTATATTAATAAACCTATAGACAACCACTTGCACATATGCTGGAAGTCATAATAACTATTGATATTGATGGTGATGTTATTTCTTTTACAATCTATGTGTGGTATTTATTGTTTTGCTTTGGGGGATGGAAAGCAGGTAAAGTTTTTTTTAGAGTCAATAAATAATATGTTTAGATCTATAAAATCTGACAGTTCTGTAACGATTAGCCCGAGCATCTTGCCACTAGCATGTTCTCACTACAGGAATTCTCATCATGTGTTTGATTATTCAGAATAGCATTTGAGAGAATTACTATACAAATGGTTAGATTTGTGTCAATAATTTTTCCTATGGGGTAGCTCCTCTAGAATGCTAGTTGGAGGTAGGATGCCAACATGGATTTATGGAATCATAAATCTTTCCCGAGGTGATAGCCATGATCAGGTTTTATGAATCTAGTCAAACTTATCCAGGAAGGGATTTAAACTGTATAAATAAGGAGGCTCCAGGAATCGCTGATTTGTGTCATACCCACATTTTGCCCAGCATTCTCTGAGAAAAATGTCCTTCATCTCTGTACAAAGTGTTATTTCTTTATACAGAAAGGTTAATTGCTATCTTTTATTACTCTCAACTAATTAATTGGTATTTTGTAATAAGTGCTTCTCTGCACTGGGGCCTATGAATAAAATTGGTTAGAAATATCACTGGGAATTTCTTTTGCAGTTTGGAATTAGGGATCAAGTCTTTTAGAATTTGTACCCATGTGTCTCTTCACTTAGCTAACCAAAAAAATATCAAAGTTGTCAGACTACAAATATCAGAGGTACTATATATGCCCTCCCATTTAGTATGTGGAATGAATGGATTCTAAGCTGAAGATGTCTTTATTATCACCAGCAAGACAACCAGTCAATGAGGAATTCTTTGGTCATGGTACCTCATCAATTCAAGAAAAACTTTAAAAGTGTCCCCTAGACCCAAGCAATTTCCTCCTACTCCATAGTAAGATGGTACAAAGGGAGGCCGAGGGTGCTAAGAATCACGTGGTTTTTTAGATTGTCTGTAGCATTAACCATTTGTACTCTTGAGTATAACATCCTTGACCCATAGAAAGAATTGAACCGTATCAATATTGATAAGCTCATGACAGATGAAAGCAAGATTACATAAGGAAGTTGTGTACAAGTGAATGGAAGGAAGACTTAGGGATATGAGAGACAAACAAGACTCAGTGGGATCACCTTTGTCAGTCCCGCTTCCAGAGGTGACAGGAAATGTCATCTTGCAAGAGCTGTGCACAAGCCCTTCAGAGACCTCTCTGAAGGGAGTCTCAGCTTGTACACCAGCGATTCATGCTGAAGGTGAAGACAGAAAAAATCCATGAAGAGCTTGATAAGATTCTGGGAACCTAGCTAACATAGACTTTGATATGTGGTGCCTTCAGTATGAAGATGGCCAAGAATAATGGCAGGATAGGAAAAGAAATGGGAAGAAGTAGAATTCTTGGCAGAGATGGTTTGCCATTTTCCTCTCTAGCTCATTTTAGAGATGAAGAAACCAAGGCAAACAGGGTTAAGTGACTTGCCCAGGGTCACCCAGCCAGTAAATATCTAAGGCCAGATTTGAACTCAGGAAGATGAGTCTTCCTGACTCCAAGCCCAGTCCTCTGTGCACTATGGTGCCCCCTAGCTACCTGTGGTTAGAGTACCAAAAATGTAAGCGAACAAAGACTTTATACAACTCTGAAGTCTTAGACCTACCTATTACAATTACTTTTTGAAAAAGAATCAGAGGTGCTGGACATTCAGAATACTAAATATTACAAGAGTGAAATCCACTTTCTCTTGATAGACAGGAGGAATTGATGGTTACTTCTGTGGGAGTTATGTTAGGACACTCATCTATATGCAGGCAGAGCAGCAGTCAAACTCAACAACAAATGGAAAAAAGGCCAATGAGGAGACAGTGCAAGCAATTGCAAATGGAACCCGATGTTCAGATGAGTTACTGATATAAAGGGGGTGGGGCAATGGAAAATGGCATTGACAGTGTTTGCCACTATTTCCTGTAGAAGTTTAATTGTTGTAAACCATCCCCAGAGTGCAGAAACCAAAGGAGTCCAAAAACTTGCTTAGCTAGCAAAAGCTGGGTTTCTTTGCTGAGCGGTGAAACGTGACAGTTAAGGACAACACAAGTTTAGAAAGTAAGCATATTTGCTCCAGAATATTAGGAAGTTGACAAGGGAAGATTGTGAGCATTCTCCCCTCATGAAACAGTAGAAATGCATTGGAGGCAAAGACAAGTAAACAGACCAACCCAATTCATGGCATCCCACAGGCTTTATACCTGTGTGCCCAGCAGGAACCCCCCAAAAGGTGAAAAAGCAGACAGATTTGTCAGGCATTTCTGTTGTGATCTATTTCTGTCATCACTAGCCATGGAACTATTTATATTTGGGCTCTTAAAAAATGCTTCAGGGGTGGCTAGGTGGCACAGTGAATGGAGCTCCAGCCCTGGAGTCAGGAGTACCTGAGTTCAAATCCGGCCTCAGACACTTAATACAAAAACTAGATGTGTGACCTTAGGCAAGTCACTTAACCCCAATTGCCCTCCAGGAAAAAAGAAAAAAAGCTTCAGAACCTCATTGCTATTCATACATAGCACAGGCAGCAGTGGCCCCTTCAAAAGACAGTCAGAAAGAATGGTTGGACCAAACTAAATACACTCAGAAGAAATGCTTTCCGGAAGCAGCTGAAATTTTAAAAAGCCATGAGGGATTATTTTAGAAACTGTCTCAGGAAGGAGAAGGTGTCAAAAGATTGGAAACAAACGGTAATTGGCATTTTCACTGGCTGTCCCCTGAGTCATAACAGCATCTACCTCCCAGGGTTGTTGTAAGGATAAAGTAAGGTGATATTTATAAAAAGTTTTGTGAAACTTAAAGTGCTGTGTGTAAATGCCAGTCATTATTATTATACATTTCTTCCAACAGTGCAAATTGAAACCCAAGTGTGGCACCACTCTAGTGCAGGCCCTTATTACCACATGCTTGGAGTATTGCAGGAACTTCTGGTTGGTCTGCCTGTTTCAGGTCTCTCCCCACTACAATCCATCGTCTATTCATCCTGTAAAACAATTTCCCTAAAGTGTAGGCACAGACATATCATCCCCCACCCCCATTTAGTAAACTCCTGGGGCTTCCTATTGCCTCTACGACCAAATATAAGATGTGCAAAATCCTTCATAACCCAGCCCCCTCTTACCTTTCCAGTTTTCTTATACCTTATTCCCACCACATACTCTTCAGTCCAGTGACACTGATCTCCTGACTCTTCCACAAACAAGGCACTCCATCTCTCAGCTCTGGGCATTTTGTCTGGCTGTTCCTCCTTCTCATCTCCATCTCTTGGCTTCCCTGGCTTCCTTCAAGTTCCAGCTAAAATCCCACCTTCTATAGGAAACCTTTCCCAATCCTTTTTGTTTTGTTCTTAATTTATGGAATTGAATAAGCATTTACCTAACATAGTATAATAAAAAGATGATTGCCCATGAAGCTGTAAATCTACTATGCACAACTTGCTATTCCTTTCAAATATACAACAAAATTATTGTGCAAATTTTTTCCCTTTTTTTTTCTTCTCTCCCTCCACCCCCCTCCCCTGGCTACCATTAGACACAAATATATATGTACAATTATTCTATACATACTTCTATTTGTTAGTTTTTTCTCTGGATGCAGATAGCATCTTTCTTCATATATTCTTTATAGTTAGTGCCTTCCCTCTAATTATACATCCTCGATATGTCTTGTTTGTACATAGTTTGTATATATTGTCTCCCTTATTAGATTGTGAGTTCCTGGGGACAGGGCTTTTCTTTTGCCCCTCTTGTATCCCCAGCTTTTAGTGCAGTGTTTGCATATAGTAGGTACTGAAAAACATATTTCTTGACTGACTGTGGTACAGAATAGACAGAAGGTGATTTCAGAGGGGAAAACACTAGTGACTAGAAGGAAAGGTTTTTGGAAGGGATTTTTTTTAAGCTTTTATACTCATGTATGGAATAAAGGTTACCCACTTCTATTACTAAATCTCATGGGCAGAATGTTGCATGTATCCACTTTTAAGCTTATGTAGCACGCTCTCTGCTACAGATTGCTGTGTTCCTTGGCACAAGGTGTTTCACATCCTTAAGCAGTCTCAATTAAAGGTTTCAAGGGTGGGACATTCTCTAGGTTATGGTAACAATTGTTTTCTAGTAGTAGTTTGAGGATACCACCTCAAAATCCACCTTCCCTAAAGGTTTGCTTTTGAGGGCAACTGGGTAGTGCAGTGAATAGAGCACAGGCCCTGGAATCAGGAGGACCTGAGTTCAAATGCGACCTCAGACACTTAACATTTACTAGCTATGTGACCTTGGGCAAGTCACTTAACCCCAACTGCCCTACCTTCCCCCTCAAAAAAAAAAAAAAGTTTGCTTTTGGTTTTGTTTTTAAAGCCCTTGTGTGACAGATGCTGAATTACATAGCAATTGCCTACTATATGGTAACC
Organism: Gymnobelideus leadbeateri; assembly: GCA_011680675.1. Taxonomy (NCBI): domain Eukaryota; kingdom Metazoa; phylum Chordata; class Mammalia; order Diprotodontia; family Petauridae; genus Gymnobelideus; species Gymnobelideus leadbeateri. Next base: position 151,342 of record WOXC01008510.1, read on the forward strand.
CTACAGGGCAACCTGCCTGAATTGTCCCTGCCAAAGTCTGAAATATGACTGTTTGCCATTCACAACTACAAGGTTCTTGGAGGCCAGGCACAATAAACAGACTCCTAACCAAAAAAGCTGACTTTTCTCTGGAGGGCAGTTGGGGTTAAGTAACTTGCCCAAGGTCACAAGGCTAGGTTTTTGTTTGTGTGTGCGTTAAGTGTCTGAGGCTGGATCCAAACTCAGGTCCCTCTGACTCCAGGGCCGACGCTCTACTCACTGCGCCACCTAGCCGCCCCTGATTTTTGAAATCATCAAAGAAAAATTCTCAAAGCATCAAATACCCCCTAATAAGTTTCATTGTTCTCTTTATTCTGCATAACTCAGGGCAGCTCATTGGCTTTAGTATGCAATGCTTACAGTTATCAATTCACCTTCAGAGTTTCTCTGCCTTTCAGTAACAATGATTATCTGAATTTAGGCAGAGCCCAAATGGAGTCAGGAAGACCAAAGTTCAAATTAGGCCTCAGGCACTTAGTAGCTCTGGGACTATGGACAAGTCATTTAACTCTGTCTGGCTCAGTTTCCTCATCTATAAAATGAGTTGGAGAAGGAAATGGCAAACCTCTCCAGTATCCTTGCCAAGAAAACTCCAAATGGGGTCAATGAAGAGTTGGTGAGATTCTATGGTGTATATGTCATAAATGCAGGAACCCATAAGCCTGTGTTCTCTTGCAGCTAATATGTCTGAAATTAAATTCTAACTGATTCTTTATACATCTCATCAAATGAGTCACCTATGGACTTTAAATCCACTATATAGGTCTTCTCCCAGGGAGAGAGAAAGCTAAGGATTCTATTTAAGAATTCTAATTTATTTTTTAGTGTAGAAAAACATGCATTTGCCCTCCAACCAGTTAATCACGAAATTCAAGCTACCCTAAAGTATGGAAAGTAGTGTTCTGATAAACTCTTGAAATTTTGTTATTCATTACTGACCCACATGGAAGCTTTGGACTTTGCCCAAATTTTCTTCTACTTGTCACATTCATAATTGTAGATGAAGAGTATTCAAGTATCCTTTGGGTAGCGGTATTTTTATAACCTCTCAGGTAGGGATTCTTAAGCTAATATCCCTAAACTTATTTTCAGTAGCAAATAGTCAGTTAATAAACCTTTATTAAGTACTTACAATATACCAGACATTCGATTAACCACTGGGGATACAAAGAAAGGCAAAAGACAGGCCCTGACCTCATAGGAAGGGACAGAATGAAAATAACTGTGTTTAGTTATGTAGCTACATACGAGATGGATAGGAAAGAATCAACAAAGGTCAGGTACCATAGTTAAGAGGGATTGGGAAAGGCTTCGTATAAAAGGTGAAATTTTAGCCAGGCCTTGAAGGAAGCTAGAAGGTAGAGGTAAGAAGGGAGAACATTCATTCCAGGGATGGAGGTATGGGGAGAATAGCCATTGAAAATGTTTGGAAAGGGGGTAGTTGTCTCTGTGACCAAGAATACTTGGGGAGATATAAAGTGTGAGAAGACTGTAAAGATAGGGGAAACAGGTTATAAAGAGGTTTGAATGCCAAATACGATTTTGTATTTAATCCTGGAGATGATAGGGAACCTGAATGGAGGATGGATTGGAGTGAGGAGAGACAGGCAGACCCACCAGAAGACTATTGTAACACCACCAGGTACACCAAGATGGTGGCAGTTATCAAAGCACAGGAGGGGCATATGCGAGAGATGTTACAGAGGTAGATCACAGCAACAGATTGGATATATTGGGTGATAGTGATAAGCAGAGGATGACACCTAGTTTGAGTGTCTGGGGCACTAGGAGGATGATGCCCTTAACTATGGTAGGGAAATCTGGAAAGGTATTAATAATATATATTTGACATATTTAGTGTAATTTTAAATATTATACATTATAATAACACAATAAATAATACAGTATAACACATATGTAGTCAAACATATACTAAATATTGCTTAACAATATATTTGTGTTTTATATAATTTAAATGCCTAAATATTTCAATTAACCCTTGCTCAAAAGGGATACCATTACCTTGGCAAGCAAAATTCTAAAGTGCTAAGATGTCAGTGTGGAATGTTAATTTTTCACAGTGCAATTCAAATATGGTTTTCTTAGATTAAACTCTCTTTGCTCCTTAAGATAAACTTGTTTAATTTTGTTGTTGTTGTTTTGCAGGAATTTATTTTATCAGAAGATTACAACAAGATGACCCCTGTGAAAAACTACCAAGGTAGGAAGTAGGGCTGCTATGTCCTTTCCACTAGATTTCCAAAGAAAACACTGCTTGATGCTTTTAATGGGGAGCCTCATCAGTAATGTCTAAAGGGTTGACATACTTAACTATAGCTAAGGTTTCTGTTTCTTTTTTGAATTAGATTCTTTTTGGGAGAAAGTAGATGGGAGGGTTTTTTTTCCCTTCCTCTCACTCTTTGTGGACATTTTAAATAGCAGAACTCAGTCCACCTCCAACTTTCATAAGTGAGGTCTTAAGGTCCTGTTAATGTGCCAAGAAGATAAAATGATATAGAAGCCGCTACTTTGGGGGAAAAGTCACTACCCCCATAAAAGTCCTAAAATGTGGTAAAACTCCAGTATATTATGAGGTTTCCAAGTTGGCTGAGAAAAAAGATGGTTAGATGTTGACCTGGCCTTTGCTCAAAGTATGGATTATTAAGGAAATACCAGAGAATTTCAAACCGTACCATAATCTTCAGGAAAGACAAGAAAGCTAATTACAACTCTTGACATTTCCTTGTCCTTTAGCATTGACAGGATCCCATCTGAAGTCCTTCTGGAAAGGCTAGCATATAATGTAATTAACTAAATATTCGCATCATAGTGTGGTTTTAGGTTACAATGTGAAAGAACACACAGGATATTTTACCTTGTAGTCTATTGAGGCAGCATAATACAGTAGAAAAAGCCATAATTTTGGAGCCCTAAACTTCAGGATCTGAGTTAGAATCTCAAACCTGCAATTTACTTCCTATATGACCTTAGGCAAGTCACATAACATCTGATTATGAAGGCATTGGATTAGATCACCTTTGAGGTCCCATCTAGCTCTTGATTTTTAATCTTATTAAAATATCTGATACCATCAGGAAGCCTGAGATCTGATCACAAACAGCTGTGTGTGATTTTTCAGAGAAGTTGATGAAATTTTGTTCTGGTATTCTGTCTAGCTGAATATCTACCAGCAATGGAACAAAAAATGTTATAATATGACCATTCCATTTTATGGAGCCATGTTCATTGGGGGGAGGGGGGAGATTACTACCAGCTGCCCCTGATATCTTGCTACCTTTCTCCTTCAAGGAGTCCTAGCTTCTTTCATTATCTGCTCTGAGGCATGTATAGCAGCTGATGGCTGTCTCATCCACCTGGGCTCCTCTTTTCCTCGTGTAGTACCTTTTCTGTCATGACTGGGGGATGGAGAAGTAAGGCCAGAGGAAAGGTGGCAGCTGATCACACTTTACCACTCCTCTGCTTTCCTTCACGAATGACCACAGAGTTGGGTAGCCCCTGAACAAGGGCTTACTCTAATTTGAACCAGGATAGTGGTTAAACAAGAATGCTAGGTTAGAATGGGGTGCTATAATGAGCCTGAATTTAGAGGTTTAACTTCCATTCACACCAATTCATTTCTGTTTCTGGTCCAGGAATTGCATTCTACCCTAATTGTTATCTTTGGTCACAGACATTTAGGCTGAAGATATATAAATTGGGGAAGGAGGGGGTGTATATTTGTAAACATGCATATGTATCTGTCAGTCTAGATAGACATGACATCACTGGGAAGAACTGCTGTTCTTACATCTGTCTTGTCTGTCTGTCCATCTGTCATACAAGGACAACGTCATTAGCAGTGGTGCCTTAGGCAGCCACCCAGGCTCTGCTTCTGCAGCCCTCTGCTCACAACTTTAGGACTGGAATGATCATTTTCTTAAGTCGTAACATGTTCCAATCTCCTTTGATCAAGAGATAAACTGTTTACCTTGAAAGAAACTCATCTTAAACATTCATAGCAATAGCAACATTGTGAAATGATCAACTATGATAGATTTAGCTCTTCTCAGCAGTGCAAGGATCTAAGACAATTCTGAAAGACTCATGATAGAAAATACCATCCACATCCAGAGAAAGAACTATGGAGTCTGAATGTAGAGTGAAGGGGACTATTTTCTCTTTTTTTTTGTTGCTTTTTCTTTCTTGTGTTTTTCCCCTTTTGTTCAGATTCTTCTTTCACAACATGACTAATGTGGAAATATGTGTGGCGTGATTATACACATGTGATCTATATCAGATTGCTTGCTATCTTGGTGGGGAGGAGGGAGACATTTAGAACTCAAAATTTTACAAAAATAAATGTTGAAAACTATTTACATGTAATTGGAACAAAATTTTTAAAAAGCAGTATTTGACAAATGGGGTGGAAAAAATACTCCTCTGTAGCCAGCAACTAGCTCAGTGCCTGCACACAGTAGGTGCTTAAGTGTTGATTGAGTATTATCATCTGAAAAACTCTCAGTTTATCTTTTTCTGAGCAGATTTTTCACTTGCTTGAGCAAATGAGTGCACATGCATGCTCATACACATACACTGTAGCAGCAAGCACCCCAGCATCCCCAGAGTGGCTGCCAACACACTTAGATCTGCTTTTCAAAAGGAAAGCAACTCAAAATCAGTTAACAAGCTCACTTTAATTAAACAAACATATCATTTACCTAGTTCAGGGGGAAAAGGTCAGCACCCCGAGCTTCAGAGTATACAGACAGATCAAACAGACAGGCTTCCAAACTGTCCAACCATTATCAATACCAAATCACAGTTACCAGAGAGGGAAGCATCAACATCTGGGTTTTAAAAGCTGGGGGCTCTCAACGGCTGCCCAGGGTCTCATCTGGTCAAATCACACAACACTTCACAAAGTGAGCCCCAAAGCAAAGCCTCACATCAGGAATTATATAACCTTCTCCTGGGTCAGAGAATGTAACCACCCTCTTGACCCACTGCCCAATCACACAGCATCAAGGTGTGGTCATTCCTGAAAACCAAGCCTCTTACCACAGGTTCCATGTGACCACATTCAGCCTATTAGGGGGCAGAGTATATTTTCAAATTGAAGAAGGTTCTCAGAGTCACTTAAGCCAATCAAAGGGCCTAGGGACAGGGAAGATCTTTACACACACACACACACACACACACACACACACACACACACACACCCTTTTGAGATTTTTTATCAGCAGAATTTTTCTCTTTTTCTTTTCAGACCTCCCCAAGATAGATCAAACAGTTTGGGCAATTTTAGCTGTGGGGGTTAGCATGAAAGCCCTGGTCATCCTGCTGGATCTTAGTTGGAGCCAGTCATGATGGCATTATGCTTTTAATATCCCGATAGCATTAAGATTATGTAGCTAGTTAGTTTTTAATGTACAGTTTAGATAAGCTCTTATGAAAAGCTGCTTGTTGTAGTTGGTAGGGAAGACCTGAGTTTAACTCCCTCCTGACATCCTGGCTGCATGACTTTGAGCAAGTCATTAACCCTCTCAATGCCCCAGAGCACTCTCCAAGACTGTTTGTGGCAGAGGAGTTGCCAGTCTGCACCATCTAGAGGATAAAGAAGTCTCTTTACTAGAGACTCAGCATGGAGGAACTCAGGGATCTGGACCAATATGAAAATCCAGACTATTCTAAGACAGCCATTCTCAAGGCTATTGATATGTGCGCCTTGGCATTAAGGATACTTGCTTCTTCCTTGTGTGACACTTGAGAATAAGAAGTCTCTTTTTTCAAAGGTGTTTGTGAGGTCTGACAAGAAGCCCAACTTCCAGAGCTTTGCTATCAGTACATTGGCTAAGCTTTTTAGTTATCATCAATCAGTAAACATTTATTAAGCACCTACTATGTGCCAGGCACTGTGTTAAGTTAAGAAGAAGCCTGGCATGTCACCTTCATTGTTGTTAGGCTAAACAAGCCAGCCATACTATTAGTGTTTGTCCAGACATTTTGTGGGGCAGTGATAGTCCTTCAGCTAAGACCTGGAGTTACCCTTTTCTCTGACTGACCATACGGAATACTTCCAGGTGGTGTTGGACTCTAATGCCCTGGTGATTGATCACTTTCTGTTGGGTGGAGGCTGAGGGAGTGGGACATTCCTATTGAAATGTTTAACTCTCTTTTCCCTGGTCTTCTTCTTAGGATGACAATAGGTGTGTTGTCTTTTATTTTTCAGCTCACCAGAGCAGAGTTACCATGGTCCTGTTTGTTCTGGAGATGGAGTGGGTACTGAGTACGGGGCAGGACAAACACTTCACCTGGCACTGCTCAGAGAGTGGGCAGCGCCTGGGAGGTTACCGCACTACCTCTGGACCCTCCGGCCTGCAGTATCCTTGGTTGCATCTCCAGCTTTTGTCTTATGGTTTTTTCCTTTTTTAAGATATCCAGGATTTTAAGGATCTAGGATTCAAAAGGTTTTCTTGCTGAGTTGCCCTGTGGGAATAGGAAACATTCTAGACTTTTCTAGCACTCAAGTCATCATGGGTATGGGGGTGGATAGGGAGCAAAGTGAAATAATAGTTTGTGCTGTGCCACAGCCTGAGATGCATAGCAAATGAGAGATGAAATGGAGGCCAAGCCGTCCCTACACTATATCCCTGTCATACTCTATCAGGTCTAGAGTCTAGCTGACTGAAAGCAAAGTCAAGAAATCCACTCCAGGTGTATGGAAAAGGAAAATGCAAAGAACTCTGGAATGCAGCCTTTGATTTTTTTCTTTTATAGTGGTAATTATCAGCTGATACAAACCAAGGATTCTGAACAGCGTCCCTTATGGTTAGTAGGAGGTAAGACAGCTCAGAGTGAGTTACCAGTCAAACATATGGTGATGTCCCAAGTTTCATCTCCAGCTGTGGGACTAGACCACACCATACCCCCTTGAGCTGCCTAACAGTGATGCAATGGTCCCTGACCTTCATTATATCTAACAATCTACTGATTCCCCAGAAAGGTGTAGGGATACTGGACATGCAACACTTAGCCTGGCACAGAGTGGGCACTTGATAAATGCCTGTTGATTGATTGTTGGCCTGGCCTGCCTTTCTGTAGCAAATATAACCTTTGCATGATCTGGTAAAAACAGTAATAAGTTGATCACAGAATCTTGACTTTAGAAAGGACTTGGAGGTCCTCATTTTAAAAGCATGGCCTCCCCACCCCTCCTTATCTTTCAGTAGATCTACATGGCAGTTTATTTGACCAAACAACAAATCCTTGCCTTTACACCCTTTCAGTCCCCCTTTATAGTACTTCCAGACTAATGCATAGGTCTAGGCATTTCACTCTGCTAAGAAACTTTCAGTGATTCCCTGTCACATAAAACTCAGACTTCTTAGCCTAGCTTTGAAGGCCCTCCACAATCTTATTACCATCTCTCTGCCTTTTCTTATCTCATGAATACTTTGAGCTCCTGCTGGAATGGAGTGTATTTCTACTGGACATGCCTCTTACTTTTCCACCACTAGGTTTTTCTTCATGTTTTTCCCTGTGCCTAGGATGATAAACTCTTTACCTTGAAAGAAGCTTTATCAACCACCCAGCTCAGTGACTGGCACTTAGGAGATATTTAAGTGTTCATTATCATGAGATTTTTATTCTGATCATAAAAATTCTCAGTGGTTTGTCTCCTCTCCTTCACCCTTTGAATTCCCACCTATTCTTTAAAGTCCAACTCTAAGAACAATTTTGCCATCAGTCTTTCTCTGATTTTTCCTCCTCCCTCAGCCATGTGTTTATCCCCTCAGACTTCATTCAGCACTCTGTTTCTTTGTTTGCTTTCCTGATAGACTTGTTATATGTTGTCATTATCTGTATATTTATTGGATTTCCCCACTGGATTCCAGTAAAGCTAGGATAATGTCCTATCTAGACTTTGTGTCTCCCCCGTTGCCTAGCACAGTGCTTTGTAACATAGAAGGCACTTACTAAATTCAGTTCATTTTTAACAAGTAGTTGATGTGTACAGAGCACCATGCTGGGCAGTGAGGGAGACCCAAAGTTCAAGCCAGAGATAGTCCCTGTTGTCATGGAGCTGAGGCTTGGCACACACACAGTAATACTATACTGCAGTATTCTTCATAGATGTAAGTACCATAGAGGTAAGCAGGAAAAAAGATCATTTGCAAAGTCAGAAAGAAAATCAGTGGTGGCTACCTCCGGGCTTTCAGATTCTCCCATCCATATACGGGACCGAGACTTGAAAAATGTATGAAGTCATAGGTTCCGTGCACCCCGGCAGTCAGCCCATCCGCTTGGCAGTCCCTGCAGACGGGTGCCAGGAGCCAGAGCCTTCACTCTTGTCTAGAAGAGCCAAGCCGCGTTAGAAGCTGTCGATTTCACTCTCATTTTCTACTCCTCATCACAGCCATACTTTTGGAGAGATTTACCAAAAAGGAAGGGGGGGAGCCCCTGAAAGAAATTGTCAAATTAGCATGAAATCGGATGGCAGCTTAATAATTATCTTCATAAAATTTTAAAATGTACTCTGCACTTAAGCTCTGATAATTGTACTTATTCAGGCTGTCAGTATTCAGTGCTATCTGATATATTATTACTGTGACATTGAGCCGATAAAAAAGATTTTGCAGGCTGATACCTTTTGTCCCCCAGCCCAGCAATAACAAAATTCACTTTCAAGGCTACAGAACTTGACAGAAACAAACTTCCTAACCAGTGGCCCTCATTCACAGAGAGAGCTTTGTTAATAACTTGTAAAGCCTAAATGAAAAAGTATCCCACTGCAAAGGGAGAAAGAGGAACAAAAGATTGATCAAAATGGGGCGGGAGGGCCTGAATCTGCCAGATATGTCTTAGGTCAGCCTGCCATGTTGAACAGCTATTTTGTGTGCATTATAACTAATAGAGTTGCCATTTTCTCCCATTTAAGCACAGGGGAGGCTAGAAGCCAGGGAGATAACTAGCCTATTTGGGGGAGAGACAGACCTCCTGTTAAAAGGCACCATCAAACATGGCCTCTGACAGAAGTCAGTCAGTTCAGGGGCTTGGGCTTCAGCCCAAGATTTCTTCAAGCAACTGCCCTTACACATGCCTTTGAGGAAGTAGCAGCTGGGCTCACTTTTCAGTTCGGTTTAATAAGAACCTATTAAGTGCCTAATGTAGGCAGCGGGCTATGCTAGGCACTGGGTAGAATTTGAAATTTAAATAAAACTTCACTGCTGCCTTTGTGGAGCTCCCAGACAGTCAGGGGAGAAACCTATACAAATAAGTGGAGTTGAGACAGCTGGGTCTAGCTAGCGAGAGTGTGGAAATCACTCAGGAAGACCTGAGTTCAAATCCAGCCTTAGTTTCCTCCCTGCAAAATAGTAATAACAGTAGTATGTTATGAGGATAAAATCGAGACATTTGTAAGGCATTTATCACATAGCAGGGTACCTCGGTTCCAAAGAATATTATGGTGCTTCCTGTTTTCTGATCCTTGATGAGACGTTATATGTGTGCTTTGTCTCTCCCCTCTGCAGTTAATATTCCTGAAACAAAGGACTATGTCCCTTCCCAACACAAAAATCTTGAAAGGATTCCTCTTTCTCTTAGGATAAGAGATAAGATCTTGTCATTTAAAGCTGCCACCCTCTGGTCACCACTGACCTTTCTAGACTTGTGAAGCCTTTCCTGGCTTCTCCCCACTCCCTCTAGCCCAGCTGTTAGTTCTCTCTCCTTCCTCAAGTTACCTTGTAGTTACTTAACTGTTCACATGTTCTGTCTCCCAAATAGAATGGAAGCTGCTTGTTTGGTTTTTGCCTGTCTCCCTAATATCTGGTACATAGGAAGTGCTTAATATATGTGTGCATTTAAGTTGAGTGGTGTGTGTCAAGCCCAAAAGGAAGAAGATAGACATCTGGGCAAAAGGATTTGAAGAAAGGGTAGCAGCTCAACTTTAGCTAATTGTCCATGTTCAGTTTTGGTCACCAGCACCTTTCTCCAGAGAGGACAGCACCCACTTATTCCACCATTTGTCACAACCACGACCGTGGCTACAACATTGATTCAACATAATTTAGAGTCATGTCACTCCTCTTTGCATATGTAAAGGACCCTTGGATTTCAGCTTCCTTGTTAGTTAATTGGTGGCTGAGCTAAATCCAGCCTCCGTAGTGGTGGTGATGCTAACAGAAATGACCACGAACCACGCAAACAGTCCTGAAAAGAGTGCCTGACCTCAGCTAACTCCCCCTTGCTGGCTCAGAATTTGGAGCCCCAGTGGCAGCCCAGCAACTGGAAACATATATTTAGCCAACACTAAAACACTGGCGACTTGACAGTTTGTGCTTTAGCCAGAGAAATCTCCGCCAGTAACCAGCTGACTTTCCTTATTCCAGATTGTTTTTTTTCTAGATAATGACTAGATGTCTTGGACACATTGCAAATAGGCAGCCCAGATAGTGTTTAGAAAGAGATTTCAGTACCTGTCCCATGAAAAAACACATACCATCAATCAATCTCCATCTTCCCAATTCTATGCTTAATATTTTGTCTTTTTATTAATTCATTCATCCATTCATGCATTCATTCACTCATTTATTTAATTATATTTGATTGGGAGAAAGAGAAGATAAGCCGCTAAATTTTCTGAATGGCATGGTTAAGAGCTTTATTTTCCATAGTTATGGAGAAATCAGCTTATGTAGATAGGTAAAACCCACAGATTATCTCCATATCTCCAGACTTCATCTTAACCCGTGTTTTAAACTTTTCTTTTTGTCAGAAGTCTTGCCAAAGTTTAAGAGGAAACAACTGATTTCTGTTTTATTTTCTTTTCACTTCTTTCTCCATCCTCTTGTAAGAGGAACACAGTCCCGGGTACATATAGTATGGGCTTAACAAATGCTTATTAATGATAAGTAGGAAAATTGATCCTTGAATAACCTAGAGTTGGTCATAATACTGGGACCTCTTTTGCTAAGGATGTTGTGTATAAGTTGTTCTTGGTCATACAGTTTGGCACAACAGGAGGAAGGCCTCACCCAGGGTAGACCATAGGTAGGTGTTCAGTTTAATAGGCACTTGAGTGCCCACTATGTGCCGAGCACTGTGCTTTGTTGGTACTATGAATGTTCTTGTTATTCATTCATTTCAGGAGTATCCAATTCTTTATGACCCCCACCTGGGTTGTTTTTTTTTTTTTTTTGGCAAAGATGCTGGAGTGGTTTGCCATTTCCTCCTCCAGCTTGTTTCACAGATGAAGAAACTGAGACAAACAGGGTGAAATGACTTGCCCAGGGTCACACAGCCAATAAGTGCTTGCAGTTGATTTTGAACTCTGGAAGATGAGTCTTCCTGACTGTAGACCTGGCACTATATCCACTGTGCCACCTTGCTACTTTTGGCACTATGGAACAAAGACAGAAAGGAAAGAGTACCTGCCCTCTTTTTTTTTTTTAACTTTTTATAAATTTTGAGTTTCACTTTCTCTGTCCCTCCTTTCTCCCCTCCTTGAGAAGGCAGTACATTTGATATAGATTATACATGTGTAATCATGCCATACATATTTCCATATTAGTCATATTGTGAAAGAACACCCCCCTTCTCCAAAAAGAAAAACCAAGAAGAAAAATAAAGTTTAAAAAAAAAATATGGCTCAAACTGCATTCAGACTCCACCATTTCTTTCCCAGGAGGTGGATAGCATAATTGTATTTCTGAGAATAGCTAAACTGATCATCATATTTCTATAATGTATACAACATTCTCCATCCTGTTCACTTTGCTTTGTATTGGTTCATGTCACACTTTCAAGGTTTTTCTGAAATCCTACTGCTTATCACTTTTTATAGCATGATAGTATTTCATCACAATCATATACCACAACTTGTTTAGCCATTCCCTAATTGATGGACATCACCTCAATTTCCAGTTCTTTGCCAAAAGCTGCTATAGACATTTTTGTACATATAGGTCCTTTTCCTTTATACTTTTTAAAAAAATCTCTTTAGGATACAGACCTACTACTGGTATTGCCGGGTCAAAGGGTAAGCACAGTTTTATAGCCCTGTGGGCACAGTTCCAAATTGCTCTCCAGAATGGTTAGATCAGCTTGCAACTCTACCAACAGTACGTTAGTGTTTCATTCTTCCCATATCCCCTCCAACATCTGTCACTTTCCTTTTCTGTCATATTAGCCAAGTGTGAGGTGGTACTTCAGAGTTGTTTTAATTTACATTTCTCTAAACAATAGTGATTTAGAGCATTTTTTCATATGACTATTGATAGCTTTGATTGCTTCATCTGAAAACTTCCTGTTCATATTCTTTGATAATCAATTGGGGAATGACTCATATTTATATTCATTTGACTCATATATCTGAGAAATGTGGTGTAAAAAACTTGGTGTAAATTTTTTTCACAATTCTTCCCATTTATCCTACTCTCTCTCCTTTCACCCTGTCCATTCTCAAAAGTGTTTTGCTTCTGACTGCCACCTTCCCTGAGCCACCCTCCTCTCTTATATCAGTCTCCCTTTCTTGTATTCCCTTCCTCTCTTGCTTCTCTATATGGTAATAATATAGGTGTCTATACCCAGCTGAATGTGTATCTTATTCCCTCTTTGAGCCAGTTCTGAAGAGAGTAAGGTTCTAGTGCTCCCCCATTTTCACTTCCAATATAAAAGCTCTTTCACAGTGTTATTTGAGATAATTTACTTTATTCTGCTGCTCTCTTTCCCTTTCTCCCAGTGCATCCCTCTTTCTCACCTCTTTTGTTTTCATTTTTGGCTATTATCCCATCATATTCAACTCACACTTGTGCCCTCTGTTTATGTCAACTTCTTCTAACTGCCCTAATAATGAGAAATTTCTTACTTACAAGTAAGTATTACAGGTATTAAATGTAAGTTTAAACTTTTTGAATGCCTTTTGATTTCTCTTTCCTGTTCCCTTTTTATGCATTGAGTATTGTATTTGAAAGTTATAGTTTCTATATAGTTCTGGTCTTTCCATCAGAAATGCTCAAAAGTCCTCTTTCATTGAATGTCCATTTTTTTTTCTTAAAGAATTATACTCAGTTTTTCTAGGTAGGTGATCCTTGGTTATAATCCTAGCCCTTTTGCCTTCTGGAATATCATCCTAAGCCTTCTGATCCTTTAATGTAAAAGCTGCTGGATCTTGTGTTATCCTGACTGTGGATATTTGATATTTGAATTGTTTCTTTCTGGCTGCTTCCAGTATTTTCTCTTTGACATAGGAACTCTGGAATTTGGTTATAATATTTCCTGGGAGTTTTTTTTTCCCCTAAATTAGGAGGCAATTGGGGTTAAGTGACTTGCCCAGGGTCACATTAAGTTTCTGAGGCTGGATTTGAACTCAGGTCATCCTGACTCCAGGGCCAGTACTCTATCCACTGTGCAACCTAGTTGTCCCTCCTTCCCCCCCCGACTTTTTTTATCCATGTATTTTTGTGGGTTTTATCCCTTGTAAAATGTTCTGTTTTTTCTCCATAACTTATAAACATGATTTACACTGAGAAGGACTAGTAGGGAGAAGGGAGGGAGAGGCCAAAGGAAATGGATGAAACTAGGGAGGCTAGGATGGTGGGGCCCCCTCCTGTGGCCACCAGTGAAACAGGGCAGGGATGCCTAGCCCATATTGTACTCTCAGCAGCCCAGCTCCACTATGAGAGGAAGGAGAAAGACCCCACCTTGGGGACCCTCCCCCATAGTCCTTCCCACCAAAGTCTCCTAGATGCCTAGAGCCCTTTCTAGGAGTCGGGAGAAGGGGGTAGGAGGATTAGTCTTCTATATTCTGAAGTCTCCAAAAATATGAAGTCTCCCTGGCCACACCCAAAATCTCCCCAGGTCTTTGGGTTTCCCCTCAGACTGAGCTCTCTCCTTCTCCTAACCCCTGGGAGCCTTAGATGCCCTTCCTCCCCAGCCTGGGAGCAAAGGGAACAGGGGCGGGGTGGGGTGCATGGTGGGCTCAGCTGATAGTGAGGCCACAACCACACTGGAATTTTTTCTTTTGATGATTGAGGAAGGCACCCAGGGCCAGCATCAGAGGCAGGAAGGTGCAGCTTCTTGTTGCACCCATGATCTAGTTATTATCCATGGAGAGTTTAGAGAGGAGGTTGGCCTTGGGACAGTCCATTTGGTAGCCCCAAAGGAGACGCTGTATTCAGGTACTGACTTTGAATTCCACCCCAACTTGAAACTGGTCACTGGCTTTATGGTAATATGTGTCATGGGACCCTGGCTGACCCATGGTCAAGATTGCCAGCCAATTAGGCGCCGTGTATTCCCTGCCAAAGGCATGATAGTACCCTTCCTGGCCTCACTGCCCAAAGCCAGGCATGGAGTGGTACTTTGAAGGTAGTGAGCCATTAGAGTCCCTAAGCCCACCAGTACATTGGGATCCTTCAGGATCACCACAACTGTGAAATTGTATCCCTGCATTTTCATTTTGGGAGGTGAGCAGTAGATTCTCTTTATTCCTGTTTCACCCTCTGGTTCTAAAATATTGAGCAATTTTCCTTGATCTCTTGAAAAATGAGGTTTTATGCTTTTTTTTTATCATGGCTTTCAGGTAGTCTAGTAATTTTTAAATGGTATCTCCTTGATCTATTTTTCCAGGTCAGTTGTTTTTTTCACTGAAATAGTTCACATTTTCTTTTATTTTTTCATTCTTTTGATTTTGTTTTGTTTCTTGATATCATATGGAGTCATTAGCTTCCCCTTGCCCAATTCTGATTTTTAAGGAATTATTTTCTTTTGTACTGCCTTTTCCATTTAGTGATTTTTTTTTTTTTTTGTGGGCCATTCTGCTTTTTAAGGTGTTCTCTTCAGTAGATTTTTGCGCCTCTTCCATTTGGACTATTCTGGTTTTTTAAGGTGTTATTTTCTTCATTGTTTTTTTGTGCCTCCTTTACCAAATTGTTGAATCTTTTTTTTTTCATTATTTTCTTGCATCACTCTCATTTCTTCTCCCAATTTTTTCCTCTACTGCTCTTAGTTGATTTTTTAAAATAATCAATTAATTTTTAGTTTTCAGTATTCACTTCCATAAATCTTAGTTGATTTTTAAAATCCTTTTTGAGCTTGTCCAGGAATTCTTTTTGGACCTGGCCTGAGACCACCAATTCATGTTTTTCTTTGAGGCTTTGGATGTAACAGTTTTGACTTTGTTGTCTTTTTCTGAATTTGATTTGATCTTCCCTGTCACCACAGTAACTTTTTATGGTCAGTTTCTTTTTTTTTTTTAAATTTTGTTTGTTTGTTTATTTTCCAGCCTATTTCTTGACTTTTAACTTTATGTTAAAGATGGGCTCTGCTTCCAGGGCACTGTCCCGGGTCTCAGGATTTTTTGTGCAGCTGTTTTCAGAGCTAGGTCTGGGGAGTCTAAGGAAAGGTCTGTTTACTACTTTCCTGGCCTGTATTCTGGTCTGTGAGGTACCCCAAGCACTCTTTTTCTCCCTGGAACTGTGACCAGGGTCTGTACTGCCCAGAGGCCACGAGCTTTGGCATGCCTAGTGCTCCTCCTGCAACCTTTGACTGCAACCCATGTCAGAGTATGGGCAGTGCAATAGAGTCCTGCACCCAGCAAAGGATCCCTCTAATCTCCTTCTGAACAGCTGTCCAGTCCTCTTGTGGCTGAAAGCTCACGTGGCATTCAGGTGCTCTCAAGGCCTGCTGTTGGCTTTCCTGGTTTAAGAGCCTGGAGCCTGTCTGGCAGACTGTGCTCCACTCTCTCGCTTTCCTGCTGACATTCTAGGTTTCCTCAGTTCTGCCACTCTAGAATTCATTTTGAGGTATTTTTAAGTTGTTTGGAGGAATTTGGGAGAGCCAGATGAGTCTCTGCTTTTGCTCTACCCACTCCAGTCCTTGCTTTAAAGAAGTTTACATTCTATTAGGGATAAACAAGATGGTCCCAGATAAAGAAATAAACAAAGTCCCACACTGAGCTCTATATTTTGCCTCTTTATTTTGTTTGTTCTCTCTATGTACTATCTTTTTTTTCTTCTCTTTACCTTTGAAAATCATATTAAAGCACAGTTGTCAGCTCACTTAGGCCGATTTCCAGGTTATCCAACCCATTCTGCTATGCAAAGGGATTGATGTCTCTGCCTTACTATGGTCAAGTTATAGTTCAAGTATTTGTCTGGCTCACTAACAAATGATTCCAGAAAGGTCTCGGCCTGTAATTAGACAGATGTTGGACAAATTTCCAGTACATCAGCTCACAAAACAGGATGTGGAATGTCTCTCCCACTATATCTGACCTCCCTAGCCCATTGCTATATAGGGCAATGGGCCTAAGGGCATCTATGGGAATTATGTGGATTTCTGCATATCCAGATTGTAGCTGATCCTAGTCAATCTAGCTATATGAGGTTGTGTTAATTTAGCCTTCTTCCAAGGGAATTTTGTAAGTCATCTTTTTAAGTGAATTTTATTATCAGCCTTCCTATCAGAAAGGTTATTGGAAATCATGTGAGTCTATTCTTTCATTTATGTTCTTGTTACAGTTAATCAAAATAAACCATGAGGTAGTCTTACCAGTTTAAGTATTGTTCTGCTTCCAGCTGATTACCTGTTAGAAGTATGTAACCACTTCAGTGCCCTCTCGTGGTTTTTAAGAATTAGAAGAATTTTTCTTTCCTTCATTTCCATCCATTTGTCTATTCTTGATAAACATCCCTTAATGGTCTATATCAGATTTGATGTTGATACCCGACACGTGTTTGTGGGCGACCATTCAGGACAAGTTACAATTCTCAAACTGGAACAAGAACACTGCAGCCTTGTCACAACAATCAAAGGACATACAGGTAGGCATGGGAGCAGAGTCTTTAAAATATGGTGGCAGGGCACGGGAATAAACAACCATTTCAAACCATTGAGATTATAGAGCACAAGCCTCTGAGGGAAACAGAGAGGGTACAAATATAGAAATAGAGAGACCATAGTCTCTGATTGTATGAATGTGCTGGGCACTTATACATGCTGATTTCAGACAGCTTCAGTAAGATAAATGTCAGTGATTTCCTATAGCAGTCACAACATAAGAGGCGTCAATCTGTTTGGAAAATGATAGTTATTTAGTTTTTTTTTTTCATACTGTACTAAGGAAAGCTTATTTTGGCAGACATTAGTAAGACATTGTTTGAGACTGTGGCAGTGGCCCAAACCTGTGGAGAGAGGGTGGGAGGACATAGCTGTTTACACTGTCCCTTATTCTTGTTCCACATGTAATGGACATCCAGTTTGGTTGACTTGCGTGACAGATGCAAATGAAACACAGTTCAATTATCCGTAATTAAACTACTTTTTAAAACAATTAAGTTCTTATTTAGTTTAGCTTTTGTATTAAGAGTCTTTGGGCTTAAAAGTGTGACTAGTCTCTATACCCACATCATACTCACCCAATATGTATTCTAGGTATCATAATATATCCTTGCTCAGCCCATGATTGAGTTATTAGAGAAATGATTATTCCTAGTTTTTATAATGATTTCATAGTTGTTATGTGCATTCCTCAGAATATGTGATCATTAGGTGTTTTTGTGGTACTTAAGACTCATTTGGCCAGAGCTTTTTCAACTGCATTTTGGAAATGGACCTGTGTATCTAACTTTGTTGACCTGTTAGATTGATTGGTCTACCCACTGGCTACAGGTCAGGGATAGGTCTCTAGAGAAAGCAGATGTAGATGTGGACTTTGAATGAGACTGAATGGAAGTAAGAGGTGACAGGATCTAGAACTGCTAGGAACCCCAAGAGTCATCTGATCCTAGTCCCCCCTTTTTCAGATGAGGAAAACTGATGTCCAAAGAAGTTAAGAGATTACCCGAGGTCACAGTTATCAAAAGCAGATTGTTAAGCATCAGAAGCAGGATTTGTGCCCGAGGTTCTCAGACTCCAGAGAGGGTCCTCTTTCCATTATTCCATGTTGCCTTTCTGTGTGAAATGAGGGAAATGATCCTGTTGATTAGGTAGTACCACTTTAGACCTGTATGTAGAAAATGTATGCAGAAAAAGCAACTGAGAGGGATGGATACCTTGATGAGGTTGCCAGGGCCATCGATGTCTATTGGGAGACTTATTATTATGATTCTTTTCACATAGTTTTGATGATATTAAGAATAGTCTAAATGATGAGAATGAGTGATGACATTCTGCAGATTCCTTTTACAACAGTATTGTATAGTAAAAACAAAAGATTTCAATGAAACTTTTTTTTAAAGCACCATAGTATAGTGAAAAGAGACCTAATTTAGGTCTTGGAGGATTTCCTCAGCCTTGTTTTCCTCATCAAGGAAGTAAGAGTTATACTAAATGATCTGAAGGCATCCTCTAGCCCTAATATTTTTCTATTCTTTGATGGCAGAATTCATTCTAGCCCCTAAGAGCCATGATTGCAAGGAAATTCTCCTCTGCCTGATAATACCTCTTCCATTCCCTATCCCAAACCACATTGCAAATAAAGGACATTAATAACCTCTCTTTAGCTTCCTCCTCTGGTGGAGTGATTCCAGTTTCTGTAACCTTTCCTCCTAACTGACAGAAAGCAAACACAAGAGGGAAAAGTTGGGTTTCTCGGACTTGGAGCATTTGAAGATAGGTAGTTGGGGCTTATTTTCTATTTTTAGAGGTTTGTTATAGTTCTGTGAAAATGTCTTTAGATCCAAGTTGAGTGTAAAGTTTTTTTTTTAAGAACAAAGAAAAGGGTGGTTAAGACAGTAGCCTACTCTTCTAGTTGCTCAGGGTCAGATTTCAGCCTGCTGCTTTGATTATTTAATCAGTCTATTACAATATCTGGCCTACAACGAGTACTCTCTGTTCTGTGCCACTGACAACAGGAGCAAGCAGGCCTCTACAATTCTTCTGTTAACCATGCATGACCTCCTATTGTATAGATTGTAGGCCTGTACTACTGTACTTGGGTTTATACAATTTTTTTTTTCTCAGTTGATGGCACTCTCATCTGTTTTTTTTCTAACATCTCAATGGAGTAGGCAGGGAAGGAGGCAGAACCAATCACAGAGAGGTCACTAACCAATGTATAATGTATCTTAAGCTCATATTATCATTATTGTTCCTATTATTATTTTTCATTTCCAATACTAGTTTGGTTCCAGTGAAACTCATAGCTTTTAATCTGGACCATGGGAAGCCAACAGGGCTTACTTTGGCCCACCACTCCCTTGGCAATCCCAGACTGACCCTCAAGTTTCTGATGCAAAATGTAAAATTGAGTCAATTCTAGGTTTCCCAACCACTCAAGATTAATATTCCTGTTAGTAGAACAGAGGGTCATATTTAGTTAGGGATCTGCAAGGCCCCCTTCCAGTCGCATCAAAGAATGAGCCACATCCATGGAAGGATCCCTGAAGATGTACCCCACTGGTTCAAGTTTAAACTCAAAAAGGGTTCAGCACTGAACCTAAACCAGCTTTGAAAAGATAAAATGAATGAAGAAGCTACTTGAGTCGCTACATTAGTTCTGGTTGTAGCTTGGGGTACTTCACTGGTGCTATCATCCTTGGATAGGTCCTTTTATCAATAAGCAAAACTTGACTTAGTGGGGAAGTGACCTAAGTCTCCCCTGAATCTTTATACCCAAAGACCAAAGTATAGAATTTCAATTCCTCTGACATGGAACTAACTTGTTTTGTGTTCTTATGCGCCCTCTGCTGGTTCCACTTTTTTTACAGGCACAGAAACATTTTTTAGGGCACTGCAGACTTCTTTGAGATGTTTGCATGAACCAAAGAATCTTCTACCAGAGCCTTCACTTTGTCCTACAAGTGAAAGGAAAAGTCAGTGAGGAGAAAAGTCAGACTCAAGCCTTGCTAATTAATATATTTTTTAACTTCTAAGATTACCAAATAAATATTTCCATTCCCTGGAGGCTTTTCAGTGAAGCAAAGTTAAATGGGTATTTTTCGTTTTGTGAAAACAGGCCAGCTGTTCCCAGTGACTCAGTTTACACAAAAGTACACTTCTGGTTAGAAGACCAGATTTTCTCCAGGAGCATCCGGGAGTCTCCTCAAGCTTTATAGTGCATTCACACTCTTAACCTTGAGTGGAAAATCGATCCTGTGCGATCAGATGCTCTACTGGAAGTAACACAGAAGTTGTGAGGTGTGAGGCCCCCTCCAGTTCTCCACTCATTTGCAACTTTTATGGTTTATTCTTTTCTAAAACTTACTGACTTTCCCAAGCAGGACACCGTAGTTTTTTAGTACACATCTGTACAGTCTCCGAGTCTTAAAGATAGTGTGGTGTAGTAGAGTGCCAGACTTGGAGACAGAAGGCCTGGATTCAGATCCTATGGCTGTGTACACATGGACAAATCACAGGATCATAGATTTAAAGTTAGAAGGTCCTTAGGAGTCATCTAGTCCATTCAGGAAAAAGAGCTAAGTGGCCCAGTAGGTAGAGCACTGGACCTGGAGTCAAGAGGACCCGAGTTCAAATCCAGCCTCAGATATTTACTAGTTTTGTGGTCCTGGGCACAACTGCTTCAGTTTCCTCATCTGTACAATGGGAAGATAATAGCACCTGCGTTCCCGGGTTATTGTGAAGACAAAATGAGGTAATATTTACAAACTGTTTTATGAATCTTAAAGTGCCAAATAAATAATAGGTATTATTATTAGTCAAGAAGAATTTATTAAATACTTGCTATCTGCCATATACTGTACTAAGGGCTGAATATACAAAGGTGGGTCTTAGTCTCAAGAAATTCACAATTTATGGTGGGAAACAATGAGTGAACAATGTACAAGTAAGCCATGTGCAGGGTAAATAGGAAATCATTAATGGAAGGAAGACACTAGAATTAAGGGGGAGTAGGAGAGGCTTCTTGTAGAAGGTGGGATTTTAGCTGGAACTTGAAGGATACTATGGGAGCCCAGAGGCAGAGAGAAAGAGGGAGAGCATTCCGTGCAGGAGAGACAGCCTATGAAAATGCCCAGAATGGAGAAATGGATTGTCTTGTTCAAGGGAGAGGAAGGAGGCCAATGTCACTGGATCAAAGAGAACGTGCCAGGGAGTAAGGCAGAAGAAGACTTGGAAAGATAGTGGAGGTGATATTGTCACCAAACAGGATTTTTAATTTAGGCCTGGCGGTGATAAGGAGCCACTGGAGTTCATTGAGTAAGGAGGAGGAGGATGACATGGTAGAACTTGTGCTTTAGGAAAATAATTTTGGTGATTGAATGGAGGATGGATTGGAGTGAGGAGAGACAGGAGGCCAGTAGAGCCACCAGCAAGCTGCTGTAGTATGGAGGGATGAGAGATAGTGAGGAGTCAAGAATGACACTTGGATTGTGAACCTGGAGGACTGGGAGTTTGGTAGTACCTCACCAGTAATAGGGAAGGAAGGGGAGAGGGCCAAGGGAGGGGAAGATCATGAGTTCTGTTTTGGACGTGTTGAATTTAAGATGTCTACTGGACATCCAGTTTGAGATATCTAATAGACAGTTGAAGATTCAAGATAGGAAGTCAGCAGAGAGCTTAGGGCTGGATAAGTAGATCTGAGAATCATCATATATAGTATAGAGGCGATAACAATCCATGGGAGTCAATGAAATCACTAACATAGGAAGCAAAAAATCTTCTTTTCATATAATTCTATATCAGGATAATTCATATAATTCTATGTTATTAAAATTTTGTGGGGGCGGCTAGGTGGCGCAGTGAGTAGAGTGTCGGCCCTGGAGTCAGAAGGACCTGAGTTCGGATCCGACCTCAGACACTTAACACACAAACAAAAAAAAAAAACCTAGCCGTGTGACCTTGGGCAAGTTACTTAACCCCAATTGCCCTCCAAAAATCACAAAAAAAAAAATTTGTGAAGTTTCCCCCCATATTTTATATTTCAGTATTACTGGTTTCCTTTAATTTTATACATTTAAAAATATTATGATGAGGTGTAGCAGCAAGCACCCCAACATCCCCAGGGTGGCTGCCAACACAGGTTCTTAGATCTGCTTTTCAAAAGGAAAGCAACTCAAAATGGGTTAACAAGCTCACTTTAATCAAACAAACATATATTACATAGTTCAGGGGGAAAAGGTCAGCACCCCGAACTTCAGAGTATACAGACAGATCAAACAGACAGGCTTCCAAACTGTCCAACCATTATATCAATACCAAATCACAGTTACCAGAGAGGGAAGCATCAACATCTGGGTTTTCAAAGCCAGGGGGCTCTCAACAACAGCTTCCCAGAGTCTCATCTGGTCAAATCACACAACACTTCTCAAAGTGAGCCCCAAAGCAAAGCCTCAAATCAGGGATTATATAGTCTTCTCCTGGCTCAGAGAATGTAACCACCCTCTTGACCCACTGCCCAATCACACAGCATCAAGGTGTGGTCATTCCTGAAAACCAAGCCTCCTACCACAGGCTCCATGTGACCACATTCAGCCTATTAGGGGGCAGAGTATATTTTCAAATCAAGGAAGGTTCTCAGAGTCACTTAAGTCAAGCAAAGTCTCTTAAGCCAATCAAAGGGCCTAGGGGCAGGGAAGATCTTCAAATCTGCATTTCCATTACAGGAGGTGTTTTGTAGGCTTCACCAGAGGATAGGTGCTTGGCAAGGTGTGAATACAGGCAGCCATTCTGGTTGTGAAAAAAGTACTTTAAATGCTGTTCAAGTGAAAGTTATTGTTCTTCTGATTGTAGACTATGCCAGGTAGACTATGCCAAGTATTTCCATACCTGGCTTTACTGTACTCAAATGATGTTAAGGAGTATTGCAAAATTTTCAAAAAATAATAAAAATATATCATAGAGAACATGGGGAAGAGTCAAAGCTGAGAAATGTTGCAAAAAAATTAAATGAGGAGATGTTATAATTCTAAAAAGATGTAGTCATTGGGAGGAACGGTGGGTTGCTTTTTCAAAGTTATTACCACATGATCATGAAAGTTATGTTACCAGGGCAACTAGGTGGTACCGTGAATAGAGCACCAGCCCTGGAGTCAGGAGGACCTGAGTCCAAATTTGGCCTCAGACACTTAACACTTACTAGCCATGTGACCTTGGGCAAGTCATTTAACCCCAATTGCCCTGCCTTCCCCCCTCCAAAAAAGAAAAAAGAAAATAAAAATCACTATGCATCCCATGTCCCCTCTCAGATCTGCCCCACCACAATTTTATCAATAATATTTTTGTCACCATATGTCAACATATTTATCATAAAAACAATAAGCTACAATATCTGCTCATCTCCAGTCTCAAATGCAAAATTTTATTTCTACAAATAGGACTCTTCTTTTCCTACTACTCTCAACAAATAAATGATCAGCTTGCTTGCTTTATTATAAAACATGCTAAAGAATTGTGTGATAAAATTGTGGTGGGGCAGATCTGAGGGGGGACATGGGATGCATAGTGATTTTTCTTAATGTGGTCTTTTAGGAAAGATTTGAAATTGAAGAGAAATTTATATTCAGAAGAGTTTCAGAGAGCAGGAGATTTGGAGAAAAGACTGGTGCTAACTTGTCTTAAATCATGTCAAGGAAATAGGATACTGCTGAAGGAGGTGAGGAAATGATTGAGACAGGAGAACAGGCTTAATAAATTGACTGGGTGAATTGGAGAAAATGATGCAGAAACAATGAAAAGCAGAGAATGATGATATGTTCAAGAGCTATTCATTATAATCAGGTCACTTGGAATATATGTATACGTACATAGATAGATTTTGTTCCTCTCTTGAAAAAATTCTCCTGAGAAAGTATTATAGAAGAGAAACTTTTTTTAAAAATCTGCTAATCATTGAAAAACCATGAAAGTGGAAATCATCAATTAGAGATAAGGAAGAAGTAGGGAGAGAATGTGTGTGTGTGTGTGTGTGTGTGTGTGTGTGTGTATGTGTGTTTGTGTAATATACATACATATGCACACACTCAACTTTTGTTCCCATCTCTTTAAAAAATTCTGGAGGCAAACACAAGGTACATTTTTTTCTCCCTAGTAGTTTCTGTAGGATGTAGTAGCTCATAAAGTAAGATAAGTCCCGTGGGTAGTGTGTTACACCAGCTCTCATATAATAGCCAACACTTAGATAGCGCCTTGGTGGCAGGTGGTACAGTGACTAGAGTGCCAGACCTGAAGTCAGGAAGACTCATCTTCCTGAGTTCAAATGTGGCTTCAGACACTGTCTGTGTGATCCTGGGCAAGTCTTCAGACACTGTGTGATCC
The DNA here is from genome assembly GCA_011680675.1 of Gymnobelideus leadbeateri. Taxonomy (NCBI): domain Eukaryota; kingdom Metazoa; phylum Chordata; class Mammalia; order Diprotodontia; family Petauridae; genus Gymnobelideus; species Gymnobelideus leadbeateri. The sequence continues at coordinate 175,594 of WOXC01008510.1, forward strand.
TGGGCAAGTCATTTAACCTCAGTTTCTTCATCTGTCAAATGAGCTGGAGAAGGAAATGGCAAATCATTCTACTGTTTTTGCCAAGAAAACTCCAGATGGGGTTGTGAAGGGTTGAACACAGCTGAGAAATGCCTAAACCACAAATATAGTGCCTGCTTTGTGCCGGGCACTTTACACTCTTGTCTCATTTGATCTTCACAACAAGCCTGAGAGGTAGGGGCATTATTATCCCTATCTTACAGATGAGGGAATTGAGGCAAACAGAGATTAAGTAACTTGCCCAGGGCCACACAGCTGGTAAGTATCAGATCTTTCGGACTCCAGGCCCAGTGCCCTCTCTATTGCACCAGCTGGCTGTCTCAGTATGTTCTTTGGCTCCTCAGTGTTTTGTATTTGTCTAGTATTACAAAAGCTACTGCTCTTTGCAATGTGCATGCAGCCTTCCTTCCTTCCTTGGTGGGACAGTAAAAGAATGGGTCTGGTTTCATTACTCCATAGTCAGTCCTACCAGGTGCACACAGAGCCTGGAAGGTTTCCTCTGTTAGGACTCCCATGTACTATATTCTGTGAAACCTCATTTTCTTTTTCTTTTTTTTTTTTAAACAAATGCTTTATTAACTTCTGTTTTACATCATTCATTTCTGCCAGATTTTGAGTTATAATTATTTATTCTCCCCACCCCGTTTTTCCCCTCCCCACCACCCCAGAATAGCAGTCCCACAAGATATCGCTTCCTCCAATCTGCTCTCTCCCATATCTTCTCCCATACCCCCTTCGACTTTTCCATTAGAGCAAGGTGAATCTCTGTGTCCCAATGCCTGCACATCTTATCTCCCAATTACAAGCAAAGGAGTATTAATAATAGTATTTATATATATTTGAAACATTTAATTTTAAGAACTTGAATTTCAGATCCATTCCCTTCCTCCCTTGTCACCCATTCCCTCTGGGAAGATAAGTAATTCAGTATATGTTGTACATGTCTAGCTATGCAAAAATATTGCCATAGTAGATATATTGTACAAGGCTGCTTATAATTCCCTCCCACTCATCCCACCCCCCACCTGGTCCATTCCCTACTTGATCCTGTCCCTCTTCTATAGTGGGTACTTCCAACCTCCCCTCCCCCCAAGGATGCTCTCCCATCCATCATCCCTCCTCTCATCCCCCTTCCCCCTATTCTGCTGCAGGTTGAGATATCCCATTTAGTATGTATTCTCTCCCTGAACCAAATTCAATGAGAATGTGGTTTTGCCTTTTTGCCTTCCTATTCTCCCCCTCCCTTGCAGCCACTTCCCCTTGCTTCTTCTACATGAGATAGTTTACTCTACCTTGTCTCTCTCCATCTCCTCTTGCCACTTTCCTCTCTCACCTCATAATTTCACCCCTTGAGTATCCTCCCTTCCCAACAAATTCAACCTATGCCCTCTCTCCTTGTATAACTGCAAACATATATACACACATTCACATATGTATTCATATGACCATACACCCTTCTTCCATTATTTTCATAATGAGAAAGGTTTCATCAGACACAGTTATTGTTTTTCCATGTAGGAATGTAAATAGTTCAACTTTGATAAGTTCCTTTTGATTTCCTTTCCCTGATTACCTTCTCAGGCATCTCTTCCTTCTTGTGTCTGAATGTCAAATTTTCTATTCAACTCTGGTTTTTTCCTCAAGAATGCTTGAAAGTCCTCTATTCCACTGAATGACCATATTTTCCCCTGAAACAAAGTACTCAGTTTTGCTGGGTAGGTGACCCTTGGGTTCAGTCCCTCAGTGTAGAAGCTGCCAGGTCCTGGGCTATTCTGATTGTGTTTCCACAATATTGAAATTGTTTCTTCCTGGATGCTTGTAGTATTTTCTCCTTGATCTGGGGATTCTGGAACCTGGCTATCAATATTCCTGGGAGTTTTCTTTTTGGGATCTTTTCCAGGAGGTGATCAGTGGATTCTTTCAACCTCTATTTTGCCCTCTGGATCTAAAACATCAGGGCAATTTTTCCTTGAGAATTTCTTGAAGGGTGATTTCTAGGTTCTTTCTTTGATCATGGCTTTCAGGTAGTCCAATAATTTTTAAATTGTCTCTCCTGGATCTATTTTTCAGGTCAGTGGTTTTTCCCATGAGATATTTCACATTGCCTTCTATTCTTTCATTTGTTTGGATCTGCTTAACAGCATCTTGATTTCTCATAAAGTCATTAGCTTCCATTTGCTCCAGTGTAACTCTGAAGGAATTAATCTCCTCAGTGAACTTTTGAGATTCTTTTTCCATCTGGCAAATTCGGTTTTTTAAGGCATTCTTCTCTTCATTGCCCTTTTGGGCCTCCTTTGCCATTTGAGTTAGTCTATTTTTTAAGGTGTTGTTTTCCTCAGTCAGGCTATTGACCCTCATTTCATACTCCTCCTGCATCCTTCTCATTTCTCTTCCCAATTTTTCCTCCACTTCTCTTATTTGATTTTTAAAGTCCTTCTTAAGGTCCTCTATGGCCTGTAACCTGCTCATGTTTTCCTTTGGGGCATTTAGAGCAGTATTTCTGACCTCACAGCCCTCCTCCTGTTCTGTGCTTCGATCTTCTTTGCCCCCAAAGTAGGAGTCTAAGGTTGCATTTTTCTGTTTGTTTCCTTTGCCTTGGCAAGTTGCCACTTAATTACTTGACTTTTGGGCTTGTTGCTACAGTATGGCTCTGGCGCCAGACGGGAACTTTCGTCCCGAACGTGTGTGGGGGGACAACTTCTGTTTCTGGCAAGCTGGAAACCCACCCACAACCTCCACCCCAGATCACAATCCAGATCCAGGGAGGTTAAAGCAAGAGCGATTACCCCACAAGATTGATCGCTGGATCTCCCTACAGTTCACAGGCCTGGAGCTGGAGCTGCCTCTGAAAACTACAAAATGGTGTGTCTCCTCAGCGGCTTCTAGCCCCCAAGGGAGGAAGCTGACGCGTTCCCCAAATACTGGTCCCAAAGTCCATAGGGCACTAACCTCTCACTTTGTCCTAGGCATGTCTATGTTGATAATTCTGGAATCGCCACAGCTGCTGGTGTTCTGGGGTCCCTCCAACTGGCTGCTGGCCCGGCAGCCCTGGGACTAAAACTGCGACTCAGGCGGACCTGTGCTCAGCTCCCCACGCACTGCGCTGCCGGCTCCCAGAGTGCTGCGCTGGTCCTTCCTGCAGGGCTGCTGGGGTCTCCTCAGCGGGAGGTTAGCTTTTCTGTGTCGTTCTGTGGGTGCTGGAGCTCCAGAAGTTGTTCAGAGACCCCTTTTACATAGTTTGGAGGTGATCTGGGGGGAGAGTGGCTTGGACACGCTGTTTCTACTCCGCTGTCTTGGCTCCACCCCCCGAAACCTCATTTTCTTACTGTATGTTTGCACATAACTGTGTCTTTCCTCTTGTAGGTGGGGTGACAGCTTTATGCTGGGACCCAGTTCATCGAGTGCTGTTCTCTGGAAGTTCTGATCACTCTGTCATCATGTGGGACATTGGTGGAAGAAAAGGAACAGCCATCGAGCTCCAAGGACACAAGTAAGTCAGGGAGAATCTGCTGCCCCCTCTGCCTCTGTGTTATTCTTTTATAGAAGAAATGTGAGCCTAGCCTTTCAGCTGGAGGCTACAGTAAAGGGCCTTGCCCAGTCACTGATCAGACCTTAGCATATAAAACCCTCTGTGTTAAAGGAACTTAGCTGGAGCTCAGTTAATGTGCTTCTTGCCCCAGTGGGTCTTCATTCCAAGCCTGTAGGCCGAATCTCCAAGCTTTTATTAAGTACTTAGTGTGTTCCAGTCAGAGGGATACAAAGACAGGCAAGACAGTCCCTGCCCTCACGGAGCATCCTTTCTAATGGCAAAGCCATCATGCTAACAACCAGGCACAAATAGCACGTCTGTAGCTGTCCAGGCTGAACTGGATATCATCTTCAAGGGAAGGCATCAACATGAAGGGGGCAGGGAAAGGCTTCTTGCAGCAGGTGAGTTGGACTGAAGCATTGCCTACTTACTGTGCTAAAGAGGCTATTAGAATAAAATAGGTTTAGAAATAACCCCCCAGAAAAGCATCTGGGAAGCAGGGCCAAAGAACAGATGTCAGGTGGAGGGAATATAGGTACTTCCACCAGTCTTGAAAGAAAAATGCTACTTTGTTGATACATAATGGAACTGTTCATTTGCAGGGTGTCAGGTTTTTTTTTGTGTTTTTTTTTTCCCAAAAATTTTTTTCCCAGCTACTTCCAAAATATACATTATTTTATCTGATCTTCACTTATCAGGGAGGGAAATATTCATTGTCCTTTTTTCAAAGGAGAATCTGGAGGTCCAAAGAGTTGGTAAGCAAACCAAGTATTTATGGTTCCTCATAGGCAGACTTAGAACCCAGCTTTTCTGAGCCTTTGTTCAGTGTTCTGTGCACTAAACCTTATGGACCATAGGCCCTGGCTTCCTGAGTACTATACTTTCCATAGATCTTATCATGGAATTGTAGCATGATAGCTAGAAGGGACCTCAAAAAACCATCTAATTTTCAACCCCAACATTTCACAGATGAATAAATAGCCCCAGAGAAGTTATGGGACTTCCCCAACATCACACAAGTTGTAACCATCCTAGGCAGCATCCAAATTCCTCTGACTTCAGAACCACTGGCCCTTCTAGTATAACATATTGCCTCCCAAATAAAGCATAATTAATTCATCTTACTATTTGTAGAGCTTGCTGACTGTCAAAAAGTTGAATTAGAAAATTCTTTGATAAGTTTTGAAGGATATAATATCATAGTATGAGGGGCCCTGAATTTAATGCTTTCTGATCAGGCTATTAAATTGTCTATTGCACATTTTAGTTAGAATAAAACAGTATTTGGATGCTTGGTTTTGAGGGAATGATGATAACTAGTAATAAGACGACTCACTTATTTTGATTTTTCACTTTAAGAATTATTAAAGTTCGAACACTGCCAACTTACTGAAAACTATCCAGTATCTTTTCCTAAGAGCATAGATAACAAATGGTTTTTTACTTGTCTTGTTTTAATTCAAGGATAATTTTCAGAAATCAAAAATTGATTTATCTGTCTTAGTTGCTATACAAAAATTTCATCATAATCTAAAGTTGATTTAGGTACTAGTGAAGACATAATTTGACTCGTGTAAAATACTTTTAAGTTCAAATAAAACCATATGCAAAAATATACTTTCTCTGTGATATGATTTGTGATCATAGTATATTCATGCTTTCATTCCTTTGCTACAAATGGGGAAACATACTGATCACACTGTGGGAGGAGAAGCAAAGTAAGGGTCCCTCTGTTTCTGGCTATTTTTGTCCAGTATATTAGTTGTTTTGTCAGAGCATCTGATGGGTGTTGCAGAAATACTTCACTAGACATTTACCAAAATGTGCCAAATTCAGCAACTCTAATGTATGTATCAACTTCTATTCTTACAAAATACTTCTAATTTCTTAAGCAGTTTCAGGTTAACAATCTCAAATAGTGTGTAGCTATCCTTCCTAATATCTTAGTTTTTTAAATTATGTTGAATGGTACCTTGATTTAGAACAAAGTCAAATAATTGTAGATTAGCGATATGTATAACTGGCAAGGTTTTTTTTCCTTTTCATACTATTCATGAAAAAACCTTAAACAAGGATGATGTTAATAAACTCAGAACTGGTCATTCTCTCCTTTGTACCAAGAAGCCATATTTGAAGATGATGTGAAAAAAGAATCCTCTCATCCAGTCTCAGTATTAGTGGCAGAAGAGTAAGGAAAAATACCAAAGACCACAAAGCATAGGATTATGAGTTTCTCTTTCACTATTAATCTTCAAATTATTAAACCACTCAGCTTTTGGGAATGTAAATTGTCATGGAGAATAAACTTGAGAACTGTCAGTGACATAATACTGAATCCAGTCTGGATCTGGATTCAAGGGTTCTAACTGACATTTTCATCATCTCTACCTATGCCAAATTGAAGGTATTTCTCTGTATGCTTGTCTGTCTTTCTGTTTGAAGTAGTTAGGTATCTGCTCACGAAGAGCTGGGCCTGGAGTCAGGAAGACCTGATTTCAAATCAGACATTTCCCAGCTCCGTGACCCAGAATGACCCAGAATGCTTAACCTCTGTCTGCCTGTGTTCTCCACTATAAAATGAGGATAATAAAACAGCCACTCCCCAGGGTTGTTGTGAAGATCAGCACAGTGCCCAACATATAGTGCGTGCTTAATAAATGTTAGTCCCATCCATCCATCCATCCATCCACCTGTCTATCTTCTGTTGCTAGTGGTATATAACCAAAGTTTGAGAGACACAACCTGTCATTGACATTCACTACTGATGTCCACTAAACATAGAAGGATTCAGTCCCATACACCAGGACTATGGAACCTGTTTGGGGCCCAGGGGTTCAAGTTTAGTCTTGCCTTGGTCAACAGCAGAGATTCTTTTTTTTTTTAAACAAATGCTTTATTAACGTCTGGTTTACATCATTCATTTCCACCAGATTTTGAGTTACAATTTTTTCCCCATTTTTTCCCTACCCGCCACCCCAGAATAGTAGTCCCACTAGATATCCCCTCATCCAGTCTGCTCTCTCCCATATCTTCTCCCATACCCCCTTCGACTTTTCCATTAGGGCAAGGTGAATCTCTGAGCCCCAATGCCTGAACATCTTATCTCCCAATTACATGCAAAATAGTATTAATAATAGTATTTATATACATTTGAAACATTTAAGACTTCGAATTTCAGATCCATTCCCTTCCTTCCTTGTCACCCACTCCCTCTGGGAAGATAAGCAATTCAGTATGTGTTGTACATGCATAGCTATGCAAAACATTACCATAGTAGATATATTGTAAAAGACTGCTTATATTTCCCTCCCACCCATCCCACCCCCCACCTGATCCATTCCCTACTTTGATCCTGTCCCTCTTATATAGTGGGTACTTCCAACCTCCCTTCCCCCTAGAATGCTCTCCCCTCCATCATCCCCCCTCTCATCCCTCTTCCCCCTACTCTCCTGCAGGGTGAGATATCCCATTTAGTATGTATGTGATTCTCTCCCTGAGCCAAATTCAATGAGAATAAGATTTTGCATTTTTGCCTTCCTGTTCTTCCCCTCCCCTGCAACTACTTCCCCTTGCCTCTTCTACATGAGATAGTTTACCCTACCCTGTCTCTCCCCATCTCCTCTTGTCACTTTCCTCTCTCACCTCATAACTTGACCCCTTAAGTATCATCCCTTCCCACCAAATTCAACCTGTGCCCTCTATCCATGTATACCTGTAAACATATATATATGTATATATACATATATATATATATATATATACACATTCACATATGTATTCATATGTCCATATACCCTTCTTCAATTATTTTCATAATGAGAAAGGTTTCATCAGACACAGTTATTGTTTTTCCATGTAGGAATGTTAATAGTTCAACTTTGATAAGTTCCTTTTGATTTCTTTTCCTTGATTACCTTCTCAAGCATCTCTTGCTTCTTGTGTCTGAATGTCAGATTTTCTTTTCAACTCTGGTTTTTTCCTCAAGAATGCTTGAAAGTCCTCTATTCCACTGAATGACCATATTTTCCCCTGAAACAAGATACTCAGTTTTGCTGGGTAGGTGACCCTTGGCTTCAATCCCAGCTCTTTTGCCCTCTGGAATATCATATTCCATGTCCTTTGATCCCTCAGTGTAGAAGCTTCCAGGTCCTGGGCTATTCTGATTGTGTTTCCACAATATTGGAATTGTTTCTTCTTGGCTGCTTGTAGTATTTTCTCCTTGATCTGGGAGTTTTGGAACCTGGCTATAATATTCCTGGGAGTTTTCTTTTTGGGATCCTTTTCAGGAGGCAATTGGTGGATTCTTTCAACCTCTATTTCCCCCTCTGGATCTAAAACATCAGGGCAATTTTCCTTGAGGATTTCTTGAAGGATGATTTCTAGGTTCTTTCTTTGATCATGGCTTTCAGGTAGTCCAATAATTTTTAAATTATCTCTTCTGGATCTATTTTTCAGGTCAGTGGTTTTTCCCATGAGATATTTCACATTGCCTTCTATTCTTCCATTTGTTTGGATCTGTTTAACAGCATCTTGATTTCTCATAAAGTCACTAGCTTCCATTTGCTCCAGTCTAATTCTGAAGGAATGATTCTCCTCAGTGAGCTTTTGAGATTCTTTTTCCATTTGGCAAATTTGGCTTTTTAAGGCATTCTTTTCCTCATTGCCTTTTTGAACCTCTTTTGCCATTTGAGTTAGTCTATTTTTAAGGTGTTATTTTCCTCAGTCAGGCTGTTGACCGTCATTTCATACTTTTCTTGCATCTTTCTCACTTCTCTTCCCAATTTTCCCCCCACTTCTCTTATCTGCTTCCTAAGGTTCTCTATGGCCTGTAGCCAGCTTGTATTTTTATTTGGGGCTTTTGCTGCAGGACTTCTGACCTCACAGTCCTCTTCCTGTTCCATGCTTTGATCCTCTTTGCCCCCAAAATAGGAGTCTAAAGTTGCATTTTTCTGTTTATTTTGTTTCCTTTGCCTAGGCATATTGCCATTTAATTACTTGATTTTTGGGCTTGTTGCCACAGTAGGACTCTGACACCAGACAGGAGAGCTTCCGTCCCAAATGTGGGGTCTTCACAACTTCCGGAGGTTGGGTGGCCTCTGTAAAGCCTCTACCCGCTCTGGCAAATTGGATTCCCACCCCAGACCTCCCCCCAAGACCACAATCCAGATCCAAGCAGGTTAAAGCAAAAGCTATTAACCCCCAGACTGATTGCTAGATCTCTCTACAGTTCGCAGACCAGGAGCTGGAGCTGCCACTGATGCTGCACAATGGCTTCTGTGCCATGTTTCTTCAGCAGCTTTTCTCCCCCAGGGGAGGAACCCGATGCGTTCCCCAAATACTTGTCCCAAAGTCCAAAGGGCACTAACCTCTCACTTTGTCCTAGGCATGCCTGTGCTGATAATTCTGGAATCACCATAGCTGCTGGTGTTCTGGGGTCCTTCCAGCCAGCTGCTGGCCCGGCCGCCCTGGGGCTAAAACCTCTGCTCACATGGTCCTGGGCTTGGCTCCCAGAGCACTGCGCTGTTGGCTCCCAGCGCGAACAGCAGAGATTCTTAACCTGTAGTTCATTAACTTTTAAAAAATAACCATTTCAATATAATTTGTTTCCTTTCAGTCCTATGTATTTTATTTCATAAATTTAAAAACTTAACTCCAAAAAGGGGTTTATAGGCTTTACCAGATGGCCAGAGGAATCCAGAACACACAAAAAAGGTTGAGAACTAGTTTTGAGGATCTCAGAGTTAAGGAGTTCAGTTCTTGGTTTCCGTGTACATTTAAGTGGGCCTTAGAAGTCTAGAGAACTTCCTAAGATTGGGTGTTTTATATACCTGGCTAGATCCCTGAAGGCTTTAGACCATCTCTGAGTCAGGAATTAGATTCACTATTCACTGGATCCTTGATGGGCTGCCTTTACATAATACCTGGGGATTAAGAGGAAATTATTGTTCTCCCAGATCCTAGATTTTCTTTGGTCTATTTTTGTAAAGGAAAATTCACTCTTTTGCCCTTCTCCCAAAGGGATCTCCTCACCCTTTGCCTACGGGCCTGATGGTAAAGGAAATTAGAAGCCCCTTCTTGATATAGTCCTAGGAGCTGGCTGATCTTAGTTAGTGGTTGTATGAAATGGGCTTCTTTGTGTTCTTAAAATGCCTAAACAGTAAAAGCTTTTGCTCTCTTGGGGGGGTCCCTCCATTTGTAAGATAATAGAGATTGTGTTGGAGGTATTTAGGAGCACAGTGAATAGAGTGTCCACTCCTGACCTGGAGTCAGGAAGACTTCTCTTCCTGAGTTCAAATGTAGCCTCAAGACACTTCCTAGCTGTGTGATCCTGGGCAAGTCACTTAATCCTGTTTGCCTCAGTTTCCTCATCTATAAAATGAGTTGGAGAAAGGAAATGGCAAACCACACCAGTATCTTTGCTAAGAAAACCCCAAATGGGGTCATGGAGAGTTGGACACCACTGAAAAACAACTGAACAAAAACCACTGTGTTGATGCATTCTAGAATGGGAGCCTGCTGTGATTATCACTCGGTACTGGAGAAGAAGAGGAAGAAATATTTTAATTCCTTATAATCTTTCATCTGTAGAACTGGGGAAGTTGGCAGGTTGTTTTACTCCTAAGTGAAGAAGTCCTAATAATGCAGCTTGATTACAGTGCCTGGGGATTCAGGCAGCTGCTGGAGTGCTTGACCCCTGAACTCCGCCTTTGATTATTAATAGTCACGGGCTCATCATGCACCCAAGTGAATTATAAATTTGTCATATGGTTGCTACATTTTGCTGCCAGTTAGGAAGGTCAAAGCAATTCCTTTCATGGTTTAGTTTGGTTTTATTCTACCTCCTGTATATATGAGGATGCTTTTAACAAATGAACTGTGGTCCTTATAACTAAATCACAAACCTGCTTGGCTTGGTCTCATTTCCCTTTGGCTTTTACACACACGTGTAGGGGTATCACAGGTCCTGAAGTCATGTAAGATAGGTAAGCCAGCTAGGAACATCCTCAACTAGTGCAACAACCAGAAACTCAGTCAGTAGCCCGCCCTGACAAGGGCTAAGTTCATTGGCTGCCCCCAAAATGAAGTTATTAGTTATTTGAAAGTAGCTTGAGTCGTCACAAACAAGAGCTGGATTTGAGACAAATGAGTCTGTGCTTACTGGTTAAAATCGGTTGATTTTCCTGAAATCTCTGCTTTTTTGATATCCTAGCCATCTGTCCAGGCCCAACTTAAGGCTAGCATCCTGATTTCCATTGCTAGAAGTGATTTCTCCTTCTTGGCCCCCTCCCCCATTATGATCCTGTAGAATTTTTATACTTTTATATGTTTATCCTATTCCAATTTTTATTATACTTACTCATGTATTACCAACAAGATTATCAATCAACAAATGTTTACTGAGTGCTTACTCCACATCAGGCATTGTATTAATAAGCACAAGGGATACAAAGAAAGGCAAAAAACACAGTTCCTGATTTCAAGGAACTCACATTTTGGGGGAAACAAAAATGTGAATTGAATGTAATCTCAGAGGGAAGGAATTAGCAAGGAGTGAGGGTGGGGGCCAGGAAATACCTTTAATGGAAGGTGGGATTTGATATGAGTCTTAAAAGGAAACCTGTGAAGCTAAGGAGTGAGTACTTTAAGGAGAAGTGCCATGTACTATTTATTTTTGCCCCTCTCTCAGGCCTGGCATGACACATTATGTAACTGCATGCATGCATGTGTGTGTGTGTGTGTGTTTATAATGTTAAAGGTGCTTAATAAATGGTACTTAATAGTGGATGCTTAATAAATGTATATTGAATGAATGAAAGTTTCTATCTGAAGGCCTCAGTTTGCCATCCATCCTTGGCTATTACTAATACTCCATGCACTATTTCTTTCACAGTGACAAAGTCCAGGCTCTCTCCTATGCTCCACATACTAGACAACTCATCTCTTGTGGAGGAGACGGTGGCATTGTGGTCTGGAACATGGATGTCCAGAGGCAAGAGGTAGGTCCCCAGGACCGAATCCTTCAACAGCAGGGAGATTGAGCTTCAGGAGCCAAAGTTATACTGAGGCAACCCTGCAGTTTTTCATGATTAAACCATGAAGTATAATGTTATGATGGATGTCAGAATTAAGTCAGCAGGTAGGGGGAAATCCCATCATTCATTACCCTTTAGGGATAGAGGAGCCAGGGTGTGAAATTAATTAATGCTGCAGTGGAGCAAAGAGATTTCAAAAGAACTCTTGATTTTCCTGAGTAAGAGGTTTCATCACTTAAGGGCTTGTTCTCCCACTAGCAATAAAAGTGTTCATAGGGAAAACTAAATGTCTATTTTAAGGTGATTAGTTCTTTTGTGCAGTGTTAAGGCATGCTACCAAAATAGAATGCTCAAGTACTTTCTGTTATTGAAGAGAATTATGATGTTATTTAGAGAAATGGTTAGTGTTTGTGAAATATCATTTGACTCTTTTGAACAGGAAAAATCACTAAGATGGTTTTCAAATTCACTGATTCTCATACTTCCACTTGAGTGGTTGCTAAACTCATTCCCAGATAGGCATATTTGGGGGATCTGGATAGGTCATTTTTAAATAGAAAGCAACAATATTCTTCTCAAATAACAGTTTTTTTTGAAGGGAAATACCTTTTGGTTTTACAGTTATTTTTCCACCAAATTTACTATAATACAAACTTTGTAATTACAATTTTCCCATTTCTCTAGGATCATTTTAAGAATTAGGCATTACATATATAATCTTGCCTTTGTAATTTGTTTCCTTACTATATGCACAAAGGATATAGGAGAATTACACTTAGAAAGACAACAGAGGTGGCCCCATGACTTCATGCCTCCCTGTTCCATTCCTGTTTTGTAAGAGTAGCTGTTATTATTGGCAGTGTAATACCTTTTAAGTGTCATTACTTAAATGCTTAAGAAGATTAAAGCTTTATTTGTTCAATCCATTAATCCACAGGAGTTCTATTAGTAACTAATTAAAATCAGCATTACTCTTATGTAGTGGGAAAATTGCAAAATTTTTATTCTTGAAAAATACCTCTGAGCATGACAGAAGATGAGAATAGTCCATTTTGGAGGAATCACAGAAAGTCAAGCAGGTACACTAATGCTTTGTTGGTGGTGCTATGAATTGGTGCAACTACTCTAGAAAGCATTTTGGAAATGTGCAATGTGACTATAGTGTCCATGATGTTTGATCCAGAGGTTCCACAGATAGGCATATACCCTTCAAAGAGATCACTGACAAAAAGGAAGGCTCCATGTACCCCAAAATAATTATAGTAGCATTTTTCATGGTAGCAAAGAAGAAACAAAGAAATGGGAAAAGGCAAAACAAATTGTGGGACAGTAATGTAATGAAATATTACTATGCTGTAAGAAACATTACTATGCTATATGTGATGAACACAGAGAAGAATAGAAAGACTTACATGAACAGATGCAAAGTGGAGCCAGGAAAACAGTATGCACAAAGGACATAACATAACAATGTTAGAGGGAAGTAAATGTTGTGAAACTAAAGAACAAGCTTCACTCCAAGGAAGAAATGTCTGAAAATATCTCTTTCTCCTCCTCTTTTGTAGAGGGGGGGGGTCCAGAGGTGTAGAACATTGCATAAAACAAAGGATTTTTTAGGTGTGTTTGATAGGTTATGCTAAATTTTCTCTCTCTTTTTAACAATGTTTACTGTTTTTTAAAAAATGGTTCTTTGGAGCAAGGAATGTGTAAAAATACTGTAAGATATCATTAAATATCTGTCCCTCCCTTCCCCCTAAAAAAGAAAAACATCTTGATACCGTTAATAGTGAAGTGACACATAGCACTGAAGTATAGACAAGGGACCCCAAGTTCAAATCCTGGCTCCTCCACTGAAGAAACCTGTTGGACCTTGGCAATCTATTTAAACTCTCTGGCCTTCAGTTTCCTCATCTGTAAAATAAGGGGGGGAGGGTGTGTACTCAGTAATCTCTCAGGTGCCTTCCAGTTTTATCCTTGTGAGCCTATGGTCCTCAGTAAGGATATTTATAGTGTGTTCCTCTATCCAGGAGAAGATTTGCACTATTAACAGCTTTAATTACAGGCTTGGTCATCTTTCACAATGTGACCTACTTTCATTTAGAAATGGTCAAACTTGGCTATGTAAATGCCTCTGTTTGCTACTTTTCAATGCCTGCTTTATTATTTAAAAAAAAAAACACTAATATTTCTCCATTTATATCACAGAATTATAGGTTGCCTTTGATAACATAGTGGCCCCAACCTTGGTATAAAATATTAGGTTTCCAATAGCTAATTAAATTCATAGGGCAGGGGAACCCTTTTTATATCATGGACCTTGGGAACTTTGGAAAAACTGATGGACCTTCTCAGAATAAAGTTGTTGTTATTTTTTTTAATTCATAACTAAATGAGATGCTAAATTTCAGTTAGAAGGTAGAAAAAATAAAGATGCAGTTTTTCCAGTAATAACAACTAGCACTTACATAGCATTTTATGGCTTATAAAATGCTTTACAACATTACCTCATTCGGTCCTCACAACACCCTTAGTAAGTAGGTGCTATTATAATCTCTTTTTTTATAGAGGAGGAAACAGAGAGACAGGTTGAATTGCCCAAGATCAAAGTTAGTAAGTGTCCAAAGCAGGATTTGAATTCAAGTCTTTATGACTCTAGGTCCAGTGCTCACCATCCAGGAAGCACTATGGAGGGAATTTTCTCAAGTGCCCAGTGGTCTAGATGGAGCAGTTAAGTGAAACATTTGCTTCTAAAAGGTCATCTCGGCACCATCGTGTTAGAAAGCATAACCCAGTGCCATGTACGAGCAACTAACTTTGAGTTGGGTAAACTAGAGGCAGTAATGAAAGAGAGCAATATCAGACCTAGTATGAAAATCCAAGAAAGGTCCATACCTCTTCTTCCAAAGACTCACAGCCCTCTTCTGAAAGCCTGTAACTCTGCATCAACATAGTGGAGCTAGAAGGAGTTTCTCTGACTGTATCTCCTTCTGTCTCCGAAGGAAGGTAGTCCTTGGGCATCAAAGAAATACCAGAGCAGAGGGTAATCTTTGCAGCTGTTGGTTGGACTATATGGCCATCAAATTCCCTTCTCTAACAGTTTGGTAAATTAATCCTTTCTAAAAGATATTAGGTACCACCATTGTTTGGAAATCACAGCCCTGTACCTAGAATATTCTCAGTCATGCTTTACTGCTTTCTAGACATTCTGTACATCATTTGAGAATACATCTAAATTTCTCATCTTATTGGGGGGAAAAATCTAATAATAAATTAATTGGTGGAAGCAAAAAATCACTATGCTACCTAACTGTTCATGAACATTTTGAAATCTATCTACAAGACTCCAGATTAAGAACCCCTGACATAAAGAATGTTAGAAATTCTAGGGGAGTCTTAGTGGGGGACATGAGACTTCAAATAGAATTTGAAAGATTAGTAAGGGTCCAAAAGACTAGAATCAAATCTTTTCATAAGCAAAGACCTGAAGGCAAGAATGAACTTGATCTAATCCCTAATAGTAAATATCACATGATTTCTTTGTATATACCAAATGAGGATTCTTTTTAATAGACATTTCTGGCATTTCTGGATTTGAATCTTCATTTTTCTTAAAAATTAAAAAATATTAGAAGAAAATCACAGCATAGAAAAGTCAACCTTTGGTGGGGCAGAAATGTTATTTTAAACTAAAATTCTTATAAATGTTATTTTGACAAATATGGTTCAGTCTGTCTTTAGTACTGACATCAGACATGTGCATAAGAAACCAAATCGGATCTTGGCCCTTTTCTTGTTTACAGACAGACAGCTGGATCTGACCACAGCCTTAATATACCAACATTTTAAGTTCCCTGTGATTCTTTTAAATATGGATCTCAATCCCTCTGCTAAATGATGAGCTCTTTGGGGCTAAACATATCCAGAAAGTGAATAATAGCCAGTTTCCCTAAAATTCCTATGTGCAGATTAAAGTGGAGTGACTACAGTTAAGACAAGAAAACTTTATAGAAACATCACAAAGATTTAAGCATACCATCATAGATGTGCTGAGAACAAAACCCAACCATATTAACCAAGTTTGAAGCAATTAGAGACAAGATCATTTTTGTCAAGTTTTGTTGATGCCTTCTGTTTTTTATGGTGTAATTATTTCCAGGTAGATTCCCTTCCCACACAGAACTCTATCTTGTAACAAAGGAAAACAATTAAGCAAAAAATCAGCAAACTTGACTATCCCAAAGGGGAGATAATTTTGAACAAATGCTCATGTATCACTTCTCTAGTCCAGAATTTAGTTTCTTCAACAGTAAAATAGAAAGATTGAAGGGTTGGACTAGATTATCTCTTAAGACCTCTTCCACAGCTAAATCCTCTGATCCTCAGAGGTAGAACCTCAAACAGTAACAGGTCTTCCCTGCTAATAGCTAAAGTGGTTTGCAGTGTGCCCATGGAGCTGGCGTGGGAGAGAATTTGCAGGTTGTCTGCTCAGGCATTCATTTACACCTTGATGACGATATCAGCATCTTTTATTATGAAATAGGATGATATGAATCTAATTAAATGAGTGGGTTAGAACAATATAAGAAGGCCAGTGAGGTTAATGTTTTTTTGTTGACATTAAAAAATTTTAGGAATAGACTAATAAATTAAGCAAAAAAGTAGTTACAACTTTTAATCTGCAACATTATAAACACATCTGATTTAGGTTTCCTTAATGTAGATGTTGTCTTTACTTCGCCAGAGGCAGCAAGGCATAGTGGATGGAGAGTCATTCTGCAAAGCCAGTTGGACCTGGCTTAAGATCTCCCACATCTGACCCATTCTGGCTGCATAACATTGGGCAAAGCTCTTCATCTCTCAGTAATGTAGGCCGGGGGGCGTGGGGGTCAGACTCAAATAGAAATGGATCCCAGACACTTACATCTTAAAAAACCACAAATTAACATCTGTTTTGATTTTTTATTTATACTGTTAAACATTTCCCAGTTACATTTTAATCTTGTTCAGGGCTGCAGCTCTCTACAGTTTAAGTTTCTCAAAAAAAGACTACCTTGGCAGAAGGCATTTTCCTCATCTGGGAGTACCTGACACCCTTGAAACCCCAGGTCAAGGCCCTATCACTGTCCTATTTATTTTTCCTGTGATTGTTTTGGTTCCTCAATTTCACCTCCTCCTAAAAGAGTGTAAGCTAGAAGACAGCTGATTGAGTTCTGTCTTGTTTATACTCACGTAGCATCGATGCTTGAATGTTCATCAGTTGCATCCATTTGAATACCAATTGTCATGGCCTTTTCTGTTTGTTTTTTATTGACAAGACTCCTGAATGGTTGGACAGTGATTCCTGTCAAAAGTGTGACCAGCCTTTCTTCTGGAACTTCAAGCAAATGTGGGACAGCAAAAAAATTGGCTTGAGACAGGTTAGTTCATTGGGTGCTTCAAAGAGAGGGAAAGAATAACTATCTTATCGGTTATTTTGGAAAATTTTGGGGGAAAAGGAGTCACCTTGTGACTAAAAGTAATACCACTCAGTTACACTTTCCCTGTTCTAGTTCATTCTTACATGATCAGTTTTAGGAAAATGTAGTCACTTATCCACTTAGTCTCCCTCCATCTTCACATAGAGCACTTTAGCTGCTCCTGTCTTTGCCAGTTTCTTTCTGCTTTGAATCGTACCTGTCCAATGTACATGACTTAGTCTTCCTTTTATATAGTAAGATCCTGGAGGGCAAAGGTCATTTATGTTCTCCTTAATGCATTGCATATTGCAAGGACTTAACTTTTGGACAAACTCCAACGATGTCTACTGAAAGCATCTCTAAATCAAGGAGTATAGAAAGCAGTAACTTTTATACCCCACTAAGTGACAAATTTGTGCAAAGAATTCTCTTTTCCCCTTTCCATGTTCTCTTAATTTCAGTCCTCAAGTTTGCTCATAGCACAGTCTTCTCCATCATTGCCTTGGTTTTTGTTCTTTTGGTTTTTTTCCCAGAGGACACAAATGTTAGATTACTCATAAAATCGAAGTAGTCTTCATCAAGCCATTCCTGGTCATCCCTAGCAGTGGAATGCCATTAGAAGATGCAGCATTAAGCTGGCTCCTTCTCCTTCTGTAATTCCCAGAATGTTGTGATGGGGAGGCTTGGAGACAGCCACATGGTCCTCATCCATAATAGAGGTGATATTTACATTTCTGAGTAGCAGATGGAAGCCAGCTCGACTCCCTTCCCATGTTTCTGTCACCATCATGGGCATTTCAGGGATGAGTCATTTCACTTTTGAGCCTTCCTGTCCATACATGATAGTGGCAGGTGGTGGGTAAAGCCTTGGCTCAAGGTGTGCTGGTGGTGGCCATATTGAATGTCTCTATCTCTTGTTCCTTTTTCCAGCACCACTGTAGGAAGTGTGGGAAGGCCGTCTGTGGCAAATGCAGCTCCAAGCGTTCTTCCATCCCACTAATGGGCTTTGAATTTGAAGTGAGAGTCTGTGACAACTGTCATGAGTCCATCACGGATGAAGAGTAAGTCTCAATGGCATGTTGTATGAGACAAGTAAAAAGAGCCAAACATGGTAGCTGCAGTTAATTGAAGACCCAGAGTAGTGTCTGTCTGTCTGAATAGCAGCCAGCTTAGAAGCTGTACCACATCCTAGTAAAATACATGCTACAGAAGTTCCCTCACCCTGCTCCACAACCAAGCAATTTGTGGAAGTTGCTTAATGAGCTTCATCCCTTTGCCATTCCCAGTCCAAATAGTAGCACCTGTAGGATGTTTGTGTTTCTGTAGCTTAAATGTCTTCTCTTCGTGAATCCTTATGGACAGCTTGCCATGACTGAAAGAAGGCTGAGATGCCTGCCATGTCATGTCTTACACCCTGTTGCAATTTGTCCAGAAGGAAAAGGGATGTGAATCTTTTTCTTGACCAACATGTGATCTTCACTGGAGCCATAAGGTTGGAAATAAATTTAATTTTCCAAGAGAATGCTACTTACCCTCCACCTCAATAGACAAATACCTGTTTGCCTAGCTATTCACATTACTTGACCCTATAATTCTTCCCATTAGCCATATTATACACACCAGGGTTATTACATTCTAGTGACTTTGGGAGACTAGGCACCCTCTATTTAAAGTTGCCTAATTAAAAAATAAAAAGTGTACTCATCACCCTGGAAATCATTCTGCCTTTTCATGAATCCTATGGAGTGCTTTGTTTTTTCTTATGCATATTTTTAAAAGAAATGACCTCAGTAGAAACAGGACTTCCGTGGGGCTCTGGCTTCCACCTTCCCCAATTCATGTAAAAGAGGCCTCTGAACAAATTTTGGAGCTACAGAACCCACAAAATTACACAGAAAAGCTAACCTCCCACTGAGGACAGAGGCCGGCAGGGAGCGACCAGTGCAGCACTCTGGGAGCCAAGCCAAGGCCTGCATGAGCCAGAGGTTTTAGCCCCAGGGCAGGCCTGACCAGCCACCAGCTGGAGGGACTTCAGAACAGTGGTGGCAGTCTCCAGAATTATCAACACATAGATGCTAAGAACAAAGTGAGAGGTCAGTGCAGCGTGGACTTTGGGATCCAGCAGTTGGGAGTGCATCGGCTTTTTCCCCTGGAGCAAGAAACTGCTGAGGAGCTGCTGCAGCCATGTGGCAATTTCAGCCCCTGGCCTACAGAGTGTAGGGGAACCAAGCAACCAGTCTGAGGGGTAATCACTCTTGCTTTAACCTTCTTGGATCTGGATTGCAGTCTAGGGTGGAGGTTATGGGGTGTGTGACCAGCTTGCCGGAGTGTGTGGAGGCTTCAGAGAGGGCACCCAACTAATACCTCTGGCAGCTGAGAAAACCCCAGCATTTGAGACGGAAGCTCCCCTGTCTGGTGGCAGAGTCCTACTGTGGCAAAAAGCCCCAAAGTCAAGTAGTTGAGTGGCAACATGACCAGGCAAAGGAAGAATCCAACATTAGATTCCTATTTTGGGGACAAAAAGGAACAAAGCATGGAACAGGAAGAAGACAGCAAAGTCAGAACTCCTGCACCAAAAGCTTCCAAGAAAAATATGAGCTGATTACAGGCCATAGAGGACCTTAAGAAGCAGATAAGTGAAGTGGAGGAAAAATTGGGGAGAGAAATGAAAACAATGCAAGAAAATTATGAAATGAGAGTCAACAGCCTGATTGAGGAAAATAACAATTTAAAAAATAGACTAACTTAAATGGCAAAAGAGGCTTAAAAAGGCAATGAAGAGAAGAATGCCTTAAAAAGCCAAATTTGCCAGATGGAAAAAGAATCTCAAAAGTTCACTGAGGAGAATCATTCCTTCAGAATTAGATTGGAGCAAATGGAAGCTAGTGATTTTATGAGAAATCAAGATGCTGTTAAACAGATCCAAACAAATGAAAGAATAAAAGGCAATGTGAAATATCTTGTTGGGAAAACCACTGACCTGGAAAATAGATCCAGGTGAGAAAATTTAAAAATTATTAGACTACCTAAAAGCCATGATCAAAGAAAGAACCTAGAAATCATCCTTCAAGAAATTCTCAAGGAAAACTGCCTTGATGTTTTAGAACCAGTGGGCAAAATGAGGTTGAAAGAATCCACTGATCACCTCCTGAAAAAGATCCCAAAAAGAAAACTCCTAGGAATATTATAGCCAGGTTCCAGAATTCCCAGATCAAGGAGAGAATATTACAAGTAGCCAGGAAGAAAGAATTTGAATATTGTGGAAACCCAATCAGGATAACACAGGATCTGGCAGCTTCTACACTGAGGGATAGAAGGGCCTGGAATATGATATTCCACAGGTCAAAGGACCTGGGATTAAAACCAAGATTCACCTACCCAGCAAAACTGAGTATCATGTTCCAGGGGAAAATATGGTCATTCAGTGGAATAGATGACTTTCAAGTATTCTTGATGAAAAAACCAGAGTTAAATAGAAAATTTGACATTCAGATACAAGAAGCAAGAGAAGCATGAGAAGGTAAACAGGGAAAAGAAATTATAAGGAACTTTTCAAAGTTGAATTATTTACATTCCTACATGGAAAAACGATAACTATAACTGATGAAACTTTTCTCAGTATGAAAATAGTTGAAGGGAATATATATATATATATATATATATATATACTCACACACACACACACATATATATAGTCTATATCAGAGGGTACATGGGCATATGAATACATATGTGAATGTGTGTATATATGTTGACAGGTATACATAGATAGAGGGTACAGGACCAATTGAATAGGAAGGGATGATACTTAAAAGGCGAAATTAAGAGGTGAGAGAGGAATATCATGAGAGGAGCTCGGGAGAGACAGAATGGGGTAAACTATCTCATATAGAAGAGTCAAGGGAAAACTGTTACAATGGAGGGGAAGAACAGGAAGGCAAAAGGGAATGGGTCGACCTTACTCTCATTGAATTGGGCTCAGGGAGGGAATGACATACACACTAAATAGGGTATTTCACCCTACAGGAGAGTAGGGGGGAAGGGGATGAGAGCGGGGATGATGGAAGGGAGGGCAGTTGGAACCACCCACTTTTTTTTTTTTTTTGCTTTTTGGAGGGCAATTGGGGTTAAGTAACTTGCCCAAAGTCACACAGCTAGGTTTTTGTTTGTGTGTGTGTTAAGTGTCTGAGGCCAGATCCGAACTCAGGTCCTTCTGACTCCAGGGCCGATGCTCTACTCACCGTGCCACCTAGCCACCCCAAGGAGCCACCCACTTTTGAAAAGGGACAGGATCAAAGTAGAGCATAGAATTAGTGGGAGGTGGGATAGGAAGGAGGGAAATATAATCAATATATTTTATAATCAATATATATTATATTTTTATTATATATTATAGTATATAATTATATATATAATTATATAAAATATATTATACATTTTATAATCAATATATGTTACAATATATATTATATATACAATATATATTACAATATATCTGCTATGGTAATGTTTTGCATTAGCTACACATGTACAACCTATATTGAATTGCTTATTTTCCCAGTAAGGGTAAGTGACAAGGGAGGAAGAAAATGAATCTGGAATTCAAAGTTTTAAAACCAAATGTTTAAATATATATATATATATATATATGTATGTATACATGCACACTATTATTAATACTATTTTGCATGTAATTGGGAAATAAGATATACAGGCACTGGGGCATAGAGATCCACCATGCCCTACTGGAAAAGTCTAAGGGGGTATGGGGGAAGATATGGGAGAGAGCAGATTGGAGGAGGGCATATCCTGTGGGACTGCTACTTTGGGGTGGTGGGTAGGGGAAAAGCAGGGAGAAAATTTGTAACTCAAAATCTGGTGGAAATGAATGATGTAAACCAGAAGTTAATAAACCATTTGAAAAAAATAATAAAAGAAATGACCTCAATTAGTACATCACTCCCTAGGCCTTCCCTCCCTCTTCTTACCCCAGCATCTTGGAGAGTCAAAAATCATTTGAAGCTTTAGATGTACTGTAAATTGAATGATATTTCATGTGTACTCTAACAGTTCATTATCTAAAAAAAAATCTGTTGTGAATGCTTTATAAATTTGAAGAATCATTTTGTAATGCAAATAATCAACTCTGATTTGTCTGCCTTTCCAAGTTCTGGTTTTCATTTACCAGGTACATAGTGGAATATTTCTCTTATTAATTCCACTTTTAAATAGCCAGATTTAACCAGCAGTTCTGCTCCTGGATATTAATGATCCATCATATGGGTTTTCCTGTTATATTTTAACAAAGCAATAAGTTCTAGTTGCTTGTGAAATAGTTGGAAGGTTTATATAGTAAAAACATAAAGGGCAGTAGTATTAATACTATGAATAGATACTAAACATTATAGATAGATATTGATTTTAATGCTATTGTAGATACTAGGCATCAAGGACACTTTCCTTATCCAGGCCTGAAAGCCTCTGCTACTTCCTTGGTCCCAGTGACCACAGGTTGGGGATCATACTGACAAGAAGGACTTAGGTTGTTTAGTTGGAAGGATCCATAGCTGTCATATTGTCCTTATACCTGAGCAGGTGTCCTCCTCTTCAACAAATAGTCAGCCTCTGCTAGACAGCCTCCACTTAGGGGAAATCAACCACCTGCTAAGTTAGGTAGTTCTAATTATTAAAAATGTTTTCTTTATATAAAGCCTAAATCAGCCTTTCCACCATTTCTACCCGATGTTCTACTGTCTGTACCTTGGAACAAATCCGATCTCTCTTCTGTAGAATTTCCATTTACATACTTGATAACAGCTATCATTCACATGCCCCCTTAACCTTTTCCAAACTAAATGTCCCCAGTTCTTTCAAGCAGTTCTTGTGTAGCATGATTTCAAGTCGTATCACCATTTTAATTGCCCTTCTGAACAATCTTCAGCTTTTCACTGTTCTCCTGCTGATGAATTGAGTCCCAGCTCTGACTTTTATTAACTCTGCGACTATCAGTAAGAGGATAAAGTTCTTTGAAACTGTTTTCTAATCTTTAGGATAAGAATGATATAGGTACTATCAATCCTACAAGTTTATGCTGAAGAAAGCACTTTGTAAATTGCAAAATGCCACTTAAACGTATTCATAATAAACCCACATGATTACAGACTAAGTTTCCCAATATAAAAAGGCCCAGAAACAACTTCTTCCAGCATACACCTTATTTTCCTTTCTAAGTAGAGAAACATGACAGCCAAGGACTGAAAAAACATACACGAGGTGAACCAATTTGGAAAACACTGAAACTTTTTTTTTTAATATAACTCAAAGGAAGATGCTAAATGATTAGAAAACACCCAGAATAGTATAATTACTGCCCCATCCCACACCCCAGCCAAAGACTATCAGTTAGACATGAATAACTATGGATGTCTGCTTTCTCATCTTTTTTTAAAAAAAATCTTGATGAGATACTCCTTTCACTTTTTTTTCCTTTAACAAATTGTAATAAGACTGATATATGCACATGTATAACCTAAATCAAATTGCTTACTGTCTTAGGGAAGGGAAGGTGAGAGAGAAGAAAATTTGGAATTAAAAATCTTATAAAAAATTAATGTTTAAATTATCTTTGCACATAATTGGAAAAAATGCAATACTATTTTAAGAAAAGGGGGAAAAATCTTGATGAGAATGAGATAACATATTTCAAAGGGTATCCTTGAGGAAAACATTTGAAGCGAAGAGGTAGGTTTTTACAAATAATTTCCCATAGAATTCCATCTCGCTTGTTGACAGAAAAACAGCTACAAAAACCTGCTGGGTTTATTGTTGGTTGGTTATTTTTTTTCAAGTACTCGTCTTAGTGAAATAAACAGGCTTACTTTCCGACGAGGCATTTCCCTTGAATGTATTAAAATCATACAAGGGTTTTAGGTACAACCACAAAAAATAACTTTGGTCACTGAGCCTGTCAACATCAAGTGCGACATGAAAATAGGAAGGTGTGTACTCACCAAAGGTTTCCACCACTGTGATAGAATTTAACCTCCATGAGTATGGGTATTGGTTCATCCTGGGTATTGGTGCTTCTAGCACATATCAGTGCCAGATGTATCATAGGAACTTATAAATGCTTTTCATTTAATAGAGCTTCTAGATAGAGAAGTGAGATTCCTTATCATTCCTTAAATGAAACTGTTGAAGTACTCCTGCAGTATTTTTTCATGACATCATTCTAATTGTGCCTAGCTCCATAATATCATTAGGCCTTTTAGGGCTAGCTCGGTGGTACAATGAATAAAACACTTGGCTTGGACTCAGGAAGAGTTGAGTTCAAGGCTGGCCTTAGACACCAGTTGTATGAACTTGGGCAAGTTGCTTTACAAACTCTGCCTCAGTTTCCCCATCTGCAAAGTGGAGATAATAATAAAACCTACTTTCCAAGGTTGTCCAGAGGATCAAATAAGATAAGAATTGTAAAGTGCTTAGCACAGGGATGGCCAGGTAGTGCAGTGAACAGAGCACTGGCCCTGGAGTCAGGAGGACCCAAGTTCAAATCCAGCCTCAGACACTTAACATTTACTAGCTGTATGACCTTGGGCAATTCACTTGACCCCAATTGCCCTCCAAAAAGTAAAAAATAAAATAAAGTGCTTAGGACAGTATGAGGCACATAGTAAGCATTATATAAATGTTAGTAGTAGTTGTTATTTTCAGTAAGATCCATGACTATTACAAAGACCTAAAAATCCACACCAAATAGATAAAGAATTTTAGACCATAATCTTTAGTCAGTCAGTCAGCATTTATTAAGTACCTACTATGTGTCAGGCACTGTGGTAAGTACTAGGGATACAAAAATGGGAAGAGGGAGGAAAGATAATCCTTGCCTCAAGAAGGTTACAGTCTAATGGGGGGAAACAATATTTGATTGGAAGCTGGAAATGTTGGGGAGGGAAGAGAGAGGCAGAATGAGAAGGTACCTACAGGAGCACAGTGAAATAAATCAAACAAGTTCTATGGTGCAGTCAGGCGAGAAGTGAGACATGTTGGGGCTAAGAGCCCTCCTTAAGTAAAGGTTTGGAGTTCATTCCCCTATTTCCAATCAGAGAGGATAGTAATTAGGACAGCCTAGATTTAGTCTAGCTTGGTTAGCCCATGTAGATGGAATGCACTGAGCTCAGGCTTGAATAGAAGGAAAAGGATGGGCTAATTGGGAAATTGTAGAACATTTGAAATACCTATCTACTTCCACACACACACACACACACACACACACACAAATCCATCTTTTCAGTACTGATTTTCTTCCCATGCTGCTATATGGCTTCAAAACACAAAACACTGCAACCTCTAAAGAAATCAAATTGGTGGGTGACCAAGAGGGCAATGGAGGGACTTATAAAAGACACATTACTGATGATTTCTTGATAAAAGATATTATCCAGAAAATATATGATCAGAAAAATCGGTTGGTCAGGTAGCAAATATATGCCGTCATATAAAACAGGTATTAAGTACTTACCATGTGCCATGACTGTCTTACTGTAAAGTCAATTCAGATCTTGTGATGTCTCTAACAGTGGCCGTCTGGAAGTAGGGCCATTGTAGTTAACTAACAGTGAGATCCAAGTTTATTCCTATCTATGCTTACAGTATATGTGTGCATATAATGTGTGTGTATATGTGCATATATCTATATGTAAACAAATGCATTCAGACATATTTTTGCCAGCTAAATATAAATATATTTTTTACTTCCAGACGTGCACCCACAGCTACCTTCCATGACAGTAAACATAATATTGTTCATGTACATTTTGATGCAACTAGAGGATGGTTATTGACTTGTGGAACAGACAAAGTTATTAAGGTAAGAGATCATCTTAGGTCAGTTGTGATTTATGAGACACCATGCAGGAGATCAACATTACTTTGTAATGATCACATGTACTTTGCATAGGCAGTAGTGGTGAGTGTTAGGGATTTTAAGGCTGTCTTTGTCCTCCAGGAATTTACATTTTGGTTGGAGATATAAAATATACATGTAACAAGGTAAATAATTGTATATAGCTCTATAGAGGATGGATGCTCCATCTGAAATGGGTGGAGAGCTGGCCATGGAATCAGGAAGACCTGGGTCCTGCTTCTAATATATAGTGGTTATGTTACCCTGAGCAGATCACTTAACCTCTCAATGTTCTAGGCAGGAAGGGTCAAACTCCAACTCCCCAAAACTCCTGAGTAGTCCTGAACCATATTTAAAATGTAATTGCGGGGTAGCTAGGTGGTGTGATGAATAGAGCACCAGCCCTGGAGTCAGGAGAACCTGAGTTCAAATTTGACCTCAGACAATTAACACTAGCTGTGTGACCTTGGGCAAGTCACCTAACCCCAACTGCCCTCCCTTCCCCCCTTCAAAAAAGCAAAAAAAAATGTAATTGGGAAATATTTCTCAAGATAAATAAAAATGCAATACAACATAAATAATGTTAATCTGTGGTTTTCTCTGTCAACATGTGGCCAGTATCTATTTGACTTTGACACCACTGTTCTAAGCACTCTCTCAGAGAGTTTCTTTTTTTTCTATATTAAAAAAAATTTTTATATGTTGTATTTTTATTTATTTAGTTTTTAGTTTTCAACATTTATTTCCACAAGATTTTGAGTTACAAAATTTCTCCCTGTCTCTCCTCTACCCACCCACCCCAAGATAGTGAGCATACTGAATACCCCTTCCCCCAGTCTGTTCCCAGAGAGTAAGTTTCAGAGAAGGTGTCAGCCTGTTTTTTGTTTTTGTTTTTTGCTTTTTGGAGGGGGGAATGCAGAGCAATTGGGGTTAAGTGACTTGCCCAAGGTCACATGGCTAGTAAGTATTAAATGTCTGAGGTCATATTTGAATTCAGGTCCTCCTGATTCCAGGGTGGGTGCTCTATTCACTGCACCACTTAGCCGCCCCAGCATCAGCCTGTTTTGGTAGAAAAGAATCTTCTAAAGAGGAGTTCCTCAGCCCGTGAAATCACAGGTCTATTCTCTATTCCTTGGTAGTATTCATCAAATATATAAAAAATAAGTGCCATGAGTCTGTGTAGCATCACCCATTGAAGGCTGAGCTTTAAGTCCCACCCTATTACATGGACTTGGCAAGTCATCTCATTTCCTTTGGCAACTGTCCAAGAGTAAGTGGGAGAGTAGGTGTTCATTTGTGTTGGTCACGGGCTCCCTAGGTGAATGAAATCACAGGCATAGACCAAAAGAAGTACTATGAGGTTTTAATGGAAGGTAAAATCACTGTGAGTTGGTGTGCTTGTGATTAAGATCATAGACAAAATCTCTCCTAAAGAAACATCATCTGTTTATATGGCAAAATAGGATAACTTAGCACTCAGTGGGTCATTTTTTCCTCCCTTCTAATCATTGAATACAGTGACTAAAAATGATACTGTCTCCCACCCTCCCTTCCACCCCTTTTAATCACCGATATTGTATATATTTTAATGAATTCTAAAATTGAGACATGAAGCAAATGAGGGAAAAACATTAAATGTGTTTTGTTTAAAGATACCAAATGACTAAACTAGAAATGATTGGCAGGAAGTTCTGTTTAGTTATTCAAATAGAAAATGGGTAAATTTCATTCTCTGGGGAAAAGTGGGAATTCACCGTGGCTTGATTGAAAGAGTAACAAATAAGGTCCCTCCTTACTGTGAAAGAAATCATTCAATCAAAAGGCTCGTGTTTTTTCTAATTAAAAAATGGTGGCTGTGCCCCACTCCACCCAGAGAGACAGTAGTAATATAACAAAGCAATTTGAACTTAAAGTCTAGGGAGACCTGAGTTCCAACTCCACCTCCCATGCTTAGTATTAGCTGTATGACCATTGAAAAACCATTAACATTTGAGTCACAGTTTCTCCATCGCTAGGAGCAGCTAGGTGACGTGGGGATAGAGCACCCAGGCTGGGAGTCTTCCTCAATGCAAATACAGCCTCAGCTACTTAGTAGCTGTGTGGCTCTAGACAAGTCAATTCAGCCTATTTGCCCCAATTTCCTCATCTGTAAAATGAGCTAGAGGAGAAAATAGTAAATCCCCCCCTCCCTGCCAGTATCTTTGCCAAGGAAACCCCAAATGGGGTCACAAAGAATCAGACATGAAATATGACAATAAACAAAATTTCTCATCTCTAAAATGAGAATAATAGTACCTTGTGCTGTCTGCCTCCAAAAGCTGTTGTGGGAGGCTAGCATTTAAAGTGCAATGTAAATGTGAGTTGTTAGAATTATTGGTTATCATAATAGCAATGCAGGACCTCTCTAAGTATCCTATTCCGAGAAGGTGTCAGCCTGTTTTTTGTTTTTGTTTTTTGCTTTTTGGAGGGGGGGATGCAGGGCAATTGGGGTTAAATGACTTGCCCAAGGTCACATGGCTAGTAAGTCAATGCCAATCATTTCTAGTTTAGTAATTTGGTATCTTTAAAAAAAACACATTTAATGTTTTTCCCTCATTTGCTTCATGTCTCAATTTTAGAATTCATTAAAATATATACGATATAGGTGATTAAAAGGGGTAGAAGGGAGGGTGGGAGACAGTATCATTTTTAGTCACTGTATTCAATGATTAGAAGAGAGGAAAAAATGACCCACTGAGTGCTAAGTTATCCTATTTTGCCATATAAACAGATGATGTTTCTTTAGGAGAGATTTTGTCTATGATCTTAATCACAAGGGGGCTTCCCAGTGCCTGAAAACAGAGTAAAACCTGCTTTAAACACCTAATAAGTACTTTCATTTTTTCCTGAGAATCAGAAAATGACCGCTAGTGGCCATGGATAACAGCATTGGAGAATCCTTGAAATGAGACTTAAGCTTCTACTTTTGGTCATGTTCTCTTCCTGGGCCAAATTGGTTGTGGAAGAAAACAAATTTTTTTCCTTAGCCTTGTTTGATTAAGAATTATATTTTTGTAGTTTGACTTAGTTCCTAAACAAAAAGTCTCAAAGGAAGCACCGGATTTAGAACTACATAAGAATATAGAGATTATTCCTCCATTCATAGGTACAGGAACTGAACTCAGAAAAGTGAAATGACTTGCCTAAGGACATACAGCCAGTGCATTATAGTCAGGATTCAAACCCAGATCCTCTTATTGCAAGTGCCCTGTTCTTTCCATTTCACCATGCTGTTTGTTTGGGGGTATTTTTGGTGGTGGGGATTAAATTCTTAGAAACTTTTATTATTCAGGTATGAATACAACTTATTGATACATTAACATAAAATACAGTATTGTAAAATGCTTAGTGCAGTGTCTGGCACGTAGTAAGTGCTATATAAATGTTAGCTATTGTTAGTGTTACATAAATATATCACATAACTTAATATAATACATTAACATTGACATGAAATATTATAAAGAACTCAGTAAAACTGTAGATTTCTTGAGGTCTCTTTTTCTTCTTTTTTGACAGTTGTGGGACATGACGCCGGTGGTATCTTGATGATGTTTTCCAGAACCCAAAAAACAGTATTTCCAGAAGCAACGGTCATTCTAATCCAAATCATTGAGGAAGATACAAGTAAAGCTGAGTGTGGTGGGCAGTAAGGGAGAGAGACTCAAGATCTGAGTTGGTTTTAAGTCATCTGCTAGTGTGGGGCGAGCCCTAGCAAAGAGACTCTTATTTCAACTTATTCACACAATAGAAAAAGCTATTTTTTTAAGCAAATGGTTTGTACAACCCGGCCGTGCTGCAGTGTTTTCAGTTTGTCTGAAAAAAGAATCTGTGTGGAATGGCTGTTGAGTTTTGAATATTTCAGCTCTTCCTTGTTATCCCTGCTTCGTTTGTACTGGGGAAGTGAGGGAGGTGGCTTTTGAGGGGGCGGGGGTGGTCTTTGTGCTGCCTCCTGTTCCCCACCTCAGGATATATTCTGCCACACGCTCAGCAGCACTCTGACCTCCTGCTCATCACAAATCTGCTCTCCAGAAAGAATGTACTGAAGTTATTTATTGTTAATGTTTCTGGGTTCATCTCCAATTCAGTGGAGACATCTGTGAAGACTGACTGACTTCTTGAAGGAGCTAAGCAGCAGTGCCTGACTCCATCCAGTCTTTATCTAACAAATCAGCTTCTCCAGTTTCCTGGTACACAGAAGGAAAATGGAGTTTTTCCTGCCTTCCCTCTGCTTCTCCTAAAAATAGTGGTTAAGCTGTCCCACAGCCACCTAAAAGATGCCCAAGCAGTGGATGATTACAGCTGAGAGCATCTCCCCCTGGCATTAGCATCTGTTAATCTGAACTCAGCTGTAACCACACAAGTGATTTGAAATGAAATTTTAGTGACCGTCCTCTCTTAGGTTTCACCAAGCCACATGTTATAAAACCAATTGTCTCTTAGTTATGTGTTACTTCTGAACTTAAATGTGTTCATTTGTATAAAATTTTAATTAGATATCTTCTTTTTTCTTCCCTACTCAAACTATGCATTAAGGAAAAAAAGATCATGGAATTGATGTAGACGCCCTGCATACTTAAATGTTCTATCCCTTGAGACACTTGGTATTGTGGAATTCTGCATTTTCATGCTATTTTCCTTTTGGGCAAAACTTTTACTTTTTAAATGAAATGTAAAATAATGCTTTTAAAAGTGAACCAAAATAGTCTGCCTATTATTCTGGGGGGTTTTTAACTTCTTTCATTTTGAACCCTAAAAGAAATGGAATGAAACCCAGCCAGGGAAAATTGCTAGCTCTTCTAGATGTGAAAAGGAGAACCAATTCCTTCCCCCGCATAGAGCTTGGAAAATTTGCTCATTTCTTATGTAGAAAATTTACTTTTTTATTCTCTTTTATGGAGAACCTCATTTCCACTTTACTAAAATACCAAATTTGGGAACTTTTTTCAAAGGATAGATTGAGGTTGGGAGGGGTATGGAACGTGTCACTTTTACTTTCCTTCTTTCTGGAAAGCAGAAAGTCTTATGGTACTACAGACTCTTTTTTATCATTTATTTTTCCCTCTTCTTGGTTCTCTGGCATGGCTGATGGTTAGTGCCAGACTAGAAAACCAGGCCCTCTTGATGGCAAGCTCTGCTTCCTGGTTCTGTGACCTCTTCAATAACTTGGTGGTGGTTATGACTGTTCAAGAGGCCTTGGGGAGAATAACACTGTGCATTGCCTTATTAAATTGAACATTTATGCTTGTAAACAAGAAATTTTAACAAAGCACGGGGAGAAAAATATCCCCATATTACTGTAACTCATTCCCTGCCACCCCAAAAGTGTACATAGGACAAAATACCCTAAGGAACATAACCACTTACCACTTTTTTTTGCTTCCCCCAAATCCTCTCCCTGCTATCAATAGCTGCTATAATCACTATTTTGAATGTCTTCTGCATGTCTGTCCGTTTCATTTGAGAGCTTTTAAAAAGAACCAGATGACATTCTGATTTTTAAAATATTCAAATGTCTATAGTCTATATATATAGTATATACCTGGATCTCATTACCCTATTACTAATTTCTAAGTACTGAAAGGTGGAGGTGATCCACAGAGATAAATAGAAGGCCTCACATTCCGTTTTTCCTTCTTCCTCTTTGCATTCTGGCCAGTACAAAAAAGGGAAATCTAGTATTAAGGAACTAATGGGATGAGTGCCCATCAGGCCTGGCACATGTTCTCCAAATGAGCCAAAGTCTCATTGGACAAATACTTGCACTCCTATAGGATCACACATGATTCTTTTAGCTTTCTGGCATTTGACTTAAATGTGATTTCTCTGCATGGATATCTATATTCAAAAGCCTTTACAAGTCTTTCCAATACCTAACCAAGCCCAAAGATTTGTTTATAATTTAAAGCCAGTCAAGGTAATCTCAAGTTTCATCAGTGGTATGAGTTTTGCTTTTAAAAAAAAAAATACTGTGATGTTTCTAAGCTTTCACTAATTTGCTTCTTCCTTCTCTTGTCTGAATGTCCTTGAGGTCATTTAGATTCAGTAAATGTGGTTTAGCCACATGAAGTGATTATCTTGGAAACTCTGAACGCTTTAATTTTTAACTTGTGTTTCTATACCAGGGATAAGGAGCCTACAGCTTTGAGGCTACATGTGACCTTCTAGGTCCTCAAGTTTGACCCTTTGACTAAATCCAAAGTTTGTTACCTCAAGACCACAGGTTCTCCACCTCTGTTCTATACTCTTTTCCCAGAGAAAATTATCTGCTTGTGGGATGTCTTTCCACCAGGCATTTTCTCAAAGTGAAAGTTTCTGTCAGTCAGAATTGGAAGCTGGCACCAGCCTCTTGCATTTCTCAGTGGAAACTTTGTCTCTCTTAAGATTCCTTTTTCAATTACTGTCCATTTGGCTTGCCTTTGTACTTGACATATGTACCACCATTGTTGCCCTTCTTGGGAGGCCAAGGTTGACTTGAACTGTATATTTTTTGAAAACAAGGAATTGTGATGATTTCATAGAATTTTTAGAATGGCCATCTAGTCTAACTCATACCCAAGAAGGAGCCCCTATTACAACTTAAAATTTTGTGATTACCCACCTCCCCTCCATATTTGACCCAATAAGTAATCATCCCTTTCTTTAATTTACTTCTTAAGAATTAGCATCACAAGAGGCAGCAACTCTACCATAATAGAAAAAAAAGTTTCAGATAAAGTAAAATTTAAAGCCTTGTTTGTTGCTCTGCTTGAGCAACCAGTGTTTCTGATTGACTTAAATTGTCACTCTCTTTTGCCTTAATATTAATAAATGAATCTTTGAATATCAAAACTGGAAAGGACCTTATGAGGTCCTTCCTGCTAAGAAGCACCCCCCAGAAACTGAGCTACACCTCAGTAGTGATGACAGCATTCTTTGGCTGAGGGAGTCTGGGGAGGGTGGAGAAGGACGAGCATACAATAGGACATCTCTGGAGGAACAGTTGATTTCTGGAAACTTTTGTTTTAGGGGACCATGAACAGCACCTGGCATAAGAATACAGGCCTGGTCTTTGGAGTGATTTGGAGGCCTCCAACCAGACCACTGGTAGGTAAGAAGTACCGAGTTCTTTTCTATAAAATATATCTGATAAACTTTCTGTCACCCACTCTGGTCATGAGCCAACAGGCTGGTAAGTATGGGTCTTTGTGGCAGGTAGGCATATCCCTTTTCAGATGCCTCACTCCTCAGTGCCACAGAGTCAGAATTGAAGGTGGGAATTCAGGTGCCCACAAGTATATACAATGTATTGTTTTTTCTGAGGATAGACTGTGAAGGAACTTTTTAGTGGGCTCCTCTTGGCAGATATCTTCCTACTCAACTAACACCCCCATTCTTTTTTTTTTTTGGAGGGCAGTTGGGGTTAAGTAACTTGCCCAAGGTCACACGGCTAGTTTTTTTATTTGTGTGTGCATTAAGTGTCTGAGGTCGGATCCGAACTCAGGTCCTTCTGACTCCAGGGCTGACGCTCTACTCACTGTGCCACCTAGGCACCCCACCCCCATTCTTTTGAAGCCTCATTTAAAAAAAATTTTTTTTGCTACTTCTAAGTTTGCTGATTGAGCCCTAATTTTGCCTAAGAGAAAAGCAACTATAAATTAAAGTAATTAGACATCAGTATTCAGCAAATGAGATTCCCCAGTTTGTGATCACATTACAGGATCTGAAGGAATAGGGAGGACTGAACCTGTGATTCCACTGGGAACTAAGTGAAGAAAATTCCTTTACCAATGCAGCTTGGCACCTTTACTGCACAACTTATAGACTTGAAAAGTTGCCTAGAGTATTTGAAAGGTAAAGTGATTTGCCCAAGGTCATACAGCGGCCAAGAGTCAGGGGCAGGACCTCAACCCAGGTCTCCCCAACTCTTGAGGCCAGCTGTCTGTCCACTGTCACAGCTGCCTCTTAATTGTACAAAAATAATCTTGTCACCAAGGTTTACATCTTAAAATACTGGAAATTAAAAGTCTTTCTTCCAACAGTTTACATTTTTCATGCAGACCTAAGCAATTCTTCTTCTTTTTCTCCTTTAAGATAGTTTAAACTATACTGTGTGTGTGCACACGTGTATTCTTTTAAAGCGTTTAACACAAGGATTCAGCAACCTGAACAGGAGAGACAAGAATAAAGTTAATTCTTAAAATTGATTTGCCCATTTAATTACAGTCTATGTGGTATGAAGTGCCAAAAAATACAGGATATCCCAAAAGTCTTCAGTGTGTTTTTAAGCTTTTAAAGGTTAAAACTGCCCGAAGATTTTTGTATATTCCTGGAACACTAAACATTTTTACTATTAGAACACTGATCTTTAGGGGGTTAAGAACATAAGGAGACACACAGTTCCCAGTACTCTGTGTTTTGAAAGAGGTTTAGCTAATCATTCATATCATTCCAGTTGAAAACCTCTCTTCTCATCTCAAGATTTCCTTTACTTTGTAAATGGCTGAAATTGTTAGCTTGAAATGGCCCCTAGTTCCATCAACCTGTCATTTGATAAGTACTGGGTATTCTCAGGGTACCTAGCCCAATGGTTGGTGCAGTGGGATGACTGTAGAACACTACCTTCTAGCTGTGTTTGTCCTTTTAGAATTTACCTATTAAGTTCATGTTGGCCATTATGACCTGGCCACCACTCCCTCCTTCGTCCTGAGAGCAGCCTCAGGACACCACCAGGTGTTTGTCTTCCAAGACCTTTGGGAGAGTTAAGGCTTCAAGCTTGCTGGAGAGACAATGGCAGGGCATCACTCTGTACAGTCCAATCCTGTGAAACTTCACTTGGCCTTAAGTTAACTTTTAACTACATGCTGCATCCACCACAGCTAAGTCTTTCCATATGAAAGCTGGCAGCTGAAGTACTCCATCCTTAGAACTTTTTTAGAGAGGGAATTAGGTGAACCCTGACTGTAACCATAAATGTCAAGGAGAATTAGGGTACATTTTTCCCTAAAGAGATAGAGATAAAAGATTTTGGTATGACCATTGGGATAATTGGACCTGCAGGGTTTCCAAAATGCCTGTTTTTGGCCTTTATTATCAATACAGCCCCCATTCCATTTCTGCCATCGGCTAGTTTTGCCTTCTATTTCCAATGCCTAAAGTCTTTTATGACTTTATAACATAAAATCATCTTCATTTTTAAACCTCATCTCAGCCAGCCTCACAGATAAGAACTCAAAACTTAAACCATACAATTGTTTTTAACATCACTATTGCTACCACTGCAAATTAGTAGAATTCCATATTCATCATTGAGTTTATCATAAGCCAGCCACTACCATTACTAGTCGAGTAATTATCTGCAAGGCTTGATTAATCCAAATAAATGAGAGAAGACAACTCTCCCTTAGTTTCCTCTATCAAATTTCAAGAAAGCACAGTCTATATTTTTTATCTGTAGCTACATAGATATTTTATTAGGGAAAGGGGAGATCAAGGAGATGGTGGCTAATCCCTGTACAGTTTCCTAAAGAGATGTTTCAAATATTCTGTCTTATAAATCTCCCTTATCACTTTCCACCTAGTATCACACCTTTTTGTGTCTTATTGTATCTCTTCTCCCCTGTGCCCCTTCCAATTAGATAAGCCCCTTGAGTTCAGGGATTCTCTGTTGTGTTTCATCAATTGAATTCTGTTTCTTTGTCCCCAGCACTTAGGCCAGTGCCTTATATGTTGAAGACAACAAATGTTTGTTGAATTGAGTCAGTAATCATAAAAGAATCAAACTCACTTAGGAAAAAGACATTAAAATTACATGTTGATTTGATGATTAAATTAGAAACAAGGAGGCATATATATAACATATCAGGACTATTGCTAATATAAAGCGGGGGAAAGGTTTGTTTATATTTACGTTTATATCTTTTGTTAGCACTTTGCAGCCCTAGAATATACCAACATAACATATGGACCAAAACACTTGTTTCTTTTAACCATTACGTCTTCATTTGTGTTTTATATTATTGCTATTACATGTTTAAGGATATGTTGTTCAATGTGTTGTCATTTTGCAAAAGAAAAATGTTATATTAAGAGTTCAAAACCTATTACATACTGTACAACTTGGAAAGTACTTGGCCAAGTGAAAACTAGTTATAGGGCCTGCTTCTGACTTGCTGTAGCCAAGAATATGACCCCTGCCCTTCTGTATTACCCCCATCAACCTCTATGGAGCAGATCTTTAATTGGTTGCATTTTATACATTTATTTGGGCTCCTCTTTTAAGATACGGAAGTTCTCTGTGAATTTCAGAGTGAAAATGTAATAAACATGAAAGTTGAATCTCTTGAATGCTGATCTATTTTTAAATCCTCTACCCTTTGCTCTGGATATAAGAACAAAATACTGTTAAGTCCTCAGCAACCAGATCTTGCCACCTGCTTTTAGACAAGCCATCTTAACATTAACATTATCTTCAGGAAATCTCTGTTCCAATTACAAAGGGATTCCATAATGTAATAGAATAATAAAGATCAAAGATAAATACATACCTAATATGATATAATGCTGCAGAATGGCGTGGTTGTTTTCTTTCCACTCCCTTTTCCTCTGTCTTCTTCCATGTAACTGAAATGTATGTTTGTTCATTCCATGATGTAATGGATTTATCAAAAAGCTGCCTCCATCATTCTAAAATAAACCTTTGTGAAGCCTTCCTTTAACCTTAGCCTTGTACTTGTATTGTGGTTGAAGTCATAATATATGAGCGTGGGCAATGCTATGAAATACTTTGGTGTTGTTCCTGATAACTATGGAAATTGGTGCTTTCAAAGGGACCACCATGGCTGAGGTATACAACTGAGGTAAGACTGAGCCGGGTCAGCAGAGCCCTGTAAGGAGGGACTTCCAGAGGCCATGGCAAGGTGCTCTTCCTCTACACCAACAGTCCAGAAGAATGAGATCATGGCAGATGTATTCCTTCTCTTTTCTTTATTTGCCAGTTCTTAACTAGTACACCATAGCAAAGAGAGTTGGCATTGAAAACCGTGTTTGAATACTGACTATGAACTTAGGCCCTGGATATCACTTTCCTCCTCTGAAACTAAGGGCTGTGAGCTAGTTCTCTAGGGTTCATTCCTTTGAACTTAAGTCTAAGAGTCTGCTAAGCAATCATACAACAGTTCTGATACTGATACAGGCATAGAATGCTTCTTCCTTCCTCTAAACCCCCAACATTTATATATTCTATGGGAAAGGTAATTAATGCACTGAGACATTGCCATCGACCGGGCCTGCACAACCTTCCCACCCTTTCTAACTATAGATTACTGTAGGTACCGTAACCAAGGCAACAGTAGTACTCCTGGAAGATGTACATCAATCAAGGCCCTATTGCTCCACTCGTTATCTCTCTGGCTTCTCAGGCCTCAGCACCCATCTCTGGCTACCATTCCCCCACATGTGTTGTCTTCTCTCACTAATGGAAACTCTGTAAGAGCAAGAACTGTCACTATTGTGCTTGTAGTATGTGCTTAATAAATGCTATTTCATTCATAATAGTTCCCATTTATATAGTGCTTTAAGATTTGCAAAGAGATTTACACGGCTTGTCTCAGTTGGACCTTATGTAATGGGTATGCTTTCACTCACTCTTACCAACCCAGGAAGGTACGTTTGCCACTCAGGTATCCTCAGGGGTTTGTTAGGGCATCTTCTCTTATCATCAGCTTGAGTCCCCCGTGTCCTACTTTCCCCCCTAGGTTCCCCTTGTTAAGTGCCAGTGAATAACATTCCCAATTCCATTAACAACATCAATTACCTTTTACAAAGACTTCTTTTTGAAGCTCTACCAAGAACAAAATGCAAACATTTTCCTCCAATGCTTCAGGGACACGTTATTCCACCTTGGTCATTGGAGAGAGTAGGTTCCTCTTAAGACAGTTCCTCCATAACATTGGCCCTACCAAGTTCCTGTCCTGATGTGACTTGATTACTCAATCTTAGCTACCTTGGGTTGGGGCCTGAAAGTCTCTCTCCAAAGTCATGCCTTGCTCCCCAGGCAACAATGCTGTGCTGGCTACCAGACTGGACACTGGGAACCCCAGATGCTCCCTGCTGAAAGTAGGCTCCAGTTCCTTCACCTAGAACTGAAAAGAAGTGAGAAAAGTGTGGCTCAGAAACATTAAGTGACTTGCCCAGGGTCACCTACCCCGGTCTTCCTAAATTCAAGTCTGACATTCTATCCACTATGGCCCCACTACTATATTACACAGCCTCTCTTTCTTGCTTTTGTTATTTATACTAGTAATTGTTCAATATAAAAACATAAATACCAATTACCAAATAGGATGACTGGAGAAGAAAATTTACTGTCAAGACTCTAAAAATCAAATGCTGTATTTCCCACTGACTCCCCTTGACTCCCCTGAGTTTCAGTTTTTTGGGTTTTTTTATCTGCAAAATAGGAAGAAAAGTATTCACTGGTTCCCTTCATCAGCTGAGTATTGCTGTGTAAAGATTTGTGGGTTTATAGTCTGTGCCTCTCAGATAAAAATCCATGAGAACTTTCTGGTGTATTGACATTGTGGATCCCTTAAATGAGAGGAAAGAGCCCTTCAGGGGTAGTCATGCTACCTCATCAGCAGGCAAGCCCACAACTAAGCTCTTTGTTCTTTGGTTTAGTCTGAGGTCAGATTGTCTGTGAGATAATAGGTTATCACTGAAAGCAAGGGTCTATCTATACATTATTGAGCTCTTATCCCAAGGAAGCCTTTGACAAGAAAAATATTCCGAAATACTAACAGCAGCACTTTTGGTAGTAGCTAAGAATCAGAAACAAAGCCAATACCCATCGATTGCAGAATGGTTAAACAAATTGTGGTGCATGAATGTAAGTGAATATCATTGTGCTTATGAAGTGATGTATGTGATGAATACAAAGAAACATGGTAAGTTCTGTATGCAGAATGAAGTAAGCAGAGACAAGAAATCAAGATACACAGTAACTACAGCAATGTGAATGGAAAGAAAAATGACACCAAAAAATCAGAAGTAAATGTAACAAAATGATAATCAAGGAGGAGGAATGCAACAATGTGAATGGAAAGAAAAATGACACACTAAAAAATCAGAAGTAAATGTAACAAAATGATAATCAAGGAGGAGGAATGAAAATATGTGCAAAGATACCCCCAATCCACCCCTTCATGGAGGTGGGGGGTCCACAGGTGTTACACATTGCATATGTTTTTGGACTCTTTCAACCTACTTATCAGTTGTGCTTTTTTTCCTCTCCAAAAAATACTATTTGCCACATGGAATGGCTCTGTGGGGGAGAGAGAGGAGGGATACATGGGATACTATGGTGATATATAAAACAAAATATCAATAAAAATCATTTAAAAGAAAAATAAAAGTAAGGATCTGACTTTGAAGTCCCAGAATGTGACTTTGAATTAAAACAACAACGATCTTTTAATCCTTGTTATTCTTGTTTTAGGTCATTCCTGGGGAGATTCAGTATGATGATTACTTAAATATTTCTAAATTAAACAGAAGAAATGTGAAGATCAAAAGCCTGTGGTGTACTTGGGGTTTTAGCCCAGCCAGGACACATTGCAGAGAAATAAATGGCTTGGAACACTTTGGCCTCCAAATTAATAGCTACTTCTGGGAGAAGAGGTTGAGTCTCTGGGATGGAAAAGATCCCATCAGAACCCTTATCTACTTTTGTGCTTGACTTTAGTCTTGGTTTCAACCTCTTCCTGCATTGTGCTTTTATAAAAGGGTCTTTCCTGGTCTTCTGACAAGACTGTGTTGTTTAAATCAATCCCAGGATAAACAACACATCATCCTTAGAAAATTATTGTCCTTGTGTCATGTTAAATGATGGATTCACTTTATTTAATGAAATGAGGGTTTTGTGATACCTCTGTATGAAGTATTGGTAGAGTACTGGACTGTTTACCCATAGGGTAGACAAGAGTAGTTCAAGGAATGTTATAATACTTTGATTAAGTGAGGATTAATGGCTATGACTGCAGATATTTTTAGGATATCCTAAATTCAGCAAACACTTACTTCCTCCTGACATGAACCATATTAGGTTCCTCTAGGTTTGGCCTAGAATTTTCGTTTGTTTGTTTGTTTGTTTTTGCTTTTTGGAGGGGAGAGGGCAGGGCAATTGGGATTAAGGAATTTACCCGAGGTCACATAGTTTGTAAATGTTAAGTGTCTGAGGCCAGATTTGAACTCAGGTCCTCCTGACTCCGGGGCGGTGCTTTATTCACTGTGCCACCTACTTGCCCCTAGCCTAGAGTTTTTTAAACGTAAAAAAGCATTTGTATTTATAGTTCATAAATTTATCACAAATTTGTCATTTTAGTTTGATCACACCTAGAGTTTTCTACAGAATCTACAGATATATTTCATGTTTCATTTCCCATTAAGATTTCTTACCTCCTTCCCCACCCTCTATACATACTCACCTTATAGTTTAATATATCTTTACAGAAGGAAAATGTAATTAAAAAGAAATGATTCTGAGGCAACAACGGGACACAGCGGACACAGTGTGTGGGAGGAGTCCAAAGGAGCTGAATTCAAATGTGGCCTCAGAAATGTACTAACTATGCCCCAGAGCAAATTACTTAACTTCTGCCTGCCTCAGTTTCCTCAACTGTAAAGTGACGATAATCATACCTACCTTACGAAGTTATTGTGAGGAACAAATGCGATGTTTGTAAAGTGCTTAGCACAATGTCTAGTACATAGTAGGTGATTAATAGATGCTTGTTTCTTCTTCCCCCACTCAGCACTCATGTAGAGGTCAGCATAGCACTCTGTTCGCAATTTATCTTTCCCAAGGGAGAGCTTTTTGTTTGTTATCACACAACCCAATATCTTATCCTGTCTCATCATTCCCCATCTGGCTTGTTAAACACTTAGTTTATCAGAAGATTCATCAAGAGCCATCTTAATCTTCTACTAAGAATCTCTGCTCAGCAAACAGCAAAAGAAAGATTCTCCCACATAACCCAGAGACTACATTAACATAAATTGTTGGTGGTGTAAACTAGTGTGGCTGGCTTAAAAAGTTGGATTGCTGAGTCATCCACCCAGAGAAAGCCCAAGGAGTTAATTAAAAGCAACTGGTATAGACTTGGTAACCACATGTACCTCTACTGTTAAAAGGCAGAGGAGAGCCAGAGGGAGAAGTTTCAGAAGACAAGGCAAGACTGAACAGGGCTTGTGTGCTTTGGAAAATGAGAAGGCATCAGACAAGGTCAATTTAACAAAGCCGGTTTAAATTGTAAAGTGACGGTATTGTGGAATTTAAACATTGGACTGGGACCTTAAAGATCTAAAAATAAGTTAAAATTTGAGTCAAAACAGTTATCACAGTCAAATTATAAAGTGACAGTACATCTTCTGTACTTAAATATTTTTTCTTTGTTTTTTACTGTATTGGGATGTGTGTGTGTGTGTGTGTGTGTGTGTGTGTGTGTGTATACTTAATGTGAATGATCTCTCACCCACGTATCTTGTCATTAATAGCATCTTTATACAAAATATAAGTATTTTCAAAAAGACCACCATGAAAACAATTGCTGTTTAAACACCATCACCAGTTGTTGCAGAAGATGAATTGGTAGAGAAATTCTTTGAAGAACTTAACGAGACACCGAATTTAATCAACACATTCAGATACTTGATGACTTCAATGAAAAAGTAAAAAGAGGAGAGAAAATGGAGAGAAATTTATAGGAAAACATGGTTTAGGAAAAAAGGAATGGAAGAGCCTGAAGACTAATGAAGAGCACAGAAGCCTTACATGTCTATATAATAAGCATCTTTTTCAAGAAAAGAATTAGGGTCAGACATGATGAGCACCAAATAACACCATAAGAAATGAAACAGATTATATTTTAACTAATAAAAAGAGATTTGTTTGTGATGTAGGAGTTATCTTGATATCAGCTGTCTGTATCCAGTGAGAGCATAAAAGATCTAAACTAACTATAAAGTTAATCATAATAATCCAAATTTTAAAAATGAAAGAATGAGAAAATTAGATCACATCACCCTGAACTACTTAAACAATAATTGAACATCAAAAATGGGTAATGGACAGCAGAAATGACATTGACAGCAACTATAGTCATTTTATCCACACTATTAACCAGTATAAACTAATTGCTGCCAAAAGGAGACCAAAGGAGCCCAGAAAGAGCCTTAATCAGCAAACACTTAATTTACTTGTTACACAGAGTGAGATGGCTGCTCAAGACAGCACCAGTTTAGAATATAAACTTGTTTGTAAAATCTTACGGAGAAGGATGATTGGTGATTGTGAGCAGTATCATCTCATAAAGCAGTGAAGGGGAAAACTACTTAAAAAAAAAAAAGCTTGGAAAGATATCTAAGTGAGCAAAGTCATCCCAAGTGCATTCAAGGATAAAAATGAAAGGAAGGCTTGAAATAAGAAAAATGGGAAAGATTCGCAGAAATCATTATAAACAAATTATTTCTCTATCAACGATAGTGAAACCAATACACTCAAACTCTAAAATCCCAGTCTAAAATGTGTCAATAGAGGGGCCATAAATGATACAAAAAGCATAAACAAAGAAAGAGAAAGCAACCAGATTAGACCAAATATATGTGGAGGATAGCCATGCTAGAGGTGATGCAATTATGAGGGAATCAAGGGAATGATATATAAGGTATTTGAAGGAGGGAAAAACATCAAAGGTATGGGAAAAAATATCAGACTTTGTTAATCAGTTACTCAACCAGCATTTATTAAGCCCTTACTATATGCCATGCACTGTGCTAAGCACTAAGATATGAAGAAGGTAAAAACAGCCCATCACTTTAAGGAGTTCACATTAAAATGCAGGAGACAACATACAGATAGCTTTGTACATACACGATATATACAGTGTAAATTCAAGGTAACCTCAGAATGAAGACACCAGCATTGATTTGGATTGCAAAGACTTCTGGCAGAAGGGAAAATTTTAGACAAGACTTGAAGGAAACCAAGGAACCCAGGAGTTAGAAGTAAGAGACAGCATTCCAGTCATTGGGGATAGACAGCCAATGAAAATGCAAGGAATTAGAAGATGGAATTTCTTGTATGTAGAATTTTATGAGCACAGTGTCGGTGGACCATAGAGTACTTGGAGGGTAATAAAGTTTAAGGAAACTAGAAAGGGGCCAGGTTAAGAAGGGCTTCAAAAACCAAAAAGAAGGTTTTAGATTTTATCCTGAAAGTAATATATGGAGTTTATTGAATGGGGTGGGGGTGAGGAGTGACATGGTCAGAACTGAACTTTAAGAACACCACTTTGGCAGCTGAGTAATGACTAGACTCTGTGGGAAAAGACTTTGGGCAGAGATCAACAAGAAGGCTATTATAGTAATCCAGGCAGGAGTAATAAGGGCCAGCAGCCGGGAGGTGATAGTTTCAAAGGAGAGAAGCACACATATATGAGAGATGATGAAAAGATAGAATCTAAAGGACTTGGCAACACTGGATATGGAGAGAGAGAGACAGAGACAGAGACAGAGAGAGACAGAGAGAGAGAGAGAGAGAGAGAGAGAGAGAGAGAGGTGGAGATACTGATTAATACTGAAAAAAGGGCAATAAAGAGAAGATCAATAACAATCAACCCATATGCCTACTCTCCCACCACAACAAAATCTTTTTTTAATTTAATTTTTTTAGTTTGCATCATTCATTTCCACAAGATTTTGAGTTACAAATTCTCTCCCCATTTTCCCCTACCCACCACCCAAAACACCATCCCAAAACATCCCCTCCCCAGTCTGCTCCCTCCCACATCCTCCCCCATCCCCCCTCCAACCCTCCAGCAGGGCATGGTGGATCCCTATGCCCCAGTGCCTGCACATCTCACTTTCCAGTTACATGTAAAATAATAATTATATATATATATATATATTTTAAACATTTGATTTTCAACTTTTGAATTCCAGATTCTTTCCCTACCTCCCTCATTACCCACCTTTACTGGGCAGCAATTCAATATAGGTTGTACATGTGTAGCTATGCAAAACATTTCCTTAGTGGATATGTTGTGAAAGACTGACTATATTTCCCTCCATCCCATCCCACCCCCCACTTGTTCTATTCTCTACTTTGATCCTGTCCCTTTCCAAAAGTGGGTGCTTCCAACTTCCCTCCCCCCAGCCTGCCCTCCCTTCCATCATCCCCCTTCTCATCCCCTTCCCCCTACTCTCCTGTAGGGTGAAATACCTTAACCACAACAAAATCTTGATGAGAGTGACCTGCACATGAATTGAGGGCATCCTCTACAAGGTTATTAGCAGAGTATAAATAGACTTTTGCAGTAATATTCTACAATGCCCTGCATCTTTACTGCAATTATCTAAAAATATAAAGAACATAAAATCCATTGTATGCTCATTGCTTCTTTTTAAAAAATTTTTTCATTGCTTCTTGATAATGAAAAATATTCTAATTGTTACAAGAAAATGTCATTTTGTAAGCTCTTTTACAATAAAGCTTCTCCTATCCACACATAAAAATAGTTCAAGATTCCTCAAAAGAGACAGCAACATAAATAACCTCATTCAAAAATCCTCCAATACTTAATATTAAGCAAGGAATGAGATGGGAAGACATATGCTGAATAATTTTTTTTTTATCACAGTGATGGAGAAAAGATCCAGCACATAGATCAAAGATGAAATTCCTTTTGAATGGTGAGGTCCTCTAGATGCTCCTGTTTGCAAATGACATAGCACTGAAGAAATCTGTAATCCGTCAGAGTTTTGGTCTAGCTATCCACACAAGAAAGCTCAAGTGGATGATGAATGTTTCCCAGATTGTATCATGAATTTGGATAGATGCTCTGCAGAGTTAGACAACACAAGTAGATAACAAGTTGGGCTCTGAGTTAAACAGTTGGAGGACAATGAGCTAGATTGTCTTCAGGAAATTGCAGCACT
The DNA here is from genome assembly GCA_011680675.1 of Gymnobelideus leadbeateri. Classification (NCBI taxonomy): domain Eukaryota; kingdom Metazoa; phylum Chordata; class Mammalia; order Diprotodontia; family Petauridae; genus Gymnobelideus; species Gymnobelideus leadbeateri. The sequence goes on from WOXC01008510.1 coordinate 220,564, forward strand.
CATTTTCTGAGCCCAAACTTCGCATGAAAACAGAAGCCTGGCTTTTTAATACCAACATTGGTTTTGCTAACATGGCAGCAAAACATGGAATGCAAGACAGGGAAGAACTAAAAGTACCTATCACACAAAGGTTAATGAAGAGGTGTATTTGGGGCATGGTGTAATCAATAAGTACCTCAGATGAACAGGAGTAAAAGATATACCCAAAGAAATGCAGAAGAGAAGCTAGGTAGATCAGGTGACAAGAATGAGGAATGACAAGTGGACAGCCAACGTGTTCCACTCATGGAGGTAGCTAGATGGCAGCTAGTGGAATGGAGAAGAATTAAGTTGAATCCCACATCAGACACTTTCAACCTCTGTGACCCTGAGCAAGTCACTTAACCCCTGTCAGCCTCAGTTTTCTCAACTGTAAAGTGAGAATAATAATAGCACCTATACCACAGTATTGTTATAAGGAGCAAATGAGATACTATTAATTTTATGTTTATTTTTTAGCTTACAACATTCATTTCCACAAGATTATGTTACAAATTTTCTCCCTGTCTTTCCCCTACCCACCACCCCAAAACAGTGATCCCACTGAATACTCCCTCTCCCAATCTGCTCTCTCCTATATCCTCCTCCATCCCCCCTTCAACTTTCTGGTAGGGCAAGATGGATCTCCATACCCCAGTGCCTGTATATCTTATTTCCCAGTTGCAAAATGAGAGACTATTTATAAAGTGCTCAGCACATAGTAGGTACTATATAAATTTTAGTTATTTTTATATAATTATGTTACATAGAGAGGATATTACATATCCTCTCACTAATATTATCCTCTTATTAAATGTAACACTACATATATACAATAGAGGACATTATAAATCCTCTCACTACTTAGAAACATCAAAGAAGGTCTCCAACATATTGGGTGGACCCCCCTGTGGCACACTTAACTAGCCCACCACACACACACACACACATATAGGAGAGTCTCCAGTTCATTTAAACCCCTTTCCTTCCCTGTCTTCCCCAGGTTTTTTAGTGCCTGGAATTAGAAAGAATTGTTACTATCTAAAAACTGTCTGTCCTGAGCTACCTAGTCTAGGATTTGGAAGCTGAGATCATCAAGTGAAGAAGACCCATGGACCTGTTCTCCAAGGGGGTGAAGTGGGTAAGACCACAATGAGGAGGTCAGACAACACAATTCTGATACATTCTGATGTGCTACACAGAGAAAGGAACAGACATGGTTTCGGTCTTCTGGAAAAACAAACTGGAGCCAGCTGGTCAGACTGCCCTACACAGCCACAAAGAACTAAGGGCTTTATTTGTCTGAAAGCTTTGGGCAGACTATGGGATGCAGTCACAAACAGTGACTGGCATGTACATCACAGCAACAGCTGGCTGGTCCAGGGTGGTGTGCTGTGAGCTCCTCGCATACAAACAAGCCTGTTCCACAAATTTATTTGGATGTCAGCTACTTTCAAACTCAGAAATATGTTTTACCAAGGAAGTACTGCTCCATGAGCAGTACTTTGATTCCTAGGCTGGTCCATAAAAACTAAAAGCTTGTTATTCAACCAGTGATAGAGTTGAATCTGGATTGACCCATGCATACTGGGGAAACTGCATGAGAAAAGGCACTGTCCAAGATGGGCAGTCTGTCAAAATGAGGCCATTGGTATGTAACTCTTGGGCAAGCATTGTGGATAAATAATGAGGTAAGTCCAGAATGAATTAGTTGGAGAAAAACAGGATGAACTGTGTTTGGGATGTTACCAGTGTTTTCAATAATCCCAAACTGCTTGTCTCTGTAATTCTCCCTCCAACGTTTCCAATAATGCCATCTGGATGTAAACCAAGGCATACTATGACCTCGGAAGGACAAAAATTAGGAATAACTGAAAAAGCAATAGAAAGACATAAGAGAAACATAAGCAGGCTACAGTATGTTCCTGGTGATGGAGCACAAGCCATCATCAAGGACATGCCTGGCTAGGAAAGAACGGGGGTCCCAACAAGAATAAAAGAATAGACAAACCACCACTACCACCAAATTCTAATCCTATATGGAGGATTAATAGTACAATATAGACAAGAATCATATAGCTGTCTTTGGAAGGATAGGAGTCTTTGACCTCACTGGATCCCAGGGAGAGTCTGGGGACAAGGAGGGAGGTGATGACTGGAGACACTGTTCCATGATGGCTGCAGCACTTGGAGCAGAGGCAGCGGGAGCTTCTCTTAGTACCAGCCCTCACAGAGCAACTACAGAGCCCACTGGGCAGAGATGACTCCCAGTAGATTAATGGTGGCAGAATCACAGAGTCTCAGAAGTCAGTTGGTCCAACCTCATACCTGAATAGGAATGACCTCCATAACAGCCATGATGAATGGTCATTAACTCTCTGCTGCTTAATATCCATTGAGGAGCCATCAAATGCCATCCAGGTCAGCCCATTTCACTTTTGGATGGGATGTCAGACTAGTAAGTTTTCCCTTGCACTGCTCCTAAATCTGCTTCTTTTTACCTTCTACCTGTTGCCCCTAATTTGGTCCTCTGGGGCCAAGGAGAATGTGTCAAAGAAGCCCTCTTTCCTTTGACGGTCCTTTAAGCTAGTCTTTCTTTATAGGTCATCTCATGACTACCCTAGCCATATCCTTTTCTGCTTCTTGCCCCTTCCCTTCTGACCTGCCCATTTCCTAGATTTCATTTTCTCTTCTCTGAAATCTTCCATGCCTGGGAATGTCTAGGCTAGGTCATGAAATCTCAATTATTGCTGCCTCTCTTGGAGCCTTTCTGCCTGAAGCCTCAAAGGTGGGAAGCTAGTCAGTGTATGGGAGTGAGATTCTACCTGTTTCCTTGTCTACCCTGACACACAGAGAGGTAGCAGACCCAGGAGTCTCTCTCACAGCAAGAGTGTGATGTGGCAGGTGGTGGGAGCAGCCTCTTGTGACAACCTAAAGACTATCCATGTGAGGCTTTCTGTGAACATCCTTGCTTGGATCCCTTTCCTTCTTGTGCCCCTTGTACTCTAGAGGTATAAATCCCAATCCCAGGATTGCTGCCTTAAGGGGTGCAGTTGCTACCCTGTGGTCTACTCCCAAACCATGCAAGGAGAAAGGCATTTCCCTTAACATGCTCAGAAACCAACACAGGATAATGGGATTTAAAACTGGAAAGAACTGAAGAGGTTATCCAGTCCAGTGGAGGATTCCAAGAGAGATTAAGGGACTTGTCTGTGATCATACAGTAAATAGTAGAGTCAGGTCTTGGACCCAAGTTTTCTGACATGAAATTCAGTACTCATTACAATAAACAGACACCCAGATTCAAGTCTGGAGTATTTGAATAATATTCACCTCTTCAGTCAGTAGAAAGAGTGGTGGCCATATAGCTATGTGTCTGCAGTAAGCTTACCAATATCATTCCCATTTGAAACTATAGGATTCCCCACAAGTCAGCAAGACTCTCTTTCTCTCTCCCTCCCTCCCTCCCTCCCTCTCTCTCTCTCTCTCTCTCTCTCTCTCTCTCTCTCTCTCTCTCTTTCTCCCTCTTTCTCTGACAGACAGAGGGGAGACAGAGAGAGGTCAGAGACAGAGAGAGGGGAGAGACAGAGATACACAGAGACAGACAGACACACAGGGAGACGGAGACAGAAGGAGGAGAGCAACTTTAATTCTAAAAGTGTGTGAGGGGCATGGTGGGGACAACTTTAATTCTAAGAGTCAATGTGTGTGTGTGTGTGTGTGTGTGTGTGTGTGTGTGTGTGTGTGTGTGTGTGTGTGTGTGTGTATGCACACAATTAACCTTATTTGAGCTGCAGAGCCAAGTTCCTTCCAACTTGCTCTCAGACTTCCAGGTCATTGGCATTCAGTATCTGAAGCTGGTGCCTCCTGAGGAGACAGCCAGCTCTCTGCAGTGATTTAAGTAGAAATTTACAAACAAGAACGGGGTCAAAGGAAGCATCCAAAGGTAATAACAACATCACACAAGAGCCCCTTCTTCACAGATCTTGAGACAGCACTTCACTCATCCTCTGCAAGATACAAGATAAATTTGGGTGTTTTTAATTAAATTCCATTTGTTTAATATGAACAGCCCAGAAGGATACCAGCTCTGTTAGCTAAGTAGGTAATAGAGGACACCCTCCCCATTGAAGGGGAATTGGTTCTAGAGATTCCCTTAAATAGACAATTTCATGCATTTTTATTTCCAACTCCAAGTGCTTTAGGTAGTTGTTTTTCATTCTTCTTTTCATTCTTCTGATGACATCAGGGTGAGACCCTTAATTTGGTGTTAATGGTCTTTAAAAACCCGTTGCCCACCCCCTTACCTCACCCTCGTTTTGTTCAGTCTTTCAGTTGTTTCTGACTCTTTGAGATCTCATTTGGTTTTTTTTGGCAGAGATACTAGAGTGGTTTGCCATTTTCTTCTCCAGCTCATTTTATAGATGAGGAAACTGAGGCAAAGAGTTAAATGACTTGTCCAGGGTCACACAGCTATTAAGTGCCTGAGACCTAACTCTAGGCTCAGCACTCTATCCACTGAGTCACCTTTTACTGCTAACCAAACAGAGCTGTCACCAGGAAAGCATTTTGAGATTCTTTTTCCATCTGGCAAATTTGGCTTTTTAAGGCATTCTTCTCCTCATTGGTTTTTTGAGCCTCTTTTGCCATTTGAGTTAACTATTTTTAAGGTGTCATTTTCTTCAGTCAGGTTGTTGAATCTCTTTTCATGATTTTCTTGCATCATTCTCATTTCTCTTCCCAATTTTTCCTCCACTTCTCTTATTAGGTTTTCAAAATCCTTCTTAAGCTCCTCTATGGCCTGTAAGCAGTTCATATTTTTCTTGGAAGCTTTTGGTGCAGGAGCTCTGACTTCACTGTCCTCCCCCTGTTCCATGCTTTGATCCTTTTTGTCCCCAAAAAAGGAGTCCAAAGTCAGATTGCTGTGCTTGCTTTGCTTCCTTTGATTGCTCATGTTGCCACTCAATTACTTGACTTTTGAGCTTTTTGCCACAGTAGAATTCTGCTTCCAGAGAAAAGAGCTTTGTCCCAAATTGCTGGGGTTTTCACAGCTGCTGGAGCTATTAGTTGGGTGCCCTCTCAGAAGCTTCCACCAGCTCTGGCACCTGGTCACCCACCCCAGGATCTCTACCCTAGAAAGCAATCCAGATGCAAGCAGGTTAAAGCAAGAACGATTACCCCTCAGAATGGTTGCTTAGTCCCCCTACAATCTGCAGGCCAGGAGCTCTGAAGCAGCCATGTGGTGGTGCCCACTGCATCTTAGGTGTTTCGCCCTCCAGGGGAAGAGGCTGGACCCCACTCCCAGACCCCCTGTTCCCACAAAGTCCACACTGAACTCTCACTTTATCTTTGGCATTTATGGGTTGATAATTCTGGAAACTGCCACAGCTGCTGGTTATCCACTCTCCAGAAGTCCCTCCAGTGGGGACTGGTTGTGGCCGCCCTGAGGCTAAAATCTCGGACTCACAGGGGGCTGGGCTATGTTCCCAGAATGTTGTGATGTACCCTTCCTGCCAGCCTGCCAGGCTTTCTTCAGTGGGAGGTTTGTTTCTGTCACTTTGTGGGTTCTATAGTCCTAAAGTTTGTTTAGAATCATTTTTATAGGTATATGAGATGGTTATGGAATTTTCCTGCTTCTGTGCTGCCATTTTGGCTCCATTCCCCGCCCCCCCCCACAGGAAAGCATTTTGTAAACCTTAATGTACTACCAAAGTGATTTTCTTTTTTTTTTTTAAACAAATGATTTATTAACTTCTGTTTTACATCGTTCATTTCCGCCAGATTTTGAGTTACAATCATTTTCCCCCCGTTATTCCCCTACCCAACCTCCCAGAATAGCAGTCCCACAAGATATCACTTCCTCCAATCTGCTCTCTCCCATACCTTCTCCCATACCCTCTTCGACTTTTCCATTAGAGGAAGGTGAATCTTTGTGTCCCAATGCCTGCACATCTTGTCTCCCAATTATAAGCAAAAGAGTATTAATAATAGTATTTATATATATTTGAAACATTTAATGTTAAGACCTCGAATTTCAGATCCATTTCCTTCCTCCCTTGTCACCCATTCCCTCTGGGGAGATAAGTAATTCAGTATATGTTGTACATGTCTAGCTATGCAAAACATTATCATAGTAGATATATTGTACAGGGCTGCTTATAATTCCCTCCCACTCATCCCACCCCCCACCTGGTCCATTCCCTACTTGATCCTGTCCCTCTTCTATAGTGGGTACTTCCAACCTACTCTCCCCCCAAGGATGCCCTCCCATTCATCATCCCTCCTCTCATCCCCCTTCCCCCTATTCTGCTGCAGGTTGAGATATCCCATTTAGTATGTATGTCATTCTTTCCCTGAACCAACCAATGAGAATGTGGTTTTGCCTTTTTGCTTTCCTATTCTCCCCCTCCCTTGCAACCACTTCCCCTTGCTTCTTCTACATGAGATAGTTTACCCTACCCTGTCTCTCCCCATCTCCTCTTGCCACTTTCCTCTCTCACCTCATAATTTCATCCCTTGAGTAGTCTCCCTTCCCAACAAATTCAACCTATGCCCTCTATCCATATATAACTGTAACCATATACACACACATTCACATATGTATTCATATGACCACACACCCTTCTTCCATTATTTTCATAGTGAGAAAGATATCATCAGTCACAGTTATTGCTTTTCCATATAGGAATGTAAATAGTTCAACTTTGATAAGTTCCTTTTGATTTCTTTTCCCTGATTACCTTCTCAGGCATCTCTTTCTTCTTGTGTCTGGATGTCAAATTTTCTATTCAATTCTGGTTTTTTCCTCAAGAATGCTTGAAAGTCCTCTATTCCACTGAATGACCATATTTTCCCCTGAAACAAAATACTCAGTTTTGCTGGGTAGGTGACCCTTGGGTTCATTCCCAGTTCTTTTGCCCTCTGGAATATCATATTCCATGCCCTTCGATCCCTCAGTGTAGAAGCTGCCAGGTCCTGGGCTATTCTGATTGTGTTTCCACAATATTGAAATTGTTTCTTCCTGGCTGCTTGTAGTATTTTCTCCTTGATCTGGGGATTCTGGAACCTGGCTATAATATTCCTGGGAGTTTTCTTTTTGGGATCTTTTTCAGGAGGTGATCTGTGGATTCTTTCAACCTCTATTTTGCCCTCTGGATCTAAAACATCAGGGCAATTTTCCATGAGAATTTCTTGAAGGGTGATTTCTAGGTTCTTTCTTTGATCATGGCTTTCAGGTAGTCCAATAATTTTTAAATTGTCTCTTCTGGATCGATTTTCCAGGTCAGTGGTTTTTCCCATGAGATATTTCACATTGCCTTCTAATCTTTCATTTGTTTGGATCTGCTTAACAGCATCTTGATTTCTCATCAAGTCATTAGCTTCCATTTGCTCCAGTCTAACTCTGAAGGAATGAATCTCCTCAGTGAACTTTTGAGATTCTTTTTCCATCTGGCAAATTCGGTTTTTAAGGCATTCTTCTCCTCATTGCCCTTTTGAGCCTCCTTTGCCATTTGAGTTAGTCTATTTTTTAAGGTGTTGTTTTCCTCAGTCAGGTTGTTGACCCTCATTCATACTTTTCCTGCATCCTTCTCATTTCTCTTTCCAATTTTTCCTCCACTTCTCTTATTTGATTTTTAAAGTTCTTCTTAAGGTCCTCTATGGCCTGCAACCCGCTCATGTTTTCCCCTGGGGCTTTTGGAGCAGGACTTCTGACCTCACAGTCCTTTTCCTGCTCTATGCTTCGACCCCCCCCAGAGAAGGAAGCCAACGCATTCCCCAAATACTGGTCCCAAAGTCCATAGGGAACTAACCTCTCACTTTGTCCTAGGCATGTCTATGTTGATAATTCTGGAATCGCCACAGCTGCTGGTGTTCTGGGGTCTCTCCAGCCAGCTCTGGCCCTGCTGCCCTGGGGCTAAAACCTTGGCTCATGGGGACCTGGGCTCGGCTCCGCTGGGCTCCCCGTGCTCTGTGCCCTGCCGGCTCCCAGAGTGCTGTGCTGGTCCTTCCTGAAGGGCTGCTGGGCTGTCCTCAGTGGGAGGTTAGCTTCTCTGTGTCGTTCTGTGGGTGCTGGGGCTCCAGAAGTTGTTTAGAGTCCCCTTTTACATAGTTTGGAGGAGATCTGGGGGCAGAGTGGCTTGGATGAGCTGTTTCTACTCCGCCATCTTGGCTCCACCCCCCCCCAAGTGATTTTCAAAGTCCTAAATTAATTCAAATGCTTAACTCATTCATGACCTGCATTGGATCTCTTAAGCCCAACCTTCCAGGTTCATGGGGAAAATTGGACTCATTATGTTCCAAAATCTTTGACTTCAAATACTCTAGTTCCCTCACCACCTAGTTTATTCCAAATTTTGTTACATCCTTTAATATTATTATTAATAATAATAAATGCTAGCATTTATATAGTGCTTTAATGTTTGCAAAAAATGTCATCTTATTTTATCCTCCCCATTTTACAGATATGGAAACTGAGACAGAAGTTCAATGACTTGCCAGTTGGTCACATAAGCTTCTAAGTGGTTGAAGCAGAATTTAAACTCAGGTCTTAGTGACTTCAGATCTCACTCTATTCACTAAATGGCAAATGTTTTTCATTTGTTCTTTAAACTTCCTTGAGGAGCAGCTGGAAAAGACAACAGGGGTCTAAATTGCAGGAAAGTCACCTGTACATCTCTTTATAGCCAGGAAAGATCCCCTAAAAGACATTTAGGGAGTATTACTCTAAAAAGTACTGATGTTATACACCAGAGGTTTCAGGCTCAAGGCAGTCATCTGGAGTTGGACCTGAACCAGATTAAGATATAATTGGGAAATATTTAACAAAATAAGTAAAAATGCAATCCAACATAGACAGTGTGGTTTCCTAAGTCAAGATTCAGCCTGCAGGCATGCCTTTCAATCTGAGTTTGTTACTACCCTCGTACACCACAGCATTGATTGGAATTACATCTTCTCAGCCCAGCTGGAGAAGTATTTTCCAGTCCTTACTCCCCATGTTACTTGTGAAAACAATCAGATAAAAGATCCTTGAGTCTTTGCAGACTTTTTGCATGGTCCTGAAAGCCATGGTTATTAGTATTTTTTTCTGTCATGAGCCATCTTACTACCAAGGAGAGGCAGAAGAGAGAAAGTCTGACTTGAAGTTAAGAAAAACTGGGTATAAATCCTTTGTCTGATATTTACTACCCAGGTGACCATGGGTTAACTTTCCTGAGCCTCAGTGTCTTCCTCAATAAAATGAGGCCAACAATACCTGGAGAATCTCCTCCTCGGGTTATTATAAGGGTCAAATGAGGCCATATAGACAGAGTGCTTTGTAAACTTGACAGTGCTAGATACATGTCAGTCACTATTACTTTTAAGAGGAATTATAGGTTCTGCTTCTGCAATTTTTCTCATTTTTCATCTCCATTTCTTTGTTCTGACTATCCCCCATTTATGGAGCATGCTCTCTTCCTTAGCCTTTTTTTCTTCAGTTATTTCAGTTGTGTCTAACTCTTCATGACCTGATTTGGGGTTTTCTTGGCAAGGATACTATAGTGGTTTGCCATTCCCTTCTCCAGCTTACTTTACAGATGAGGAAACTGAGGCAAACATGGCTAAGTGACTTGCTCAGGGTCACAGAGATAGTAAGTGTCTGAGGCTAGATTTGAACTCAGGAAGATGAGTCTTCCTGACTCCAAGCCCATTTATATGGTGAATATATACCTCTTCATGTAATGAAGTACCTCTTAGAATCCCTGGATTCCTTCTAGGCTCATTTCAGGACCTACCTACTACCCTAAGTCTTTCCTGATCTTGACCACCTTTATTCCCCAGCTGTTAATGATCACACCCTCTTCAAACCATCTTGTATCTATTAACTGTGTACATGTTCCATCTCCCCAGCAGAATGTACTCCCCTTGAGGGCAGGCACTATTTTTTAAGCATTTTTGTCTTTATATCCCTGGCACCTGACATAGTACCCTGAACACAGTAGATACTTAATAAATATTTGTCAATTTGGATTGAACTGAACAGAATTAAGAAATTGAAAGCAAATTTCTTAGAAAGGAAATTGTGTAGTACAGGGATTCTCAAACTTTCTCAGTTCATGGTACACTAGTCTCAATAATTTTTTCATAGCATCTGTACACCAAAAGAAATATCTAACAGCTAACAATTCCAGCTAATACCTAACAACTCCATTAAGTAATGAGGTCCAAACAACTTAATAAATATTTATATCCTGGCAACTCAGTAGCCATTTGAAAAAATAATACACATAAATTGAAATAAAAAAACTCATTCATAAATAGCCACAATTATTTACTGAGGATATGTGTCTGCCAATTTGGAATTCCACAACTTCTGAAACCTTCGAGTCAGATTGGACAAGGTTACCCTCATTTCTTGTTCCATGTTGAGTTTCCTGCAATACTAGTTTTTTTTATCACAGAAGTCACTGGAAACTCCACTTCCCAAAGATATGGCATTTAAATCACTGTGACCCAAGCAAACAAAAGCACACGTTAAGCATTTGAGAATATCATCAAAAGGGATGTAGCTCATCTAATGTTGAAACTGTGAACTACCTTAAAAGCTAATAGATCATGTGACATTCACCAGATATTGAGTATCATTGTTTCACTTAAAAATTTTAAGTATTCGGTGATACCTTTGTGAGTTCACTGTGCAAAAGCCCATAGTTTAGGAATGACAGAGTTTTAGTCCCCTTGCTCTGCTACTCATTACCTATATGTAGCCCACAATCCAGGGTGGCCCCAAAGTCTTTAGCTTTTAAAGGTTAAGATTGCACTAGGACTTTTGGAACAACCTCCATAACTCTTGAGGGTTCTTATCTCAACTCCTACTTGTACTTTTGAGTTGGGTTCCTAAGAGAGCTAGCTAGCTAATTTCTCCACCAGTGTTCTAGGGGTACCACTGAGGGGTTGGAGGGGGTTTCTAATGCTATTGGCTCAAGGCCCCATTACAATATAGTCTCTCTAGTATCAGTGTCTAGTTATATGTTCAGTTTCCAATTATGTCCAATTCTTTGTGACCCCATGGACCATAGCATACCAGGCCCTTCTATCCTCTGCTATTTCTCAGTCTAAGTTCATGTTTGTTTTTTCCATATTACTATCTTTCCATCTTATCCTCTGCCATCCCCTTTTCCTCTTACTTTCAATCTTTCCCAACAATAGAGTCTTTTCCAATAGGTCCCGTCTTTTCATTAAATGAAGCTTCAGCTTCATTATTTAACCTTCCAGTAAATAGCTTGGATTAATTTCTTTAGGTATTGACTGATGTGATCTCCTTACTCTCCAATTGACTCTCAAAAGTCTTCTCCAGCACCACAATTCAAAAGCATCATTTCTGTAGCTCTGAACTTTCCTTATGATCCAACTCTCACAGCCATACACTACTACTGGAAAAACCATAGTTTTGACAATATGGACCTCAGTTGGCAAAGTGATGTCTCTGCTTTTTAGGATGCCATCCAGATTTGCCATAGCTATCCTTTCAAGGAGCAAGCATCTTTTGAAATTAAAATTAGTCTCTCATTTTTCATTCACATTGAGTTGTACCCCAATATCACATAGCCAATCACCATCTAGCTTTTTTTTTTTTAAGCAATTGGGGTTAAGTAACTTGCTCAAGGTTACACAGCTAGTCATTATTTCTGCGTGGGTGCTCATTTTCTGAGGCCAGATCTGATCTTGGGTCATCCCAACTCCGAGGCCGGCACTCTTACTCACTGCGCTGCCTAGCCGCCCCTTTAGGGCAATTGGGGTTAAGTAACTTGCCCAAGGTTACACGGCTAGGTTTTTTTTTGTGTGGATTAAGTGTCTGAGGCCGGCTCCAAACTCAGGTCCTTCTGACTCCAGGGCCGGCGCTCTATTCACTGCGCCACCTAGCCGCCCCGACCATCTAGCTTTTTACTGGCTTTTACAAAGGGGATATTTGTGAGTAGATATTGCAAGGACAACAGTTCTTATAGTGTAAACAGTAGTATAAACACTCCCTACCACCTACACTGTAAATTGGGTACATATTCTTTCCTTATCCCACCTCAGTCTCTGAGAACAGTGGGCTCCAATGTAAAACAGTTACTGCAAAGCATTTACTCCACCAAGTTCAGTTCCAAACTTGGCCTAGTCATTGGACAAAATGATCTTTTACTGCAGGGGTGGATGTCTTTAGTTTATATAGATCTCTTGCTACCCTGGGTCAAGCAGATTGTTTCTCACCAGGGTTAGCTAATGGTAAGTAATGGCATGGAATCCCCTTCCTGGAAGTTTGGTCCTCTGTCCTCTCCAATCTCACAAAGTCATTCCTTCTCTAGTACTTATTGACCTCAGAGCAGGCAAGGAGAGATGCGACAGGCTCAGATGAAGGTAAGTAAGTTGGCCCTATATGACTTTGAACTAACATGGTGACCAGTGAGGAAGGGCTTCCCCTACCCAGAGTCCTATAGAATTTCATCATTCTCACTCAAACGCAGCCAAGACTAAGAGAGGACTTAACTTGGCTGGCTAGTGTCTTTTACAAGTAAAGTTCCAATTAAGCAGCCAATCAAAAGACAATAGGCAGGAAAAAATCACAGAACAGCTGCCCGTACTTCAAGATCTACATGTGGGTTTGTATGAAGTAGAGCATATGTACATGCTCAAAATGACTGGGCTGTTTTTGGCCCACCCGCCATGACATATGTAATCTTGGCAAATCAATTCCCTTTGCTAGGTCTAAGTTAGCTCATCTCTAAAATGAGAGTTTTGGACAGGATATCTAAGATCTTTTCCAGCTATAAACTCTAGATTCCCATGAAGCATTTTTCATACTCTTTGTAAAATTAGCAATCACCCTCTGCGTTTGCACTCTGCCTTGTGATGCTCCTAAAAGCATTTTTCAAACATTCATAGTCATCTCCAGTGTCATTTGAGTCCCAGGGAACTAGCGAGACCTTTCATTACTAGAAGTGGAATTGGAAATGGAAGCACAAAGGAATTTCATTTTGCAAAAAGGCAGCATTTTTTAAATCTGTTTTTAGAGGTAAGGGAAAGCTAGAGCTTTCAAAGCAAGGCTAGAGGCATGGAAAAGGAGGAAGGAATCAAAATGGAACTTCTATTTTTCCAGTTCCAAATTATCTTCCTACCCCCAGCCCCTCCCCACACCCATTGAGAAGGTAAGTAATGATACTTATTATACACATGAAGTCATGCAAAACATTTCCTATTAGCCATGTTGTTTAAAAAAATCAAGAAAAATAGAGAAAGTGAAAAAAATATGCTTCGATCTGCATTCAGAGTTCATTAGTTCTCTCTCTGGAGGGGCATGGCATTTTTCATAATGGGGCCTTTGGAATGTATTGATCATAGTTATTAAGTTTTTCACATTATTAAGTTATTAAGTTAAGCATAGTTACAATACTGCTATTATTGTGTACAATGATCTCCTGGTTCTGCTCATTTCACTTTGAATTAGTTTATATAAATCTTTTATACAAATATAAAACCATTGCCTTCATCATATGTTACAGCACTATGGTATCTGAGGTGGAACTATTTAACTCTGCTTTTGTTTATTTTCTCTCCAAAGATACCTCCAGTCCCTGAATGTTCAGGTCTCATGATCTGTAAAATTAGGGGATGTAGACTAGATAATCTTTCATATCTTCTGTGTGTACCTGGTCTTCAGACAAGGAAAGAGAATGGAAACACAAGTTAATGATAAGATGGTAAGAGAACACTTGACTGTCTTCATTGAGCTCAAGTGAACTACGTACTTAACAAATGTGACTGCTCAATTGTCCTTGGTGATTTAAAAAAATATAGAAAGACTAACCAAGATGTCAGAGTAGGAAGGAACAGTACAGCCTAACTCTACTCACAACTACTCAAAGATCTAAGAAGCCCAAGTGAAGAGTCCTTAGCCAACTGGGGTGCAGCGCGACAGCCTGGGAGTGGCAGGAGGGTCCCTGGCCTATCAATAACAGGCTACAGGAGGAACCCGGAAGGCCAAAAGGACAGTCAGCAAAACAATCATAAGAGTTGACGTGGCAGTAGAGAGACTTCCTGGTTAGGAGACTTCCTGGTCTGCTACACCGGAAACCTCTTAGCCTGATGAGCTGACGTGTCCATGTGGGCAGCGGGTTACCACCCCTCACTCTCGGGGCAGTACGTGATTGGCTCGCAGTGGCGGGGAAGGCGATGTTAAACACCTGGAACTGGAGGTTGGATAAAAAGGAGGCTGCCTGACGGGGCGGGGGGACTGCTGGCTGAGTTCGCTTGTATGTTCTGATCAGAGAAAAATAAAGAGAGTTCTCCTTAAACAGAAGGGTGTTCTGCGTGGGTAGTTCTTCTAGAAAGTCTAGAAGCTGGAGACGTCCGAAGACTGGGAAAAGGTAAACATGTTCTTGTTGGTTCGAGACCCTCGGAACCCTAACACCCAAATAGTTATAAAATCTAAAGAGAAACCATAGTGGGGCATCATTGTAGCCTGAGATCACAAATTCAGCACATAGGTAAGTGGCCAGGTCAGAAACTGCAGAGCAGTGGTGGCCTTGGTTTGTATGTGCTTAACCTTGGGTTTAGGCCAGCAGCCTGAGGTCTCCCTGAGGGGATAATATCACAGATTTCTTCCCCACCTCCACCCCCAGCAGCAAGTCAGGATTTCTTAGAGCAGATCATGGGCTCAGCCACAGACCAAGAACAGAACTGAAGTAGGAGCTTGGAGGGTAGTGGGAGGTTTCCTAAGTGGGTCACATGCTTAACCTGTCCAGAGAACAGAACCTTGAATCTTGGGCTCAGTCCTGGGCTAAGAACAGAACTAGGCCATCAGAATGGGTAACCCAGAGCATATCATGGGCTCAAACCCAGTTATAGGTCAGCAGCCAGTACTAGCCTCCGAGAAGGATTAGTAGCTTCCATATTAAAAGAGTGGAGGGTTTGGAATAAGATATTCTGGAAGACAAAGGAGCTTGGATTACAACCCAGAATAATTTACCCAGAAAAATTGAGTATAATCCTTTGGGGGGAAAATGGATATTTAATTAAATAGAGAACTTTCATATATTCCTGAAGAAAAGACCAAAGATGCAAGAAGAAAAAAAAAGGTAAACATGAAAGAGAAATCATAAGAGATTTAATAAGGTTTAAATGCATATATATATGTATGGAAAGATGATGCACATAACTCCGAAGAACTTTATCACTATTAGAGCAATTAGAAAGAATCTACATAGACTGAGGGCATGAGTTGCAGAACGGATTAGAAACCTGAATTCAACAAGAAGAAACAGAAAAAACATACAGTCAAAATAAGGTGCTGGAGCAGAATGTATTATGCTTGAGCTGAGGTAAAAAAGGAAAGGGTAGCAATCATGATCTCAAACAAGGCAAAAGCAAAAATAGACCTACTTAAAAGAGATAATTAGGGAAACTATGTCTTGCTAAAAGATACTGTAGACAATGAAGTAATATCAGTATTAAACATATATGCACCAAATGGCATAGCATCCAAATTCTTTTTTTTTTTTTTTGGAGGGCAATTGGGATTGAGTAACTTGCCCAAGGTCACACGGCTAGGTTTGTGTGTGAGTTAAGTGTCTGAGGCTGGATCCGAACTCAGGTCCTTCTGACTCCAGGGCCAACGCTCTACTCACTGCGCCACCTAGCTGCCCCTAGCATCCAAATTCTTAAAGGAAAAGTTAAATGAGTTATATTGTCTATACATAAATAGCAAAACTATACTAGTGAAGGACCTCAATTTTCCCCTCTCACAAACAGACAAATCTAACCATAAAAATAAATAAGAAAGAAGTTAAGGGGACAGAATTTAGAAGAGTTAGATAGGATAGAACTCTGGAGAAATTGAATGGGAATAGAAAGGAGTATATCTTTTGCCTAGTGGCACATGGCACCTATACAAAAATTGACCATTTATTAGGGTATTAAAACCTCACAAACAAATGCAGAAAAGAAATTTTAAACGCATCCTTTTCAGGTGATAATGTAACAAAAATTACAATCAATAAAAGGATCTAGAAGTATAGCTTAAAATTAAAATATAGTCTTAAAGAATGCAGGGGTCAAAGAACAGAACAGAGAAACAATCAATAATTTCAGTAAAGATAATGACAAAAATGAGATGACAAGCTAAATTTGTGGAATGTGACCAAAGCAGTACTTGGGGAAAATTTTATATCTCTAAATGATTCTGTCAATAAAAAAAGAGAAAGAACAGATCAATGAATTGGGAATGGAATTTTTAAAAACTAGAAAAAGAACAAATTTTAAATCTCCAATTAAACACTAAAATAGAAATCCTGAAAACCAAAGGAGAGATTAATAAAAATGAAAGTTAAAGCCCCATTGAACTAATAAATAAAACTAGTAGCTGGTTTTATGAAAAAAATAAAACAAGCCATTGGTTAATCTGATTTTAGAAAAAGAAAATTATCTACTTTACTTCGCATGATCTTTTCTACCTCTTGTTTGGTCACAAATTCTTCCCTTATTCATAGATCTGACAGGTAAAATTTTCCATGCTCCCCAATCTGCTTATGATATCACCTTTCATGTTTAAATCATATACCCATTTTGACCTTGTCTTGCTATATGATGTGAGATGTTGCTCTCTACCTAATTTCTGTCAAATTGCTTTACAATTTTCCATTTTTTGTCAGATAATGAGTTATTTCCCCAAAGCTTGGGTCTTTGAGTTTAGCAAACCTAGATTACTGCTGTCTTTCCCTAATATGTATTATGTACCTGATCTATTTCACTTATCCGCCACCCTATTTCTTAGCTAGTATCAGATTGCTTTGATGATCACTGCTTTGTAATATAGTTTGGAATCTGGTACAACAAGGTCTCCTTCCTTCACATTTATTTCATCAATTCCTTTGATAGTCTTTTGTTTTTCCAGATGAATTTTATTATTTTTTATAGCTCTATAAAATAATTCTTTGAGAGTTTTATTGGTATGGCATTGAATAAGTAAATTAATTTAGGCAGGATTGTTATTTTTATTATATTGCCTCAACCTACTTAAGAACAATTAATGCTTCTCCAGTTACTAAGATCTGTCTTTATTTGTATGAAAAGCATTTTGTAGTTGTGTTCATACAGTTCTAGGTTTGTCTTGTCAGGTAGATTCCCAAGTATTTCATATTGTCTGTAGTGATTTTAAATGGAATTTCTCTGTCTCTTCCTGCTGGACTTTGATAGTAACATATTGAAATGCTGATGATTTATATCCTTCAACCTTGCTAAAGTTGTTAATTGTTTCAAATAGTCTTTTAGTTAATTTTCTAAGTATACCAACATATCTATAGAGAATGATAGTTTTGTTTTCTTCATTGCCTAAATGCTTATCCCTTTTTAAATTTTGATTACATTAAATTAAAAAGTTTTTGCACAAATAAAACCAATATAGCCAATAATAGAAGAGATGACAGAGTCAGTATAAAAAATATCTTGACAGGCTAAAGTAGAAAGAAGAAAACTGAATTCCCAGAATAAAAAAAAAAAGGATGAATACAACAATGAAAATGAAATTAAAGCAATTTTTAAAAACCACTTGTTTTAAGTATGGAAATAAAAGCTCATATGAAAAAGATCTGGGTCTTTCTTGGTTTGTTTTAGCAGGTAGCAAACTCAACCTAAGTTCACAGAAAGACATGGCTTATAAAAAGTAATCACCCTACATCAATAGGATACTCTGGAACTCTTTCCTTCTTCTTTTCTGTCTCTTGGCTTCCTTAGCTCCCTACAAGTCCCAGCTAAAATCCCACTTTGTACAGGAAGCTGTTTCCATTCCCAATCCCATTCAATTCTGGTGCCTTCTGTTGATTATGTCCAGTTTACCCTGCATATAGTTTGTTTATAGTAGCTATTTGCATGTTGTATCTCCCTTTAGAATGTAAACTCCTTGAGGTCTGGGACTGTCTTTTATTTTTCTTTGCAACCCCAGCTCTTAGCACAATTTGAGGCACATAGTAGAGACTTAATAAATGTTTATTGACAGACTGACTAGAGAGGCGATAGTCCCATTGTATTCTGCTCTGATCAGACCCAATCTAATTGTTGTGTGCTATTCTGAAAACCTCATTTTAGGAAGGTCGTTTATAAATGAGCATATCCCAAAGAGATTGACGAGGTTAGTTAAGGGAACTCAAAAATGCATCACATAAGGATTAGTTGAAGGATGCTGGGATGTTTAACTTGGAGAAGATTGACAGAGGACTTGATAGCTCATCTCCTGCATTTGGAAGGCTATGTTGTCAAAGATGGATTTAACTGGTTCCACAAAATAAAGACTCAATTCCCCAGTCTGCCACTTATCATCTGTGTCACCTGGAGCAAGTGGCAGCTGCAAAGACGTAGATTTTGGCTTCATTTGAACAAAAATGCTCTTATCATTAGAGATGTCCAAAAATGGAGTGAGCTTCTTCAGGACTTAGTGAGTTTCCTGTCGATGGTGGTCTTCAAGCAGAGACCGGCCAGTTATTTATTGGTAGGTATGGTTTCAACTGGTTGGTCTTTGATAGCGTCATCAACTCTGACCTTCTATGACTTGTCCAAGACCGCATAAGAAGTCCACAGAAAATAAAGATGGGAGGGTGCTTTAACTGTTAGACCATAATAGGTTTCAGCCAACACAAGTGCCAAGCAATATACATATATATATATATATATATACATACATATACACATATATATATACATATATATATGTATATATATATATATATGGCTGTGAATTGAGAATTACAGAATGCCACAATATCTAAAGAATCAAAATGATGTCATGGTTTCTCCTATTCATTATAATTCTTCTATACAACATGACTAATGTGAAAGTATGTTTAATAAGAATGTATATGTAAAGCCTATAAAAGATTGCAGGCTGTCTTGGGGGGAGGAAGGGAGGGGGAGAAACTTTAAAACTTATGGAAGTGTTGAAAATTTAAAATAAATTAGATTTTTAAAAAGAATCAAAATTATGAGAGACCAAGAGAAAGAGAAAGAAACATATGAGGAGTGTACATAAGCTGTGATAGAAGAAAACAAAAAGAAACTCTGAGGGTAATGAAAACAGGGCAATATTCTTACTACCTTGTTAAATTTAATATCTATTTAAAAAATCAAATCATATCTTATGGTATTTCAATATTTCACATATTGTATATTGAAATGTTTGTGCTTATTACTGATTGTTGGGTTCATAATAAAAGGGTAATTTTTTGTTTTTGTTTTTGGTGAGGCAATTGGGGTTAAGTGACTTGCCCAGGGTCACACAGCTAGTGAGTGTCAAGTGTCTGGCCAGCTGAATTTGAACTCAGGTCCTCCTGACTTCAGGGCTGGCACTCTATCTACTGTGCCACCCAAAAGAGTGAATTTTTTAAAACAAAAGAAAATAATAAGTAGGTTACAGCCTACTACTGGTGATGAATGATGTACAAGGATTTGTATAAAGGGATCTCATTAAGGAAGTGTGTTATTGGGAAATTAAATGGGATGGTCTTGTAACAAAAGGGAGGCAGAACTTAGGGATAGCTCAAGAGTTACACTGCTCCCAATATTTAAAGACCTATAGGATGCCCTAAATTGTATGTGCTGCTTAGGTCCTCTATGATACATTGAGAAGATATGGATAAGAATCATATAGAATGAGAAGTACAGATGGGCAAGAAGGGGCAGGGAATAAGTCTTTATTAAGAGCCGGCCACTGCACTAAGCATTTTACAAATATTATCTCAGTTAAGTGTTGACCAAATCCCCATTTATAAATGAGAAAACTGAGGATAGAGATTAAATGACTGACCCAGGATCACACAGCTAGTAAGTGTCCAAGGCTGGATTTGAACTCAAGTCTTCCTGACTCCAGGCCCAGTGCTCTAAACACTGCCACCTAGCTGTCTCATGATATGTATTGGAAAGGTTATCTGCATCACAGTGATTCATTAAAGCATTGAAATAAATGTACAAGACAGCTATAGACTGGTCTAGACCAACTACATTTGTGTAATAACTATTAAATATTTACCACATATTACAGGTTAAACTAAAAAACAACCCCTTTACCCCACCCCTTAAAGCAGTAACTATCAAACAGGAGTCAGCTTCACTGGTGGAGATTTAAGTAGCACCAAGAAGGTTATTTTCTGCCTTAAAACACCTAAAATTCTTCATTGCATGATCTGAAACATCTTAGAATTTAAAATCCTGGAGTCAGAAGGTCCTGAATTCAAATTTGGCTTTAGACACTTAACACACACAAAAAACTAGCTGTGTGACCTTGGGCAAGTCACTTAACCCCAATTGCCCTACCTTCCCCCCTCCAAAAAGCAAAGGAAGGAAGGAAGGAAGGAAGGAAGGAAGGAAGGAAGGAAGGAAGGAAGGAAGGAAGGAAGGAAGGAAGGAAAATCAATTTGAGGTTAATTAGTGCAAATAACTCCATGATTCCCTATTGTCTCTAGGGTCAAAAATAAATTTCCACCTTTGGCATTGAAGCCCTTCATGACATGGGTCCAATGTATTTTTCCAGGTTTGTTCTGCTTCCCTTCTCTTCGTGCCTTCTGCAGTTCAGTCCATCTATCTATCTATCTATCTATCTATCTATCTATCTATCTATCTATCTATCTATCTACTTATCTATCTATCCTATTTCTTTTCCTCAAACTCTCTTCTATACCTAGAGTTCACTCTCTCCTCACTTCTGCCAGAGAGAATCCCAAATTTCCTTTACCTTCTATAGGCAAAACATAGTGGCAGTCTTTCTCAAACCTCCAAGATGCTAGTGCCTCTCCAATGCAATTTACCCAATATTTATTATCTATCTATCTATCTATCTATCTATCTACTTATCTATCTATCTATCTATCTATCTACCTATCTATCTACCTATCAATCTACCTATCATCATCTATCTATCTATCTATCTATCTATCTATCTATCTATCTATCTATCTATCTATCTATTACACATCTATCTAGCAACAGGTTTCCTCTCCCAAAATAATGTAAACTCCTTGAGAAAAGGCAGTATTTCATGTTTTCTTTGCATCTCTCATGCCTGAGATATAAATACCTAATAAATAATTTTTGATTAACTGAAAGGTTGGGTGTCTCATTCATACACCTCAATTTAATCATATCTCCTAGTATTACCAGTTGATGACAATAAGGAACTTGAATTTCGAAGGGGAGAAAAGAGGGGGAGTTACCTGGGAGTATCAGATACTTCTGGAGAGGTGAGGCCTGATGGGAGGGGTGCACTGCAGCAGAGTTTTGTTCATCCAAAATAAGAGACCTAGGGTTAGCCTCACTAAAATAAAAATCTACTTTGTAGCATAATGAAAATAACATCTAGTATGGACCAAGAAGAGCCTGGTTCAAGTCTTTGTTTTTTTAATTCAAAGTCCATGTTTCTTTATTCTCTTAACTGAATGTATATATTTTTGTTTTAACTTTTTTAAAAAATTATTTATTCACTTTTAGTTTACAACATTCAGTTCCACAATCCCTTGAGGTTCAAATTTTCTCCTTCTCCTCTCCCCGCCCCTCCCCACCACAGTGGCATAAAATCCCATATAGGTTCTACAAGTACCTTTACATTAAACGTTAGTTAAGTTGTAAAGAAGGATTATAACCAACGGAGTGAACGAGAAATGAGTAACAAAACAAAACAAAACACAAAAGAGAGACCAAGTAGTTTGCTTCAATCTGCATTCAGAATCTGTAGTTCTTTCTCTGAATGTGGATAGCCCTTTCTCCATCCTGAGTCTTTTGGAGCTATCTTCTTCTGGTTCAAGTCTTCATTCTTGAACATATTAACTATTGGACTACTATTTAATCAGTCCCTGAGCTCCAGTTTCCTCATCTATAAAAAGGATGTTACAGTATTTAAGAGTTGTCATTTCCCATGGTTGTGGAGCCAAATGAAATCATGCTGGACAGTACTCTAATTCAGACCAGCCCAGGACTCCTTGGCTAACCTTTCCACTCCTAGGCCAGCAGCCTTCTCAGGCTGGCAATGCCTTCACCCTTAAAGTGTCTTATTCTGATTGGAGCATTCGTCCACGCAACCCCGACTTGAGGAAGCACGCACACCAGCTATGCCCACTTCAAACCAAGACTGGCTCGTGGCTCCCTGGACCTCTTCCATTACCCTCACCCCCTCCAATTCCCCATTTATTTGTTTTCTCTCCCTTCTAGGTAGCCAGCTCTTGAAGGCAGGGAAATGTCTCTCTTGAGTCACATTTGTATCCCCAGAAGTTAACACAGTGCCAGGCACATAGTAAGCATCTAATAAATGCTTCATCTATCAATCTGTGCCTGTGCTTTGAGATCAAAAAGTATAGATAATTGTAGCTTTTATTATTATAAATTGAAGCCATCATATTTTTAATTTACACAAAGACTTTTTTCCAAAGAGCTTAATATACTGATAGACACTAAATATGAGTAAGAGACTTAGAAGGATTTTATTTTGAATCGTCCTCTAAATATGTCAACAGGACTTTTATTACAAGGGAACATGACTCAAAGCAAATCTCTGTCTATAAGCTAATTAAGAAGGGATGTTAAACCATGTCAAACCAGGACAATATTGAAGGAGGGATACTGAATATATTGAAAGTGTTGCATAAGCCATTTTTTCACCCCACCCCTCAAAATGTTTAATGCACTCTTGGGATAGCATAGATCTGTTTATTGTAACAGCACTTTGGACTACAACAGATTTTCTGTAGCCTGGGTATTAATTATCATCTTGTGATAAGGGGAGTTTAAGTTATTTGTCAGATGGAAATTAATTGGAAAGTCTATTAAGAACAATTAAAAGTCATGTGGATGTAACATAGCTTTTGTTCCTTGTTCACATGCTCTGGATTCTCAAAGATTCTTGACACCACTCACTGAAAATAGATACCCCCTTGACCTCAAGACATACATGCTGTCACAGAGTAAATATCAGACTAAGAAGGGCCCTTGGTGTTTATAGCAGGTAGAGCTGACCACAGATTCAGAGATTCCAACCTTCTCATTTTGTAGATGAGGAAACCGAGGCCTGAAAAAGACAATGGTTTTCCCAAGATAACATAAGTAACCTGAAGAAAGACCAGGTTCAGTCTTAGGTACCTCTTCCTCTGTCTAATAACAATCTTGACTGCTGCTGGCCCCACCACCATACTCCCTGGCCTCTGCAAGCATTCAGGCTACAGTGGTATTAAATGTAGTTTAATTTGTTGGAGACAATAAAGAATAGAGAAGAGATTACCATGCAAGCCCTTTTATCAAGGCAATAGTTTTAACCTTTACCAATAAGCCCTTTTCCCCTAGAGATTTAATCACTGTCTCTGCAAAAACTCAGTCCTGAACCTAATGGAATCCCAAGAACATGAATGTAATTGAGGACCTTGTTAAAGGAAGAACATCTGTCTCTCACCTCTTTCTTAATTCTACCTGGGGTCTATTTGTTCCCTTATTTTAGCCTCTGTTTACCTACCCTCACTCCTTCACTTTATATTTCTATAACTCAGCAGGAATCTGTAGTGCCCGTGGTACCTACCAATCATCCAGGCTCCCACAGTACCAGGGCTGGCTCTGGAACTTTCTACCATTTGTCTAAGAATGTGTTTGAATTCCTCAACTAGCTCAGCTTCCTTGGGGAAGAATATATGCTGGGATATGTCTTATTTTAATCTTTGTAACTTTCTCAAGCTTGTCATAGGACCTTCTAGATAGTAGGCATTCAATAGATATTTGTAGAACCAATCAATCCATGAGGAAGTGGGGGAAGGAGGAAAAAGCATGTCTCTTCCAAAGGTCCCTGATGATGCCGAAAGCAGACTAGCTCAGGCACTGATTCAGAAGTACAAGAGTATTCAATATGGAATGTTTGTAAAGTATGTGTTTCAATAGTCTTGAAAGCACTCATTTTCCAGACAGGTAATCTCTTGCCAATGGATTCCAGGGTCATATCCATTCCCTTCTATTGATTACTTATTAAATATTGCCTCAGTGGCTCAAGGATTGTGTGGGTGGGTGGCCTAGGGGCCTGTGAGTCACTTTTCAGGGATATTGTAGAGGGGCTTTCCATTTGGGAAAGGCTTAGACGCAGTGGTCTTCGAGATTCTGGGATACCTGAAAGTACCTAGTAGAACCAAAGTCTTAAATTGGCAGCTTTGGACACCAAAGCATGTCCTACTGTTTTTCCAGCTTAGGCTGGGGAAAATAGAGGCCTTAGGAGAAATATTGCCCTCTCTCCCCTCCTTCCTCTCTTCTTTCTTCCCCTTCTCTTTCCTCCCTTCCAACAACTGCAGAGAAAGCTTTAGAAACCCATAAAGATTGTGTCCTGGACTACAGAAAGTCCTGCTCAAAATGAGACCCACTGGAAGAATGCCTCTTTGTCTTATGACATTAACACTTAGCTGCATATACATCTGTTAGGAGACCCCAGGATGTGGAGCTAGAGAATTAGAATTACCTAATCCAAAGTAGTTAACTGTCACCCAAAAAAAAGTCCAAGGGGGTCCCAAAAGGAAAGAAGGAAGGAGGGGAGAATAGTGCCAAAGACAAGGTCCATCTACTACACTATCTTTCTGAGGGCTGACTCCAACCAGAATGATTGTGACACATGTGGACTGTGGGACAAATGCATTGCCTATGGTCTTCTCTCCTGTGGGTCCCATTCCCCATCTAAATGACCTGCCTTCAAGGGGGTTGCTATGAGACACTAGGAGGACTGTCACAGTTTGTTAGTATTTCTGTTCCGCTCCCAAGGATTTCACAAGTAATGCTCTATGAGTCATCCTGTCATGCCTTTGTGTCACAGATTCATGGCATGAATGACTCAAATCACCCAGATACTTTTACCAAGGAAACTTGAGGATATTCTGTCTAGTACTCTTCAGCATATGCTAACCAATTTTTCATTCTGTTAGTACATTATTCCAAAAGTTTATGAACATTTTATTGAAATGTAACAGGGCCTAGATGAGGGCAAGTTGGTACTCTTGACAGTGCCAGGTGACATATGGAAGCTTATCCCATTAAGGGCTGCATTTCCCATGAGCCCCTCTCTCCCATGAGAGAGGCCTGCTGGTAGGTGACTTGAGACTTGAGTTTCTGTAAGGTATTCTACTGGTGACACAAGGAACATCATCACAGTAAGGAGATGAAGCCCTTCCATGCAGAGGAGATGACCTTGCTTTCTGGGTCATGGCAGTATTTAGGGAGACTAATGGCCCTAGCATGTTCCTGAGACTCCATAGAGCACGAAGACATGACTGGTGAGAGGAGCGTTGAGGTGAGGGCAGCTAGGTGGTGCAGCGGATGGAGCACTGCGTCAGGTATCAGGAAGACCCGCGTTCAAATACAGTCAGACAAACACAAGACACTGTGTATCCTTGGACAAGTCACTTAACTGTTTGCCTTAGTTTCCTCAACTGTAAAATGGGAGTAATATGATATGTACCTTGCTGGGTATTTTGAAGATCAATGCAAGAATATTGGTAAAGTTCTTAGCAAAGTGTCTGGCACATAGTAGCACCATATAGATGCTACCTATTCTTATTATTTTTTGGCACTGTGAGATTCAAGTATATGCAGTTTTCAACCAAGGATATTTTCACTGACGGCCATGTTTAACTAATTCTGGAGGAAGAAAAAGAGACAGAAAGGAAAAAAAAGGTATAGAGACAGAGAAAGAGAAAGAAGGACAGAGAAAGAGACAGAGACAGAGACAGAGAAAGAGAAAGAGAGAGACAGAAAAAGAGACAGAAAGTCAGAGAGAGAGAGAGAGAGAGAGACACACACACACACACACACACACACACACACACACACACACACACACACACGAGAAGACAGAGAGACAGAGAGAGACAAAGACATTGACAAAAACAGAGAAACCAAGACACACAGAGAATCTTTTCCCATTTCAGAACCATGTGGCTCAGAGATACTGTTTTCTCAGACTCCTCTGGTGGGAAATAAGAATGAATTTAACACCCGTCTGGGAATGGGTGTTTTCCTATCTTGCTTTAGTCCTGATTAAATGTTTTACTTTAAAAATGCATGTTCTTTCCTTGGTCTGCTAGCTTGGTGCAAAATCAGTTTTGAAAATTTTCTAAATCCCCAGCTGAACTAGGATGGGTTACAAGATCACCCATAAATCACACAAGGACTTCAGTAGTTTATGTGAGTCTAGAGCTGAAACTCCATAGAGCCTCAGGCTACAGAAAAAATAAGGAAAATGAAAAAGAAATCCTTGAACAAGAACATGTAAATCCTGAGAATAGGGGATAGATACCTGGGATTTTACTGGAATAGGGTGAAGAAACTCCCTTTGCTGAGGAAACACCGTCTGTGAAAGCAGATCAGCACCTCTACTCAGCTACAAATCTTGCAGCCACCAAGAGGGTGGCTTTGCCAGAATGAACCAGCTTGGATGTGTCCAAGGTAGGCTCTCTGTCCACTCTGTCATTAGGTTTCTCTGTAGGCTATCACCATATAAATTGCAGTAGGAAACATGCACTTTCTTCTGATTGAGGCCTCACCTAAGTTTTGTCTTCTATTTGCTGATCTCTGCTGCACTTGGAGAGGGGCCAGTCATCCATCCCCACCCACCCACTATTTCCTCTTGCTCGTGGTAAAATTTTTAAATTTTTCTGCCTATCGGTGCAACTTCTACCAATAAATCAAGGTGGAAAAAAATCTTCAAGAGTTTTCCTTGTCTGGCAAAAGCCAATACTTCCCTTGTGGTGAACATAGCTCTATTTCCTTCTCTATCTCTCAACTCAGTCCCACTGTCTCTGTCTCTACTTATCTCTCTGTTTATCTGTCTCTGCTTCTGTATTTTTCTCTCTGTGTCTCTCTTTCTGTCTGTTTCAGTCCATCTTTGACAGGTGAAAAATGAGGTTAAATGATTTTATAAGTTCACTGCTCAGTTGGAATGGGATAAAACTATTATCTAATATATCACACATCTACTTCAATAGTTAGGTGAATACAGAAAGAATCAGGCAAACACAATAGAAACCTTTGAAAGAGAATACTAAATTAGGTCAATACCATCCTCATAAATCCACAAAGGGAGGAAAGAGAGGAAAGAAAGGTGCCTGGCTACACAAATATCTCAATAGACTTCACAAAGGAGTCTGGAATCTAGCTGAGGGCTTGAAAGATGGGTAGGACTTAGATAATGGAGAGACCTAGGGAAGGGCGTTCCAGGAAGAACAGCATGAGCAAAGGAACAGAGATGGGGGGTATTCAAGATGCAAAGCGTTCAGCTTGCTGGGTGTGGAGAGTGACTGAGAAAGGAGTACAGAGGCTGGTGACATATTGAGAAGCCTTGAATGCCAAATTAAGTTTTCTAAGCGGCAGGGACAAGAGATGCAAGGCTTGAGGAAAGTTCAGGGTCAGGGTTATTTCTAAGTAAGAAAAGTCCAATGTTGGAGAATTCTAGAAAGGGGGTCCTCTGCCTTCCAAGGAGAATACAACGCTCAAACATCCCGAAGACATGAAAAGCTGATTCCCCAATGTGTGAGGGAGTTAGCTGGCAATTCTCTGTTTTACTATGGGCTAAATCACCAGAATTTGAGGTCTCAGCTTATTTTAGGAGGTTTCACCCAGAGTCTCTGAGGGCATCATTTTCATGGTCAAAGCTACAACCAATTCTCTGCTATTTGACTCAGAAGGTGAAGCAAACATTCTGGCTAATACTGTTATCCCTTCCACATTGCTACTTTTGTCTTCATGGTTTTGATATATCATGGGTTGGCATAAGAAATCAAATGGGAATTTGGGGGGAGTTTCACAGAAGCTGCAGATGACACACAAAGGCCAGCAGATGACACGGAAAAAGTTTAGAAACTCAGAAATGTATTATATATGTGTGTATGTACATACATGTATATATGTACGTGTGTATATATATTATTGTCTAACATCAACCCAAGTTTAAGAGTAAGGTACTGTAAACACCCATAAAAGAAAGAGAGAAAAATTCAGATTTCTTTTCTGGCACTAAGGGAGGGCCAAAAACTTTTCCATGGATTTTCCAGATGGAAAGGGGAGGGAGTTGGGGAAGTAATCCCCTCGATGTGGAAGGAAAAACTGTAGATAGTAATATAGGTTATGCCTAAATTGGAAACGAAATGTAAGAAAATATACCTAACATTATCATATAACATATTGAGACAAAATCATCTGATCTCTTGGCTGAGGATTCTGGAGGCAGTTTAGGTAACTACTTTCTGCCTACCAATTATCCTTATACTCTGGACACTTGGGTGTGTTGGCCAATGGGGGAGAGCTAGTTTACAAAAACACTGAGCAGAGACTTTAACTCGGGTCATCATATCACATCCTTCTTTCAAATTGGCAAAACCAAAAAGCAACAAAACCAAAATTGAATCTCCTCCCAACCATCTACACAGAAGAGCTTTGGAGCCATTGTCTGGCTTACTAAATTCAATTAATTAACAATGCAAATGTCTCAGAGCCTGCAGAAGTAGTGTCCTCTTGTTCACCATAGGAGTGAGACAGGGTTAAGCTGTGGGTGACGGTTTTTAAATCTCTTCAAGTTCAGGCGAATGGCAGGCAGCCAGGAGAACACTTAGCCGGTGTGCCCCTCCCTCCCTTCTGTCTCTGTTCTCCATCGAATCTTAAGGCAACGGAATTGAAACAAACAAAATGTGAGTGATTTCAACGGTTCAAAAAAATGACAGCATCAAGCAAATAGAATCATTCCTATTCTATCCATCATATCTTCTGCCACTTTCAGCACCTAACAAAACCACTGGCAATCAGATTGTTTGCTCCTGAACCAGGATGTAGGTAATTATTTTTTTCAGACTGAGACTTTCAAAACTTTCATGTAAAGAGAGTATTGAAGTGGAGAAAACTTGAGTTTGAATCCTGTGTCTGACACTTACTAGTAATTTGACCCTGGACAAGTCAATAGCCTCAGTTTTCTCATCTGTGAAATGGCCATAATGACCCAATGACCCTACCTACCTAGCTCTCCGGGATTGTTGTGAAAATCAAATGACATCACCTATGCAAAGTACTTTGCAAGCCTTAAAATAGTATATAAATGCTAGTTAATTTTTTAAAGATTAATTTATTGCTTCCTAGATGTCTTATCCCTTGACTCACTTGTTAAAGAGGTCTATTCACTGAGTGGGCGTTAGCTCACTCTGAGTATAAGAAAAAGTTTTAGTCTAAAAGGGCCAGGGTCTCCCATTGCATCCTGGGCCAAATCCAGTTGTCCTGATGAATATCTGGCCACTGAACCCAGTTGGCTCTGGAGGAGAAAGTGAGGCTGGTGACCTTGCACAGCCCTTCCTCACTCAAATCAAAGTCAACTGCAGGTCATGTCATCATTTCCCTGATGCCATGGTCCTCTTTGAAAACAAAGGACAAACACAACAACACCTACATTCCCATGTCCCTGATATCTGGGGACACCAGCTCTACTGCAAGAAACAATCTCCTCATTCACCTTTAAAATGGTAGCAACACACAAGATTCTGACCTAGCTGTAGTCAGATATCAGAGTCTTTTATAGAAGGAAGCATTTCTCGAGGATAAACTGAATCTTAGCAAATAGAAAATGGCCCATTACCCATTACATGACTTCCGGCTTGGGTAATGTGTTTCATATTAAAAAGGCAATAAATTCTGAGGGATGGAACAAATTGTGAGGACTCAGAGGCCTGCATCTTCTACTTGGCACTGGCATAGATTTGTGAAGGACCTCATTTTAACCTTTCTGCCTCTCCTCATCTGTGGGGATGAGACTTATAAAGCTGCCCCCATTCTGACTGGGAGACCTTCCTGTAGCCTGGGCTATGCCTTTCATTCTAGGCACTATTTTATGCTACAAAGGACAAGGTCTTCAGGGTCAGAAGACCTGGGATCAAATTCCACCTTTGATGGTTACTGACTACAACCTTGGACAAATCATGTCACCTTCTTGGGTCTCAGTTTCCTCATCTGTAAAATGAGGGGGTTGGACCCAATGACCTCTGAAACCTTATAGAAAACAGTGAATAATAGAACTAATCAGGCTTCCCAGGGATGGTGGGGGGGGGGGGGGAGTGGTAAGATTAGCAGCATGCTCCTAAATTAATTAGAAAATAAGATATGAAGGGGTGGTCAGTGTCAACAAGTCCAATAACCAGCTACAGTCCATAGTTCAGAGCAATTCAACAATCTAAAAATTAATCTCCATAAGGTTTCTCACTTTCTCTTGTCTGTGTCCCATACAAAGATTCCCAAACCTCCGTCTTCAGTATTATCAATTGCATCTTTTAAGCACCCAGGGGAGCCCTGCTGCTATAACAAAACTTTCAGGGCCTGTACCAAGGCACGGTGTTGTAGGTGAAACTGAGCCCCAAGTAGGCCTTTGGGAAACTTCCAGTAGTGATACACCACCTAGGGTAGGGTGCTGGAGAGACCAGCTTAATACTGAAAGTGACAATGGGACAGATTATAGCAGCAATGACAATCATAGCAATGACAGTTAACGTTTATATAGCACCTACTATGTGCCAGGAACCATGCTGAGGCTTTTTCAATGATTGTCCCGTTTGCTAACAGCTCACTATTTCATAGCCCTTGGACATTTACCAAGCACTTTTCTCACAATCACTCTGAGAAATATGTGTCACTCTTCCCATTTTACAGATGAGAGAGTACAGTGACTTGCCCAACGTCCCAAAGGCCTCCTGACTCCAGATGCACTGCAACCATAGCAGATGCTGGTGACGCCATCATTCACCCAGGTTTCCCACTTTTAAAACCAGGATGCTCCTTTTTAACTCTTCTACCTGCCCTCTGGACTCCTCCATCATAGAGTTAAAAGGAGCCAAAATTTGCCATTATCTTGGGGCTTCCTTCAGCTGAATTCCTCACACCTCATCAGTAATTTCAGCTGCTTCAGCCTCTCTGATTGAAGGGCCCAGGGCAGAGCAAAAAAAAAAAAAATATCCCCCACAGCCTTCCTTTATAGAGGGTTCAAAATGTCAGCCATCTCTTCAATTGCTACCAGCTGTTCTGTTTGGTTAATTATAATTTTCTTCATCCTCCTCCTATCCCCCATGCCCTTTTCCCTTTATCTGCATGTGTGTGTGTGTGTATTATATTCTCCTATTAGATTATAAGCGCCTTGAGGGCAGGACTACCTTTCTTTTTCTTATTTGTATTCCTAGCACTTAGCATAGTACTTGTCACTTGGTAAGTATTTAATAAATATCTACCTAAGCAGGGGAAGACATCCCCCTAGCAGAAAAATGGGCAGATGAGAAGAATTGGTTCCAATGGCCATGAAGGCAGCTGAAGCAGGCACTGTGGAGTGCTTAGAGCTTGGTCATACATTGAAGATGTCAAGGTCATCCACTATATCCCAGCCCACCACCAGTTATCCTGACTTTTGTCCTGTCACATTGGACTTCAATGATTCTGGAAGAGAGATTGAGGCTGACAATTTTGTGTAATTCTGCCTCACTTAAATCCAATTCATGAGAAAGTCAAGACCTCACCCCATGATGTCATTGGTCCTCTTCAAAAACAAAGGACAAACAACATCATATATGATAATTAAAACTGAAGGTGACCCGAAGATCTATGAAAAGACACATAGTAGGTGTAAGTAACCTGCAGGATATTGCCAGGGACAAGCAGAAAGTAGTATAAAAATAATCGAGTGTGTATATGCCAAGAAAAGGAAGTTGGACAATCATGTAATGAGAACATAGGATAAAATGTACAGTCTGGAAACTTCATTGCTAACCATGAAATGTTAAAAAAAAACCTTAAAGAAAGTTGTTGGGAGGTTCCTCTAACAATGATTTGTGTTCAGGCATGGACAAAAACCATACAAGTTGAGAGGATGGAGATAGGTTTGTGATATGCTCATATGGCTGCAGAAAGCATATTGGTAAGGTTGTGGGGTATGCATACCTGAGGTATGCTGGACCAGCTCCATATCTGAGGATGCTTCTTCATCCTGGCCACCTTCTTCCTGGCTACTATGCCCTTGGCTCTGCTCTGCCCCCTTCCTCTTCTTCCACCTTTCACTCTGGGAACTAGAATCAAAATAATATTACTATTGTTTCTGGGAAGACTGTGTTAGTCCACTTCCCAACTGGTATACTAAGCATTCCATTCACTTCCCAGACCAAAATACCCTTTTTAAAAAAACACTCCCCTCTATGTGTTGTCTTAGCCTTTTAGAATATCAGCATTGCAGGAGTTATCTCACTTTGGAATCTGTATACAACACTTAGCATTGTGCCTTACACATAGTAAGTACTTAATAAAATCTATTTTACTCACTTGCATTGAAGTCACAACTACCCTGTTGTGGAGGCAGGATAGATATTTTCATTCCCATTTCATAGGTAAGGTAACTGAAGTCTGGAGAAAACACACAACCAGTTAGTGTCAAATCCTATTCCAATGCCCCCTTTTAATATAAGAACAACTTTAAAATATATGAGAAGGTATCAAAACTTCTGTAGGATAAGAGGCCATAATTCAGGGCTAGCTTCAAGGAAATACATCTACATCTGGTTCTGAGTTAACTGTCAAAAAAAAAAATCTAAGTTTTTTGACTGATTTTTTTAAAGCAGTAAATGCCTCCTTTCTTTCCTCAAAGTCTATGAATCTTTTATAAAAAAAAATAGAACAACAACAAAAACAACTTAAACTTATCCAGGATATTGGCAACAAAATTCTTTTCAAATTCATCTCCAAGCATTCATTTTTATTTATCATGCGACCGGTGCAGTTGATCTGGAAAACACAGTTCTTTTTAAAATGAAAAATACAGACCAACCCATCCGAGACGCCTTCTCATAGACAGCCTATGATTAGAATGTTCAAGGATGAACATTACAGATGTTTCTGCCCATCTCCATAGAGGAAGAACAGTGAATTTTCAGGCCAATTCAGTTTAATTCAATAAACATTTACTAAGCATCTTTTGCTATTTTATATTTACTACTTGGGTTGAAACCCCAGTAGTTTTATTACTTACTTTTTGGGCAAGTCCTTTCCTTCCCTGGGCCTCAGTTTCCTTTTAGGTAGAATTGGAGGATTAGATGAGATTCCCACTAAACCTCTTTAAATTCTAAATTCTACAATAAATATAAAATGGGATTGATTTTAGGGGTGGTGGCAGCGGTGTCCAGACTTGTGATTTCAAACTCTCTATTAAGAGTTAGTATAGTATGGTTATAAGAGCAGACCTAGGTGTAAATCCCACCTTGACCACTTAGAACCTGTATGACCACAAGCAAGTAACAACCCCTCTAATGAGGTTGGAAAATATGATATCACTAAATCTCTGATCCCATGATGCAGTTGTGCAATTCATCTCAGAGAGCCAGCGGGAGCTTGAGAGGTTACTTGAATTACCCATGATTACCCAGGCAGTTTGTCAAAGTCAAGACTTGAACCCCAACCTGCCTAGATTTAAAGGCCAGTGTTCCAGTTTCCCTATGACCTTGCCCTTTCAGTCATATTACTAGCATCAGAGTGAACATTCCAGGTCTGCTGAATTGTCTACTCACAACAAACAGGCAAGAGGAAGAATATAACTGGTCTATAACTGTTTTCTGGAGCACATGGCCCTTAGTCTTGGTTTGATGTGTTTGAACTATGGATGACCGAATCACCATCTGTGGGAGAACTTGGGGTGTCCAAACAAGGTATTATCTATCCTTGACGGGCTGTTCCTAACAGGCACAGGGGGAGTGATGCTGTTGTCACTCGTCCTTGTTTCAGAGGACCAGTAACATCATGGGGTAATGTCTTGACTTTCTCATGAATTGGATTTATGTGCACAACATTTTCAATCTCTCTTCCAGAATCACTGAAGTCCAACAGCAAGGCAAAAGTCAAGATGACTGGCAATGGACTGGGAGGCAGTGGATGACCTTGGCTTCTTTGATGTCTGACCAAGCTCTCAGCCCTCTATGGCTCCTCCTTCAGCTGCTTTCATGGTCCATTAGAAGAAATTGTTTTCATCTATTCATTATTCTACAAGGGGGAGGAGTGTCTTCACATGCTTAGGGTAGATACCAACTCACCCTAACCCACCAATGGCTTTGAGGCCTGTCAGTTACTCTTAGTCTAGTTTAACCCATCTGCCCCAGATGGTTTACTGGTGTGTGGTCACTGTGCATGCTACAGCTTGTTGGATCCACAGGTGAGAGTTGAGATGGATGAGCAGAAATGAAAAGGGTTCAGCAAGTTCTCACAGTAGAGGTGTACCTGGTCCTCCCTGAATACCCCATACACCCCTGGGGAAGTAATCATCAGGGTCTAGTCCTGTAGCCATAGGGTGATGCTTTTTTCTGCATCCCTGCACCCCAGATATTCTATTTCTGTCAGTCTAGAGATGAGGAGGCACCATCTCCTCTCTCTGACTTGAAATCATAGAAACAACCTTGTAAGTTGCCTTTGAAAGGCATAAAATATAGCACATGAAGAAGGCATGCTTTGTCTAAGGTTTTGTAACTATGTTGGCATGGTTATATATTCATTCACTAATCCATTTGCTCATTCTTTTAGCAAATATTTATCAAGAGCCTATTATGTTGAAGGTATGGTACTGGATCACAAGTAGGATAAAAATACTAATAAGGGTGTCCCTGGCTTCAAGGTAGATGGCACAATTGATAGACCACTGACAGGACTCAGGTCAGAAAGACCTGAGTTCAAATCTGACCTCAAACCCTTATTAGCTGTGTGACCCTGGGCAAGTCACAGAACCCCGTTTGCCTCGGTTTCCTCATCTGTAAAAATGAGCTGTAGAAGGAAATGGCAAACCCCTCAAGTATCTCTGCCAAGAAAACCCCAAATGGGGTCATGGAGAGTGAGACACCACTGAAAACATCTATAACAATAAAGGGAAGGGAGGAGAGTATTAGGAAGGAGCTGGGAGTGAAGGGTACAACATGGTGCAGGGAAATCAGAGGGTGTGACTGTAAGATCAGACATTTCAGGCTGGATGACCCCTGGTCATCTCCAGCTCAACACAGCCGAAGCAGGACTCATTTGAACACCCAAACCCATCCTTCGTCTTAACGTCCCTATGTGTTCTGAGGGTGTCACCATCCTTCCAGTAACCCAGGTCCACCACTTTGGCATCATCTTCAACTCCATGCAGTAAGCCCATGTATCCAGTCAATTGCCCAATCTTGTTTCTGCCTCCATTGCATCCTTCCTTTCACTCCTCTTCTCTCTATTCATACAACCTCAAATCCAGCTCAGATCTGTATCCCCCCTCACTTGGACTATTGCAACAGTCATCTAACTGGTTTTTCTGCCCCAAGTCACTTCCCAGCTCCAATCTTTTTTTCATACAAGTTATTGGTACAGTAATTTTCCGAAAGGGCAGGTCTAACCATGCCACTCACTCACAATCAATCAATAAGCATTTACAACATTTCTGCTGTGATCCAGGCACTGTGCTGGGGACTTGGAATACAAAAACAAAGAATGAAACAATACCTACTCTCAAGGAACCTACATTGTTTTACTCAATAAACTCCAATAGCTACCTGTTGCCTCTAGCATCAAATACAAATTCCTCTGTTTTGATTTTAAAACCTTTCACCATTGATTCAATTCCATAGAGCAATTTGGAACTATGCCCTAAATGCTATAAAACCAGGCATACACACCCTTTGACCTAGTAATATGTCTACTAGGTCTGTATCCAAAAAGAGATTTAAAAAGCACAAAGAACCTATATGTCCAAAAATATAGCAGCATTTTTCTGGTGGCAAAGAATTGGAAATTGAGGGGATGTCCATCCACTGGGGAATGGCTGAAAAAACTGTAATATGTGATTCTGATGGAATACTATTATACTATAAGAAATAACAAGCAGGATGCTCTCAGAAAAACCTTGAAAGACTTTCATGAACTGATGCAAAGTGAAATGTATTGTGTACAAAATAACAGCAATATTGTAAGATGGTCAGCTGTGAATGACTTAGCTATTTTCAGAAATACAATGACCCAAGACAACTCTGAAGGATTTATGATGAAAATGCTATCCATCCCTAGAGAAAAAATGATGGTGTCTGAATATAGATTGAAGCATACTTTTTTAACTTTCAAAGGAAAAAAAACAAAACCTTTCATCATCTTGCCTTTTGTAGATACTTTTTATTGACTTGCTTGTGTATGTATTCTATCTACCTCCCTCCCTACTCAGAAGAAAGGAAGTGCTTTGAGGACAGATGATTTCAATTTTGCATTTCTATCCCAAGATCCTAACAGTACCTTGTAGTAGTCCTTAATGAAGTTTTATCTATTGAACTGGATGCTTTTTTCTAAGTCATTGTCAATGATCCTTTTAAAATCTTAGAGAAAAAAGAAGCACTACAGGAAAAGGAAAGAACAGAAATCCTAATTATAAAAAAAAAGGAAGATGATGGAATCTACAAACCACAAGCCTGCAAGCTTGATTTAGATTTCTTGCAAAATTCTGGAATGTGTTCATGAAAGAATCATTTGTAAACCTTAGGAAAGATTTACCACTAAGAGCCAAGTTAAAAGGTTAAAGCTACTAAAAGTCAAGATGGATTCTTCAAAAACAAGTTATGCAGAGTAGACTAATCCTGTTTCTTTTTTTGATAGAAAAGGGAACAAGCATTTATTAAGCTCCCCCTATTTGCAAGGTGTTGTGCTAAGTGCTTTACAAATATTGTCTCATTTGAGCCTCAGAAAAATGCTGGGAGGTAGATGGTGTTTTGATTCCCGTTTTACAGTTGAGGAAAGTGAAGCAGACAGAAATTAAATGGTTTGTCTAGGGTCACAGAGCTAATAAGTGTTAAAGGCAGGATTTGAACTCAGGTCTTCCTAACTCCAGGACCAGCACTTTATCCACTAGGCCACTCAGCAGCCTCCTGGCAGAGTACCTAGACTAGACTGGTAGATTTAGATAATATTCCAAGTATATTCCACCAACTTTAGATTTCAGCAAATATTTGACAAAATTTGTCATGATATTCTTGTGGGCATGAAAGTGAGACACAAGTTGAATGAATATCATCATTCAGTAAGGCCCAAAGAATAGCTTTGAATGGGGTCATTGTCATCTCAGAGAGGTCTTCCCTGGAGTATCCCTGGGATCTGTTCTTGTCCCTGTGATATTTAATTAACTTTTAAAAATCAATGCTGAATTCTTAGATTGTATGCTTATCAAAAGTGCAGATAATATGAAGTCAATGTTCCTACTATATCACATTACAGGATAAAGACACAAAAAGATTTGAGACTGGAATACTGGGTCAAATCAGATAATGTGAAATTTAATAAGAATTAATGTTCCCAACATACCTGGGTTAAAGGCTCAACCTTAAAATTACAAGATGAAGGAAGTAAGGGGAGAC
The DNA here is from genome assembly GCA_011680675.1 of Gymnobelideus leadbeateri. NCBI lineage: Eukaryota > Metazoa > Chordata > Mammalia > Diprotodontia > Petauridae > Gymnobelideus > Gymnobelideus leadbeateri. The sequence continues at coordinate 257,997 of WOXC01008510.1, forward strand.
AATGGTTCACATGGAGAAAACATCAAGGTTTTGGTAGACTCCAAGCACAGTGAATCAGAAGGGTTACATGAGAGTCAAAAATGATAATGAAGTCTCAGGATGTATTAAAAGAGTCAGGTACAGTGAGAGAGAGAGAGAGAGAGAGAGAGAGAGAGAGAGAGAGAGAGATGGACAGCCAGCCAGAGAAGTGATTATCCCCTTATGCAATGCTCTGGTCACCTTACATTTAGAGTTTGGTGTTCAGTGTTGGGGACCACATTTTAGGAATGACATTGATCAGTTGGGATACCAGTAGAGAAGGGCATCAGGAATGATAAGAGGACAGAAGACTATTTGATATGAAAATCAATGTAATATCGTGGCATTCTCCTATAATCCCAGTTGCTGAGGAGGCTGAGGCTGGCAGATCTCTTGAGCTCTGGAGTTTTGGACTGTAGTGGACTAATGAGACTGGGTGTCTGAACCACTAGTATTGTGAGTCCCTGGAACCAATGGCCACTGTGTTGACTGAGGAGGAGCAAACTAACTGGCCAAGGGCATAAATGGTCAAAACTTCTATGCTGATTGTTAATGGAATCAGGCCAATAAGTAACCATGCATTTCTAGCATAAACAAGATAGGAAGACCTGGGGGAGAGAGACTAGACACACACACACACACACACACACACACACACACACACACACACACACACACACACACACAGAAAGAGACAGAGACAGAGACACAGACAGAGACAGACACAGACAGAGAACAGAATGAACTAGAGATTTTTATCTTGGAAAATAGAAGACTCGGGTGAGTGATAGGACACCTATTATCCCTCATGTAAGGGGCTGTCTTGTGGGAGATGGTTTAGCCTTGCTGTGTTTGACCTCAGGAGGCAGGACTGTGAACAATGGTTGAGGGCTGCTGAATTCTATGCAATGGAAACCTTCCTAACATATCTGTCTTAATTTGGAACAGACTGCTTTAAGGAAGCAGTGCATTCCATTGATTGAGCAACATAGGATCATAGCCTTTGGGCTGGGAGGGACCTTAGAAGACATCTAGTTCAATTCCTTCATTTTACAGATGGGGAAACTGAGACTCAGAGAGTTGAATGGACTTGCCCAGAGTGGAAAAGTTAGTAAGTTTGGGGGGCAGCATTTGAACTCTGTTCTCCTGGACTCCAGATCAGCTTGCTACCATGTTGCCTTTCTTCAAAGAGAGGAGGGGTGGCTATTTGTTGCAGAGGGGGAAACTGTTTAGGTTCAGATTGACTTAGAAAGCCTCTCAGAGCCATTCTAGCTGTTAGATTCTGTAATCATGTGGAAGAGTTGAGGAGTGGGTGAGTAAACAAGGAAATGGAGAGTATAGACTACCTTTTCCTCTAAATTTGGAAGTGAAAGAAAGGATGGAGAGAAATTGACCAGGAGCTCAAAGGGTTAAGACCTGAATGTATTTGTAGACAGAGGGGAGAGGGTACTCGTTTACTCATGGCATGATTTCTTTTTTCTTGTTCAGTCATTCCAGTTGTGCCCAACTTTTTGAGACCTGATTTGGAGTTTTCTTGGCAAAGTACTAGAGTGGTTTGCCATTTCCTTCTCCAGCTCATTTTGCAGAAGAGTAAATTGGGGCAAACAGGGTTAAGTGACTTGCCCAGGGCCACACAGATGATAAGTGTCTGAAGCTGGAATTGAACTCAGGTCTTCCTGATTCTAGGCCCAGCACTCTACCACTGTGCCACCTAGCTGCCCATGATTTCTTTTAAGCCTGGTTAATTTTCATGGGACCTGGTACTCATTGCTAATTTATGTGTCAGCCTTCAATGTAGATCTGTAATTTTATAATTTCTTGTGAAAAACAAATGCTACTGCTAAATAATGAGTTGCATGTGGAATTGGGAGGACTCAAAGAAACAGGCTGAATCCCATTCGGGAAAATGAATGATGAACTTTCATTGATCCCAGTGAAAGGTTCTAGGTCACATCAGCAAAAGTCTCCAGCAACAATTTTCTCTCGGTGTTGGCATTTGGGTGCAAAAACTGGAACACTCAGAAGAGAGTTAGAATCATAAATAAGCTCAAACACAATGGAAGGGTACTTGGTAGCTAGATGGCCCAAGGGGCAGAGCCCTGGATTCCGAATTAGAAAGCTCTGAGAATGAATCCTGGGGCAGGCATTTACCTGCTCTGTGACAATGGGCTCTTAGCCTCCTTATCTGTGAAATGAGGGTGCTGGAAGGGCAATCTCTAAGGTTCCTTCCAGCGTTTAATCTATGATCCTATAGTGAGTGAGGGCAGGCTGGTGAGTGCAAATTGGTGTGCATGAAGTGGTAGAAATGACATTGAAAAGAATGTATAATGACCACCACAATGTAAACTAGTCATGTAACCAAAAAGAATGAGGAACTCCTAAAGTACTATGGGATTTGAGATACTTTTAAAAGAAAAATGAAATGAAAAAACAAATCTAAGAACTATATAGGAGTAGATTGGGTGAGGGCTGGGGATGGAGGGGCAGGGGGCGGGGTGGGGGGGTGGGAAGGAAGGCTTTCAGTCTGGAGGCAGTATCCAGACCAATGAAATCATGGCTCCTTCACAATTTCAAAATAAGTTTGAGAGCATAGTCATCCCAAGCATTTCCCTTAACGCCTACTCACATAACCAGTAGGGGAATCAAGACAATATATGGAGGTTCTCTATTCCTTTGACTAAATAATTAAATGTATGCATTTAGAAAGTCTAAGGGTAAAAGCTCTAATGTACAAATATACACACCAAAATATATACACAAACATAAACATACATTAATATTAATAAATATAAAATATATAAGGCATACATATTCAAACAAGGGATAGAAGGCACATTTAGAATTAAAGACATGTAAGATATAAAACTTATTCTTCCTCTTGAATTTTTTTCCTCAAAACTTCCAGGTCCTCTTGGGTTTAAACATATTCACAGTAATCAATTGTAGCAAGGTTCTAGAACAGGGGTGGGGAACCTTTGGCCTCAAGTCCATATGTGGCCCTCTAGGTCCTCAAGTACAGCCTTTTGCCTTGTTTAGTGAATTGTTCTGTGAAGTTTGGATTCAGTCAAAGGGCTGCACTTGAGACCTAGGAGGCCATGTGTGACCCCGAGGTCAAAGATTCCCCACACCTGTTCTAGACTCACTCTTCCCAGGACAAAGTCAGGTACATGTCTCCCTCAGGATTTTAGAGGCACTGGGGACTTGGGGTGATTCTTCTCTAATGCCATCAGCTCAAGTTTCCATTCTAGTGCATTCTCATTCTGGTTAACTATCAGTAATTAGTGTCTCATTTTATTTAACCAATTAACTAACATCAGTTATCTTTTAAAAAGGGATGTTTATTGTGAAGATAGAGGAAGAAGTTTCATTTCCCCCAAACCTCCAGTAGAGAGTAGAGACACTCTCCTATCACCCCAATTCCTGAAAATAACTTCCACTGCATTCAGCCCACTGAGTTCACTATCAAATGTAGGCTAGCTTTTGGATGGATGAGTCCACAGCTCTGCAACTCCTGGGCTGGAGTAAATCTGTCATTCTTCAAGAGCTTGGCTGCCACCTCTCCCATGCTTCTACATCCACGAATCCCTGCACAGAGTCCACCTTCCAGATGTCTGTTGGCTCACCATTATGATCGTTCAAAGTTCACAAGGTCCAAACTGCCTCCAATATTCCTCCTCCTCCTTTTTTTTTTCTTTTTGCTACTTTTGGAGGGGAGGGCAGGGTAATTGGGATTAAGTGACTTGCCCAAGGCCACACGGCTATTAAGTGTTAAATGTCTGAGTCCGGATTTGAACTCAGGTCCTCCTGACTCTAGGGCTGGTGCTCTATTCACTGTACCATCTAGCCGCCCAATATTCCTTCTTCTAAAAGCAGAACACACACACACACACACACACACCAGAGGCTCATATTTGTAAGTTCCCCAGAAGGGGATCTTCAGGACACCTGTCCTCACCCAGAAGCTCACAGCATTGTCTCTCTCCCCCAAACAGCATCCATGCAGGAAAGAGGGAAAATGAGACTCCCACTGACCAGTTAGTACTTTTTGAATGCACCCAGTTCCATCTCTACAACCTATCGATAATCTGTCTTCACTACACTGGTTTACAGACTGGAACCAGCTACAGAATGTCTTTGCATGTTCCAAATCAGGGAGCAAGACCCTTCCATGACATGTCACCATGCCTTTCTGGCCCTTCTTTATTAATTTCTCTCCAGGTTTCATTGTTGCTTCTTTAGACTTCCTCTGCGTTGATTGGCTAGTTCCTCCTAGAACCGTCATTGTAAAGAAAATGCCTAGACCAGCTCTATCTTCATTCTTCTCCATGCTGGGCTCTTGACCTTCATCTTTCTCTACCGTCCCCTGATACCTCACACTACTCTCCCTCGCTTTTCAGCTTCCTTTTATGTATTGGCTTCCCTTATTAAAATGTAAGCTCCTTGAGGACAGGGACTATTTTTCTTTATACTTGTGTTTTTATTCCTAAAGCATAAGAATTCCTGGTAGCTAGGTGGATGCTGGATAGAGCACTGGACTTGGAGAAGGGAAGACAGTTCAAATCTGACCTCATACACTACTAGCTGTATGACTCTGGGTGAGTCACTTAACCTGTGTGCCTCCATTTCCTCAACTGTAAAATGTATAGAATGGTAGCAACTACCTTACAGGATTGTTGTGAAGATCAAAAGAGATAACATCTAAAAGGTACTTTTCACTTAACAGACAACTGACAGATGTTTCCCCCTTCCTCCCCTCAGAAAGCACTTAATAATGCTTGTTGACTTGATTTGACTTCCAAGCCAACATCAGGGGCATGCTCATCAACCTCCTGTTATACAACCAATTAAGAGAGAGGAAGTGTGGGGCTTTGGAAAAAGAGCTAGATTTGGGGTCAGAAGATATGTATTCAAATTCTGGCTCTACCACTTACTACCTGGGTGATGCAAGCAAGTCATTCAACTTTTCTGGATGTTGGTTTATTCCACTATAAAATGAGAAGGTTGGACTGTGTGGCCTCTGAGGTGCTTAATAAATGCTTGTTGACTGATTTATTGTTTCCCAGCTCAGCACTCTTTCAGCTACAGGGTCCTGCTTCCCCAAATACCCTTTAAATTCTCCAGAGATGTGAAATCTGAAGTAAGGACATGATTAGCTATTTCGGCTGACATTCACATAGCCCTTTAAGGCTTGTACAACATTTTACATAGATCACCTCATTGAATTCCCTCAGCAACCCAATGAGGTAAGTCCTACAGGTATTTTCATCCCCATTTTACAGAGAAGGAAAAAGAGGTTCAGAGAGGGTAATTAGTTGCCCATGGTCCCATAGCTAATAAGAGTTACAGGCAGGATTTAAGCCCAGGTCTCCTTGACTCCAGCTCCCCTGGCTCTCCAAACCATTCTACCATAGTCTCCAAGCTTTGAGTCTCCTTGTATATCATAATAAACTCACATTTGGCACAGTCTCATGTTAATCTGCCTCTAAGGGATAGGGTGAGTACTGACTAGGGAATCAGGGCTTTGCACATTAAAAGTTGCCAAATAATACTGCTAGGGATGGGTGAGAGCCAGGACCGAGACAAGCACCAGATGAAAGTCCCAGGTAGGTAAGGTCACCAGCCATGTTCTATTCTATGGCAAATCTGTTGGAGCATTCACTTGCAGTGATGTACAACCTTTGGTAAATACTGCCCCTCCTTGCCTCTCCCCACCTTGATTTTAATGCCCTCTCCTTTTTATTCACACAAAAACATTCACACTTAAGCAAAAAGCCACGTACAGCTTGGTTTTAAAAACTTAGGTGAATTAAGTTAATAAAGTTAAGTTTAAGTTTAACTTAAAAAAACGAAGTGAATTAAAATTATTTTTGTGTAGAAAATTCTATGATACTCCTCGAGATATCTAGAAATTTCTGGAATGTTAGAAAATCGGGGTAAGGAATCATTCCCTAGACCAGGGGTTTTAACTTGTGATCTGTGATTTTTTAATACTTTGTTAATTGTTTTTCAAGAGTAGCAGGTGGTATAATGGATACAATGTTGGGCCTGAAGTCAAGAAAATTCATCTTCCTTGAGTTCAAATCTGGTCTTATACTTCCTGACTGAGTGACCTTGGGCAAGTCACTTAACCCTATTTGCCTCAGTTCCTCATCTGTAAAATGAGTAGAGAAGAAAATGGCTAACCACTCCAGTAATTTTGCCAAGAAAACCCAAAATGGGATTATGAAAAGTAAGTTATAGCTGAAAATAACTAAAAAACAGAACTTTTTAAAATGGATTTCCATTTTGCTTTCTGCATTCAAAAACATTATTCTGGGGGGTGGCTAGGTGGCGCAGTGAGTAGAGTGCTGGCCCTGGAGTCAGAAGGACCTGAGTTCGGATCCAGCCTCAGACACTTAACACACACAAAAAACACCTAGCTGTGTGACCTTGGGCAAGTTACTTAACCCCAATTGCCTTCCAAAAAAAAAGCAAAAAAACCAAAACCAAACAAACAAAAAAAACATTATTCTGAGATGAGGTCCATAGGTTTCATCAGACTGTGGAAGGGGCCCAGGATGGGGGGAAAAAGAGGATTAAGAACCTCTAGGGACTAGAGAATACAAAATTCTGTAAAAATGAGAAAATTATCTGTTGCATCTTGGGAGAAAAAAATAGAAAGCCAGAAACAGTCCAACATCCAAGTCCAGGACCCTGAATGAAATTTAGAAACAGGGGAATACATTCAAATCCCCTTCTGTTGCTGCTGTGTATCATAAAACTCAGCACCACAATTCCTCATGGGCCTGTTGTCCTAACTTTGCAAACACTGGTATGTCTTGAAATGCCAGTGTGGTTTTTGACTTTGAATAAAACTCTGTTACTGTGATAGTCCAAACAAATGCTGTGATGAAGCCTGGGTCAGCATTGTGCTGGATCAGCCAGATGCAAAATTTCTTCTTATGGAACAGTGAGTTATGAGGGGAATTTTCACAATTGGTCATTAGAAAGCAATGGGGTGGGATCTTACCTGCCTGCCTCAAGCGTTATTGTGACTGTGTGTGGAGGAGACACCCCAGAAGTACAAATTACTTTGTAATTCATACGACAGTGTTCATTTAACATCTTCAAGAAGCTGGTACATGACCACTGCCCTTTTCCCCCAATCTCTTCCAAAGAGAGTAAGAGCATTTCAAATTCCTACATCTTTTTGACTTTTTGAAGTTTTATCAAATTGTAGTTGGTGGCCTTAGAGGCCCTTAGAAAATGGGTTATTAAGTGATAACAGCATTTAAAATTTGGGGCATCATTTTTTTCTTAACCAAGGACCACAGATAGAGAGATAAATGCATCAGTTGTTAAGGGCCTTACCAACAAAAGTGAATGGCTAGTGACAATGTTAGGCCAGGGCCAGGTCTATGAGTATTACCTAGGTTTCATAAGGCCCTTTGATGAAGAGACATTTTCAAGGGGAAAGACCCTTGGTCTCAGAGCAGATCGAGTTACAAACCTCAGAGGAATTAGGGGATGCTGCTAACCAGTAACCCCTGGCATGTGGGCAGCTTGGATAGGAAGTTTTATTTTTTTACACTCAACATAAGACTTTGTACTGGTGACATACTACAGCCAACATTTATATAGCATTTTATGTAGAGGCAGGTAGGAGACTCAGTAGATAGAGGGGATATTAGTAAATAGTTTAAATCTGGCCTCAGGACACTTACTAACTGTATGACCTTGGGCAAGTCACTTAACCCTGTTTGCCTCAGTTTCCTCATCTGTAAAATGAGCTGAAGAAGGAAATGACAAAACACGCCATTATCTTTGCCAAGAAAACCCCAAATGGGATCGTAAAGAATTGGATGGGACTGAAACAACTAAACAGCAACATATCACACTTACCCTGTACTAGTCAATGTTTGAAGTGCTTTATAATTATTATTTCATTGGACCCAGACCTAAGAGGTAGGTGCTTTTATCATCCCCATTTTACAGATGAGGAAACTGACCAGGTTCCTAATATCCCTCTGATCCTATAAGAAAGCATCCATTGAGCTAACTTCCCACCTTCTCTCAGAGCTGGTGGATCTTTCACTCCATGCTCATTGCATTTGACCCCATTAACCTCCATGGAGGAAAAAGAACACAAAGGAAAAATCTTGGTATGAGGCACCAATCTGTATCTTCACCCTGAGTTTGACAACTGTATGCTTTCAAGCCAAGAAAACCTTCCATTTACCCATGTTGAGTCAGCATTTACCTCATCAAATACCTAAGGCAGGAAGATTCCCAGCATCCACCTACTATTCTAAAACCAGTCTTCAGAGTGCAGTCATTAAGAGACAGACCTTATGGAAGCTTATGAAAGAATATCCCAGGCCTTCTTTCCTCTCACTAACTCCCTTGAAATGTTCTGTCTGAGCTGATAAGAGTCAGTCCATGAATTGAGGCTTCCCAAGTTTGGTAGTGCTTCCCTTTGCTATAAAGACCTTCCACAATTCTTCTGAAATGGGAGACATGGAGGTGCATTTAGGAAGTGTGTTGAATTTGGAATCAGAGAATCTGGTTTCAAATCCCAGTTCTGCCACTAACCACCTGGATGACCTGGGGCAAATTACTTTACTTCTCTGGACCTCAGTTTTCCTTAGCTATAAAAATGAGGTGGGTAGATGAAAGACCAGTATTCTACCTGTGTTGTTGTAAGACTGTGAGTCATAGGAAACTAGTCACTGAAGAATTAAAACTGACAATCAATGAGAGGGTGATGGAGAGGTAAGTGGTGGGTGTGGGCAGGTGGCAAGGCTGAGCAATAAGGGCTCATGAAGAAGCCTTCTAAGAGTCTTCTAAGAAGAGTCTTAGAAATGTAGGATTGACAAACTCAATGAGATGGTCATCTTCTCAACGTCAAGAGAAAGTAGAAAAAGGCTTCAACATATTGGGTGAACACCCTATGATGAACCCATGGAGACACACAGACAAATCACCCAGGATAGGAAGGCATAGACAGACTGTGAACTGAAGCACTGATGGGAATAACCCAGCTGGGATCCCTCAGATCTGTTGTATAGGAGATAGCTTCTAAGCTTCCTCCCGTCTCTTGTTTTGGTACTTGTCTTTCTATTGGTTCAATTAATCGTTTTGTTTTTAGCCAGAATTGGTACATAAAGATGCTTTATTCTATGGCACACATGAAGGAAGGAAGGAAGGGGGGAAAGGAAAAAAGAAGGAAAGAAGGAAGGAAAAAAAAGGAAAGGAAGGGGGGAAGGAAGGAAGGAAGGAAGGAAGGAAGGAAGGAAGGAAGGAAGGAAAGAAGAGAAAGAAAGAAAAAGAAAGAAAGAAAGAAAGGTTAAATTATTAATGGCCATTATACACCAGGCACTGTGCTAAGTGCTTAATAAATATTACCTCATCTGATACTCATAACAATCCTGGGAAGTAGGTACTATTATTACCTACATTTCATGAAACTAAGTGAGACAGAAGCTGAGTGACTTGCCCTGGGTCATACAGCTAATAAATGAGGCTAAATTTGAACTCAGTTCTTCCTGACCCCCAGGAACAGTGCTTTAACCACTTGTGCCAAATAGCTGTCTCTAGAATTACATGACTTCTATCCTCTACTCTTAAATCTTAACCTGCTCTCTACCCAGTAGAGGGGTGTCTGGTACAGTGCTAGGGCACATAGTAGGTACTTAATAAAGAATATTAAAATTATCTAAAAGAGATAAATCTAAAAGAGATAATATTTACAAATCACAAATTCCAGTATAAATTTCATTTGTCTTCAACAGGGCTTCTTTGTACATAATGGAGTCTGCCACTGGATTCTTTCTGTTGTCTGCAGATAATATTAGAAGGTCTGCTTTGTGGAGTTCCTCTAATTCCATCTAAATGCCCAGCCTTCTGGGATTAGCCTCTCTTGTGACATCATTGCTCTTTGAACATCATTACCTCATGTCCTAGTAGCTTTTCAAGCCTCCACCTCACAAAGGTTTTGACAGAGCCCATTGTCAGTGCTGACTGAGTACCCTGGACAATCCTGATGTGATTTGGCTTCTTGCTGTAGCTGCCCTGACCCCTGACCCTTGCTTAGTTAATTAAACCCTGAGAATAGGAATATCTTGAGTTCTTCTTAAGCTCTCACCGCCCTCCTTCCTGAAGCCCAGATTTTATAAATGCTGATATCCAGAAGGTCTCGAACTGTCATATGGGGCTTTACTAACTAAGATGTAAACCAGACAATATCTACTTAATATCTAAGACCATTTCTTTTAGGTCAAGGAGAAGAAAAGGTCATTATAAAATGTGTCCTCTTGCAAGCTGCAGAAGTTGGGAAGGTGTTGGCAGACTCAATACTATTAAGGTCCTATGAGTAACACCCCAAGGAAAAAGGGTGCCAAGAGCCCCTATGATCCATTTAAGCACATGAGGGACAAGAAAATAAGAAGTCAGATCAGATTAGAAGTATTACACTTTGAAATATTTTTTAGCCTTCAGGAAATGAAATGGAAACACAAAAAACAACAAAACAGCCCAGTGTCTCTCTGAAAGGTTATTGATCCAGTTTATAATTGGTTACACAAGCCTGGTCCCATGAGTGGTGATGGCTATTGATAACTACAATACTGACCTTAATCTCCAAAGACCTAGGCATTAGGTTCTGGACCCCAAAGAAGGGGGGTCCAGACTATTCCTAGATGGAAAAGGGAAACGCTGACATAGTATAGTTTAAGGGGGAAACCAGGGAAATACTTCCCTTCTTTCAATTATCTTCCTTATTGGCCTTCTCAAGCTCCCAATAAGCTCCAAATGGTTTTAGAAGAATAACTAATTCACCTATGAGAACCCACTATTACATTATTATAGGCAAATTTATCATGTTAGTTACAGTCTGATTTATCCATGAGACTATAAGCCCCATGAGGGTAGGGACCTTATTTTATCAACATGTTGTATCAGTGTTTAATAAATGTTTCTTGAATGACTGATTGATCTGATTATATTAGTAGAAAGCCCTCAGTTAAAGAGCAGGCAGATACCCAATATGGCCATATGGCAGATATGATTTGTGGGAGAAGGTCTAGAGTTTGGCATATTGCCAGGTAGAGAAAATAAAGGGATGGGTGGATATGCTAGTGGACCCTAGACAGTCAAGGGGCAGCATGAAGACTCCTAGGTATAGGGTGTGAGTGTCAAAAATGGGGAGGGAGTTGTCTACAAGGGAGGTTATGAGTATTGTGGAAGAACTTCAAATACTCTATAATTTTGCATAGCCTCAGCCTGCATGTCTCACCATGAAAGTATTCACCTATGAAATAGCCTACATTCAGTCACCCAAAAAGCAGTCCCAAGCTCTCTATTTCAGTCATGTCTGACTCTTAATGATCCTGTTTGGGGTTTCATTGGTAAAGACACTGGAATACTTCGACATTTACTTCTCTGGTTCATTTTACAGATGAGGAAACTGAGTCAAACAGGGTTAAGCGACTTGCCCAGAGTCACACAGCTAATAAGTGTCTGAGGCCAGATTTGAACTCATGAAGATGGGTCTTCCAGATTCCAAGCCCAACGCAGTCCCAGCCGGTGATGAGTTTCAACTTAAAAGAGCCAACACTTAGGGAGACAGGCACACAGAAGAAAGGCCAAGCATTGATAAGGACTTAAATTTAATGAAGGAAGGGCACGTTAAATTAACATTTTTCTTTTGACCAAACCTCTGATTTCATTGGTATAGGGACTGCAGATGAAGAGCTCCCTCCATCTCATGAAGTCTGTAGCTGGTCTTAAACTAGTATAGGGTTCTCTGTAGCACAGAGAGCTTAAACAACTTGCTAAGGATCACACAGCCACTACATATCAAGAGGCAGGATTTGAATTCAGGTCTTCCTCATCCCAAGGCTAATTCACTATCACTATACCACACTGTTTTCATTAACCTTATATAATGAGCAAAGGAGTGAGTATATTTTGTGGAGCAGAAAGAGACTTAGAATTTCCATGACTAAACAGAAAAGATCCAAGGAGATATTCATGAAGATGAGTTTAAATTTGCCTCAGTTTCCTCATCTGTAAAATGAGCTGGAGAAAGAAGCGGCAAACCACTCTAGTATCTGTGCCAAGAAAACCCCAAATAGGGTCATGAAGAGTCAGACAGGACTGAAACAACAACATGGTTTTATATGCTGTATCTATCTGGGACTGGCATATCTCCTCGATTCCCATCAGCCAGGGAAAGCATCCTGGAGGAAGTGGGAAGTCAGAGAATCTCCTAGAACAACAGAATAGGAAAGGGTTGGGTGAGGTAAGTGAGCCAACATTTTAGGTAAGAATATTTTAGCCTAGAAAAAACTAATCTCTTGGCAAGTTATTACTATGGTAGTGTTTGTTGCCCATCGAAATGGGAAGGACAGGGAAGGCAGAGGAAGATGGAGCTCAGGTCTCACCATATGTCATACCTCGCCTGAGTTGGTAATGAGACAGATAAGCTTGATGTGTAGAGTGTACTTGGGAACTGAGCTGAACATATGTAGCTTATGAGCCTAAGGAGGAGAATGGTGTTACCTGCAGTCCTTGGAAACAGAGAGAAGAATGGGAAAGCAATGATAAAGAAGGCAGGAACCAGGCAAACTCCCCTGGGGGTCAGAAACAATAGAGTTCTAACTTTGTAGCAGGTGGGCTTGAATCTCACCTCATATACTAGCTATGGGGCCCTGGGCAAATCACTGTATATCTGTGGTCTATAGTTTCCACATCTGTAAAATAAAGGGGGTGGACCAGGTTGGATGGGGCACACCTGTAATCTCAGGGGGTGCCCTCCTCAGGATTTCTGAGTGGCAATGGGCTAAGCCAATCAGGTGCCTGCCCTTTCAGCATTAATGTGGTAAGCATTTAGGAGAGAAGAGCTACCAGGCTGTCCAAGTAGCGGTGACCTGACCCAGGCTGGAAATGAAATAGATCCAAACTCCCTTGCTCAGTGGGACAGGCCCTGAGAGTTTCCCTTACTCTTCTAGTCTGGCTGCCACAGGAGATGTGATCTTCAAAGTAAAATGGATTCGATCTGGTGATCTATAAGGTTTCCTCTTGCTCTAATCCTATGACTAGAGCATCCTTTAGGGGTTGCTAAGGAGATGGAATCAACACTGACAAGATGCCTGCTGATCAGGGCCAAAATCCCAGTGTGCCCTGACCGTATAATCCAATGAGTCAAAACTAGTATTGGAAAGTCTCACTTCTCTCCCCCTGTAAGGAAGGAGAGAGTGCATAAGCCTCCTGGGAGGTGAACTGTGGGCAAGCAGGAGAGAGATGTGAGTGGAGGTGCTGAGGGGAGGGGGGAACAGTAACAGCCGCCAGGGCCTCCAAGAGCTGGAACTGGGGATGCTTCTGGTGGAAGCAGGCGAAGCAGCCATCTCTGCCATGGTGGGCCAGAGGCATCCATCCAGGGAGAGAAGGGAAGAGGATGCAGTGACACAGTGTGACCAGGGCTGAGCAGAAGCCAGACGGTAGACACAGAGCGCCACAGCCATGATTTCAATGAAATGTATCTGGTGATCCCTACTCTCCCTTCCCTGGCTTCTCTTCTATCTTCTAGGTCTCCCAAGGGAGACTATCCTATTTCCCTAATCTTTGTTCTTGAAGAGTTTTGTTTTGCTTTCTGTTTCTTATTTTCTTTTTCACCAATGGGTGTTAAGAAAAGAATTCAGTTTCTCTGAGGTAATGTGACCATTTATTGCATAAGTGATTTGTATGTGTTCGTGGGGTAAATGCAGCCAAGACTGAGGCCATGGATGATAAAATACAGAGCAGAAATGGGGAGATTTTAAATGGAGATATGGATTGGACAAACAGAGATAGTCTAATTGTGGGGACATTCCCAACTGGGAGCTTGAGCTGAATAAAAGAGATCTTTTAAAGATTGGTTTAAAATACTTTTAAAGATTGATTCATGCTTTTTTAAATCACTTCTCCAAAGCTAGGATGAACACATGAATCCAGACCCATTTTGTTGTTCAGTTTTGGCCAATTCTTTGTGACCCCATCTGGGGTTTTCTTGGCAAAGATACTAGAGTGGTTTGCCATTTCCTTCTCCAGCTCATTTTACAGATGAGGAAACTGAGACAAACAGGGTGATGTGACTTGTCTAGGATCACACAGTATCTGAGACCAGATTTGAACTCAGAAAGATGAGCCTTCTTGACTCCCAGCCTGGCATGGTATTCACTGTACCACCTAGCTGCCCCCATACCTAGACCTATCCAACTCATACCTAGACACAAATGAATAAGTTGGAAACTGGTGGAGGGAAGTTTGCCATTGAGCAGGAATTAGATTTCTGAAGTTGCCTTAAATAGCTCCTATTTTTATGCTTCTCAGGGAAAGTTTGAAAGGTAAGTCATTCCCCCAAGGGGCAGAGCTGAAGGTATTGATTAGAAAGTAAGTCATACCTGAAAGGAGCTAGGAAAGAGGGTCAAGGCCAGCCAAGAGGGAATAACAGTTCAAGAGTAAGGCACCTTTTACCACCTCTCCCCTCCCCACTGTGAACATGAATATAGGCAAAGGCTTCTCCGTTTCTAAATCCTCCTTCTTCACTGGCCTTCCCCAGCACCTCTGGATTAAGGCACCGACTCAGGAAAGTTTCTCTTAAGATATTAAAATGACTTTGTTAGGAGGGGGTAATAGATTCATTCCACAAAACCAGTACTGTCACCTCTCACATATTTATCAGACTAGTGGCAATCTGGTACACATGAAACAGGGAAGGTTATGCATTTCTGAACTGTGCTCAAAAGAGAGAGAAGAATTATGTTCAACTTTATAAATCAAACCATATTTTTAGTTTTCCCACCCAGGCTCCATGAAAAACATATCACCCAAAGCAAAGCAACCTCTGATACAGGCAAATCTCCAGCCTGCTCAAAGCCCAAAGCCTGACATTTGTATTTCTGTCGCATCCTGTCGTAACAGAAGGAAAAGTTATCAGCCCCAGACAGCCAGTTTTCAGTCTTAAGGCAGACGACAGCAGACAGCCTGGGCATGTCCCAGATATTAGACAAAGATTTAGAGACCCTCCCTCCTTGATTCCTTCTTTTCCTTTCTTATCCCTCATCACTGGCTGCTAATATTTATTGCCTTTTCCCTCTCATGGTGTGAAACAAAAGCTGACCATTCACCTTATGAAAAGTGAAAGAAAAGAAATCATTTGCTTTTAAAGTTCTGTCTGTAGTAAAAGTAACAATTTTTTTTAAAATCCTGCTGCAACAAATGCAAAATATTCCATTCTAAATTATGTGTGTGTGTTTTCTCTTTGACCATAGATCAAGCAACAGCTTTGGGAACCCCTGGGAGAGAAAGCACTGATTGCCCCATCCCAGAGGAGCCCCCCTGAGCAATTAGTAGATCAGAACTCACAGGGGGTGAGTGGTGCTGGAGGAGAAGCAGCTGCAGAGAAAAGTAGAAAACAGTGGTGAGGAAGGAAGAAACCACAGGGGAAATTGACAGCTTTTAAGGGGGTGGGACCAGAGACCGGAAGTTTCCTGGTGAAAGTGCATTCCCAGGGCTCATCAACCCTATTAGATGGTAGAGTGAGAACTTGACACGCAGCACAGAACATGGCTTTTCTCAGTTGTAAGGAGGAAGGGCCTCCCAGCAAAACTGCTGCTCCCATGAAATTAGAAGGATGCCAGAAAGCTTTTTCAGATATGAAAAAAAATTAATGTCTCGAAGAAGGAAAGTATATTTATTTTTTAAAGATTATTTTGTTTTATTTCCATTTTAAAAATATTTTTTATTGATTTCAATTGCTTTTTTATATCTCCACAATTTCTTTTTTTATTGTAAATAGTATTTTATTTTTTCCCATTACATGTAAAGCTAATTTTCAACATTCATTTTTCTAAATACTATACATTTTATTTTTAAAATTAATTATTATTTTTTTTTTTTGCTTTTTGGAGGGCAGTGGCAATTGGGGTTGTGACTTGCCCAAGGCATTTGTGTTAAGTGTCTGAGGCCAGATTTGAACTCACTGCGCCACCTAGCTGCCCCCAATTTATTTATTTTTAATTATTCACTTTCATAATTTGAGTTCTAAATTTTTCACCTTCTCCCTCCCCTCCCTCCTTCCCAAGACAGCAAGCAATCTGCTATAGGTTGTACATGTACAATCATATTAAACATATTTCCACATTAGTCATGTTGTGAAAGAAGAATCAGAAGGAAAGGGAAAACCCACAAGAAAAAAAAAAACAAACAAAAAAGAGAGAAAATAGTTATGCTTCTATCTTCATTCAGACCCCACAGTTCTTTCTCTGGATGTTGATAGCATTTTCTATCCTGAGTTTTTTGGAATTGTCTTAGTTAGATCATGGTACTGCTGAGAAGAGCTAAGTCCATCAAAGCTGGTCACCGCACAATGTTACTGTTACTATGGGCAATGTTCTCCTGGTTCTGCTCATTTCACTCAGCATCAGTTCATGTAAATCTTTCCAGATAACATTTTTTTTTATAAAGAAGATTTGGGGTTAAAGAATGTTTTAAATGAAGACTGCCTGCCACCCCAGTCTTGTACAGGGATTGATGGGCCAGGGAAGACAGGATTCTGATCCTTCAAGGGCGTAAATGGACAAAAGCTGGCACTCCCGCCCCCGCAGAAGGGCGTGCAAGGCGCCCAGGCGTGTGCACGTGTTAAGGATAATAGCCTCCGCAGCCCCAGACAGCTCTTGCTCCCAGGCTGGGGAGCCTCTCGAACCACGGTTGGCTGAGTTACATTGTGTCCAACTCAACAGTTAAAAATCGCTGCACCAGGGTTTTCGCTTTCTGGCGTCGCTTCCTGCACAGAGAAACGGCAGCCAACGAGAATAGAAGTAAGGAAGACTCCCAGTCTCTTTAAAGGAGTTGATAAAGAAGAACCAAAGCCTCAAGCAGCATTCACAGATTACCACTCCCCCACTACTTTCCCCTCACCTGTCTCTGCCGTTCCTGGATTGGGCCAGGCCAGGTAAACTGCGCCACCTGGTGTAATTAGACAGGATGATCAGATGTTCTGGTGCCAGCGGGGCTCCAGCTGGGAGAGGGGGTCGTGGTAGTTTTTTGTCTCAAATACAGAATTGTGGTCTTGGAAGACATAGTCTGGTCGAGTTTTTGAGGCTGCCCAAATCTGTCTGAATTGGTCCTCTCGGCCCCAGACTGCAGGGCCAGGCGGGATGGGGAGGAGACATAAAAAGGCATATTTCAGTGCCCCGTGAGGGAAAGCTCTCAAACCATCTGACCAAAAGTGGAACGGCCCTCTCTGGAATTAGTAGGACACATAGAACACTGGAAAGGGTCCTGGATTTGGAGTCCTGGGTTCAAATTCTGACTATACCCCTATGTGACCTTAGGCAAGTCATTATACTCTCTGGTACAGTAGATCAAGAAGAATACCTATAGTTAGGGAGTCCTATTCAGACTCAGACATTTGGACAATTCATCTAATCTCTGTCTGCCTCATCTGTAAAATGGGATAGTAATAGCACTTACCTTCCAGGACTGTCAGGAGGAAAAGCTAATATTTGTTAGGCATTTTGCAAACCCAAGCACTATATGTGTTACCACCATCACTATCACCATCACCACCATCACCACCACCACCATCATCATCATCACCCTTCATTCCTAAAATGAAGGCACTCTTAAGTGCCTTCCAGCTCCAAATCTATGATTTTATGAACCTTCTCAAGAGGTTTTTCAGACAAAGACTGAGGAGGAATCAGCAGCTAGCTGGCGTAGTAGATAATACTCTGGCCCTGAAATCAGGAGGTTCTGAGTTTAGATCCAGCCTCAGACACTTACTAGCTATGTAACCCTAGGAAAGTCACTTAACTCTGTTTGCCTCAGTTTCTTCATCTGTAAAAATAAGCTTGAGAAGGAAATGGCAAATCACTCTAGTATATTTGCCAAGAAAACCCCAAATGGGGTCATGGAGAGAGTCAACAAACAAAAGAGGGGAGTGGACAGGGAGTCATCAGGCAGACGGTTTCAAATCCCACACAGGCACTTAATAGCTGTGTAAGGCAAGACAAGTCCCCTAACCTCACACTGACTCAGTTTCCTTATCTGTACAACAGAGACAATAATATCAGCAGTAGGGCTTACTCAGGTCTTTCTGACTCCAGGCCTGTTACGATATCCACTGTACCATCCAGCCGCCTCAGCATTACTTCTTAGATCCCTGGAAATGCTAATTTTACTCTATTTGACCAAAAATTCTTTCAAGCATTAGCTAGGTACTTTCTAAAGGGATGAAACAATCAGGTGCTAGTGGTTGGACGTGATCCCAAGGTGGTGTGATCACAGTGGCATTCTGTTAAAAAGATGTGTCTTGGGGTGGCTTGGTGGTGCAGCGAATAGGGCACCAGCCCTAGAGTCAGGAGGACCTGAGTTCAAATCCAGCCTCAGACACTTAACACTTACTAGCTGTGTGACCTTGGGCAAGTCACTTAACCCCAATTGCCCTGCCTTGCCCCCTCCAAAAAAGAGCAAAAAAAAAAAAAAGATGTATCATCTTTATACCAGAACTAGTTCTTAAAAAATAATGTCCCTGAAAATTTCCAAAGCTCATCTTCTTTAAGATAGGGCCTTAAGAGTAAGAGCTTAATCAATGTCTGTTAGTTGATTGCTTGCTTGATTATAAAGCTTTGGAGTCTGAGGACCTAGGTTCATATCCTAAATCCTGAATAATAAATGATTTGTGAGATTTTGGCCAAGAATCACTTGTCCTCTCTGGGTCTCTGTTTCCTTGCCTGCAAAAATGAGGGGGTTTGGGTTGGATGACCTCTAAACTCTTCCTGGTTTGAATCAATGATCCTATGATCCAAAGTCCCTCTGAACTTCAGAAGTTTATGACCGTGATAGGGGGTGGGGGGAGAAACAACTTAGATTTCTTCAGTTCAGCATATTCTGGGTTTCTTTAGGTAGCACTTGCAGAGGTTGGGAGAAGAAAGGAGAAAAGGCAGCACATTAGATAGTTTACTGAGGGCTTTGATAGCAGCTTCTATTGGGAGCCAAGGGGGCTTTCTGGCACAAACGAGCAGACCCAAGTTAATGAAGTGAGCTGTTTTAAGTATGTACATATTTATTTTCATAGATTTAGACTTCAGAGTCTAAATTCAGAGTCTTCAGTCCTCTCATTTTAAAGATAAATAAACTGATGCTACAGATACTCTTGATTTGTTTAAGGTCACATAAATAACAAATGCCAGGACTGGGACTCTGTCTTCAAACTCAGAGTTCTTTCTCACTACACCAGAAGTGGGCTTAGAGGATCAAGGGTTTTAGAGCCTGTAGGAACATTAGAGAACATCTAATCCAACCCCTGTAGGGGGCTCAGGCCTGGAGTCAAGAAGATTCATCTTTCTGAGTTCAAATCTGGCCTCGGAAACTTCCTAGCTGTGTGACCGTGGGCTAGTCACTTCACCCTGTTTACCTCAGTTTCCTCATCTGTAAAAATGAGCTGGAAGGGGTGACTTGGTGGCACAGTGGCACAGCATCGGTCCTGAAGTCAGCAGGACCTGAGTTCAAATCCAACCTCAGACACTTAACACTTACTAGCTGTGTGACCTTGGGCAAGTCACTTAACCCCAATTGCCTTCCCTTCCCCCCTCCAAAAAGCAGAGAGAGAGAGAGAGAGAGAGAGAGAGAGAGAGAGAGAGAGAGAGAGAGCTGGAGAAGGCAATGACAAACCACTCCAGTAACAAACATTGCCAAGAAAGCCCCAAATGGTGTCACAAAGGGTCCCACATGACTAAAAGACAATAAAAAAGAGTAATGCTATGTGTGGAGAGAGAAGCACTCAGTTTGAGACCATTCACAGAATCAGTCCCTCAATTGGAAGGAACCCCAGAGCTTATCCAACACAACCTGCTACCTGACTCCTTCCACAGCATGACTCACTAGGCAATGTCTAGTTTCTCCAAAGAGGGGAAACTCACTACCTCCCTGGTCCTTCAGTTTCCTTTTTGTACAGCTATAATTATTGGGAAGTTTCCCCCTTGTGTGAGGGCACAGTCTTCAAATTACATGAATGAAAGGGATGATGAAAAACAGGAATGTGCCTAGTTATTCTTGATGCTCCTGACAGGCTGAGCTGTTCCTATCTGAGGCTCGATACCTTTCCCTCCTGTCCTGGAAACACTAGCTGCTTCTTAAATGAGAGGATCAGAGATGGAGAGAGAGAGAGAGAGAGAGAGAGAGAGAGAGAGAGAGAGAGAGAGAGAGAGAGAGAGAGAGAGAGAGGGAGGGAGGGAGGGAGAGAGAGAGAGAGAGAAGAGAGATGACAGAGAGACGACAGAGAGACAGAGACAGAGAGAGACGACACAGAGACACAGACACAGAGACTAAGAGACAGAGACAGAGAGACTCAGAGACAGAGACAGAGACAGAGAGAGACAGAGACAGACAGAGACAGAGACACACAGAAAAACAGAAACAAAAAGACAGAGACAGACACAGAGACAGAGAAAGAGACAGACACACACACACACACAAAGACGGAGAAACGTAGAGACACAGAGACACACAGAGATAGAGAAGAGAGAAGCAGAGACAGAAATGGAAAGGGAGAAAGAAGGGACGTTATCCGATTGTAAATTTTCTATTTCTTGGCAACCCTGAGTAGGACTTGCCCCCAAGGTCTCAGACTGAGGAGCAGATGGAAAGCATGGGATATAATACTGAGGGCAAGAAGGTGAAAGACTGGAAATGTGACTTGTAGTTATTGTTAGCTAACATTTCTCGCAGACCGGAAATCTGCACTAACCAGGGAGCTCAAAGGCTCAGGATTCAGGACAACTGACTGCCAAAGCAGAAAAGTGCCTTGACCAAAGGCAGGCTTAACTGGAGGGCACCTCACTGCGGAAGGGGGGAGTGAACTTTACATAAGCTGAAATGCACGGGGCTAGCCAGGGAGCTGCACATGCTCGTTCCCAAGGAAGCCAAGAAACGTAGTTTCGGCTGTACAGAGCGGAAGGCAGGGGGGGAGGAGGGAGGAGGATCACTCCCACCTTACATAAGCCCGACAGGGAGAACAAGTCAAGGACAAAGAACCTCTCTCTCTCCCACTCGGCTGTCTCTTTTGTTCACTTCTCTGGGCTGTGGGTTTGTGATGAAACTGCCATAGGAACGCCTGGAAGTCACACTGGGAGCTGTTAAGCCCCAAACATTCACTGCTCACAAAGACATCAACAGCACAGAGCCGCCCGATCCTCCCTCCCCCCTCCTTCCCTCACTCCTTGTGAAAGCCACTTGTTACTTGGCACTCAAGCTAGAGGCAGGAGGGGCAGACCTGGATCTGGAGATAGAAAGACGCGTGTTCGAATCCTGTTTCTCATCATAGCTGCGCGATTCTGAGCAAGTCACTTAATAAATAGCAGATGGGATTTATATAGCGCTTTAAGCTCTGTAATAGCTTGGGATGCACACAAGCACAGCAGGACAGTATTGTTATCCTCTTTGAGGAAACCGAGGCCGATAGACAGCAAGCCCAGGAAGGTGGGTGGTGCTGTTAACCCCGCTTAGGCAAAGGGAGGCTGGCTGATAAGGTCAGATTTGCCCAGGGTCCCTCCCCCGCCACCTGGCTGCAGTTATCCTTCCTGGGCCTCAGTTTGGCCTCCGAGGTTCTTTCCGGGTCTAGATCTCTGGTCCTACTCAATCTTTCACCCTTTCCTAGCAAATGGTCTCCCGGGCTGGGATGCAGCAGCAGCCTCACTTATGACTCTGGCTTGGGGTTCCCTTGTAGTAGGGGGGTTCCCTGATGTTCCCTGCTGCATCCAGAGCTGCCATTGGGGCTGGAGGTAAGGGGAGTAGGAGGGTACCATCTCTCTGGGTACCTTTTTGGAGTCACTGATCCCAGCCCTGGGGGCTGCCGCGGCGGGGGCTGCAGCAGCAGCGGGGAGGGTGTGGGGGGGCTGGCTGACAGCTCCTCCTTCCTCCCTCCCCCCTTTTCCTCCCCTCCCCCTCCTTCCCTTTCTCCTCCCCCCTCCCCCAGAGCAGCCCATTACATCACTCTACATTATATAAGACACTCAGCCTCCCCGCGGTGTTCTTCCGAAGGGAAATGAAGCCAGACTGTCAGTGACAAGCCGCGTCCGCCAGGCTCAGCTTCGTCCACTCTTGAGACTTCTCCATTTTAGGGAGCCTCTTGATCACTGCAGCCCTGAATGGGAAGGCAACCAAGAGACAGTTTATCCCGCACTTCCCTCCCCCCAACAGGGTCTCTCTTGAAAGTGCTCCGCGTTGCTGCCAGTCATATCCTGATCACTTTCCATTTCAATGAATAAATACAGTGGGCTCTTCATTTATTCAGAGGGCAGGAGCCCAGGGCTGGGCTTGGAGTGGGGAAGACCAGAGTTCAAAATCCTGGCTCTAAAATCAGTAGCAGTGTGACCTTGGGCAAATCTTTTAACCTGAGAGAATCTCAGTTTCCTCATCTGTAAAATGGGAATTATTATATTTATTATTATGTTATATTGTATTGTATTATATTATATTATATTATATTATATACCAGTAGCTCCCTGCCTCCCTGGGTTGTGCTGAGGTTCAAACGACATTATTATGTATACACACAGCTCTCTGTGAATGTCAATTAAATAAGTTTATTGAATGTCAGATATGTGCCCATATTGAGGCATGTGCTAGTGTTTAAGGCAAGGAAGAATACAGATATTGACAGCTTATGTGATGAAATTTGGCTGAACTGAAATTACTGGCACAATGTTTTTTTTAACTATACAGATATTTTTATGGTAATTGTATTTGTGATGAGGCATTTGACCTGTGTATTTAATAATAAATCACGTTAGTGCAGGGGCTTTCAAACCAGGACAGTCTGTGTACTAAAGCAGAAGTTAGTGAATAGATTTCAGAATCTGGGAACTTGGATAGGAAAAAAAAAACAACACTTTTATTTTCACTAATCTTTGGTTTCCTTGGTAATCCTATGCATTGTATTTTATGCAATTAAAACCATTACTCTGAAAAGGAGTCCAGAAG
Organism: Gymnobelideus leadbeateri; assembly: GCA_011680675.1. Lineage (NCBI taxonomy): Eukaryota > Metazoa > Chordata > Mammalia > Diprotodontia > Petauridae > Gymnobelideus > Gymnobelideus leadbeateri. The sequence continues at coordinate 281,019 of WOXC01008510.1, forward strand.
TTTTACCAGCCTGCCAAAAGGGTCTCCAGAGGTGAAGAACACTGGTGTTAGCAACGTGCCCTAGGAATAACACAGTTCATTCACATCACCCCCCTCACCCAGACACTGATATGGAAACTGGAGTGTTCTCATGGGGATCATTTCAGGTCTACAGAGGCTGGCCAATTACGCTGACTTAGTAGCTAAGCATCAAGATGTTCCTTTCTCTTCCAGTAGGCTGCTGATTACTTCAGAATAACCTTTGAAATCTGGGTACAAAGCTGTCCATAAAATATCTGCAAAGTTCAACTGCATTGCTCACATTCTTGACAGGATGCTACAAGAAGTTTCAAGCAACAAATGGCATTTTACAGAATCCCCTGGCACTTTAGCATCATCTGCATCTGTCTTATTTTGCCAAGAGAACATGGAGGACTTTCCCAGAGGACTTGTATCTCTGGCAGTGTCTACCTTACATAATGCCTTGCACATAATCAACCTTCTTTGGAGTCAGAAATACCTGAGTTCCAATCCAACCTCAGACACTTACTAAGCTATGTGTGACCCTGGGCAAGTCACTTAACCCCTGTTTGTTTCGATTTCCTCATTTGCAAACTGGGGATAATATAACAATAATAATACCTCCCAGGGTTGTTGTGAGGATCAAAAAAGATATTACAGTACCTAACACATAGTCAGTGCTATATAAAAGTTATTAGTATGATGTTTTAACCAAATGGAACTGAATTTGTTTCAATAATGAAGAGTGCTAGCCTGAATTGGATGTGCCTGAAAAAGGCTTAGGGAAACATCTCTGGACCAATCAATATACACCTGTCATATACCCCTCCCAGTTTCTCATCTTATATATGATCAGTACTCCAAAGGGCCATGGGCCCTTGTGCTGACACTGTCACTATGTTCATTCAGTATGGGAAAAACACTGAATTTGGAACATGAACTGGTGTATTTGGGGTCTGACTCTAACATCTCTTAGTTGGATGGTTGTGGCCAAATCAGTTGCACTTTCTTTATCAGCTAATAGAATTAATACTACATAATAATAGCTAATATTTATATTGTACTTATTGTGTGTTAATAATTATTAATTAAATTTGAATTAACTAAGTAATTTAAATTAAATTAATTGCAATTAGTTATCATTTGATCCTCACAATAACCCTGGGAGGGAAGTATCATTAAAATGCCTATTTTGCAGATGAGGAAACTGAGGCTAACAGAGGGTAAGTGACTTGCCTAGGGTCACATAGCTTAGTAACTGTCTGAGGCCAGATTTTAACTCAGATCTTCCTGACTCCAGATCTGTGCCACCTAGATGCTCCTTATATCTATCTAAGGATTGTTGTTAAGAAAGTACATTTAAACTTTAAAATGTTGTGAAAGTGTAAGCTCGGATTATTGGCAACTAAGGACCTGCCCCCAACCCCTCTAAGAAACATGTTAGAACCCTTTTACTTGTGGTTAACTGTAAATTAAACAGAATCTCTGGGATTCCTGGGCGTCACTGACAACTAAAACCCAGGGACAAAGAGGGACAGTCTGGAATAAAGTGTAAAGTGTGAATGTTTTATTGAGGGTTTGGCTTATTTTTTATTTTATTTCAGCATTGTGACAGTTCAAGGAGCATTTATTGAACTAAGCAAGACTCAACAGTGTGCTAGAATCTATGGGGGGAATTTTAAAAAAAAGAAGAAACCTATGATACAGAAGTATATGCCCTCAAAAAGTTATTGTCTCACTAGACAGACTAATCACACATACCCCTGAAACAGTTCCAGAACTAAATAAGATGGCCTTTGAATAAGTCCCAAGGTACATGGTCTAGCCTGTAAGTGCTTGAAGGAAGAATCAATATAGGCTCAAATAATGGGCATTTCCTATGGATAGAAGAGTGCTAAAATATCTCTGCCCCCCCCCCTTATTCTAGCAAAAAAAGTGGGAAAAATGATTCTGCTTTGGACAGCTTTGCCATTCTCTATTACCCCCTCCCCCCCAGTGCTTAACACAATGTCTGGTCCACAGTAATCATTTAATATTGGTTATCGATTGTTGATTCCTGATACGAGTTTTGACAGATTTGACAAGAACATAGAGGGCCTAAAAAAAAGACTCAGCCTTCTGGCCTCCTTAACTATTGACACACATGACAGGAAAAGATGGTTCCCTTTGGTACCCCACAAATGCTTCATTGACAACATGGAGCACAGCACAATTTTCTCCTGCAAAGTTGTCATGGCAACACCAGCTGCTTGTGAGATCATTGGAGATGGGGTCATAATGGTAATGGTGTTATATGTTTTACTTAGTATAAGCCCTTATTCAGTCAGTAAGAGAATTAACCAGAAAACACAATTCCATAGGAAACCAAGCATCATTAGTCCTGGGTATTTAATACACAAAGGATGAGTAAAAATGAGTGAAGGGAGCAAAAAAAGGAGGAGAGGAGAAAGAGGGAATAAAATAGAAGAAAGGAGGAGGAGGAGGAGGAAGGGGCTGTATGTCTTGCCTTGAGTAATTCTCTGGGTATAATATGCAAATAAATTCTCAAGTCCTCCCTAGTGACTGAATAGAGTGGCAGGTCTTTTTAGTCTGGACAGGAAGTGCCAGTGATGGTGTCTGCCAAGCTTGATTCAAGAGATACACAAATTGATTGCTTTCTATTATCCATACTAATGGAAAAGAAAAGAGACACAGATAGTATCAGTGATACATTTTTAAAGTCCGTTCACTCACATGCACATATACACACACAGAGTGAGTGACTCATGCAGTCAGACAGACACACATCGTCAGGAAATTCCAGTCTGGCAAATGGTTTGGGTTGGTTTGTTTTTTCTAGGCAACCATTGAATTTCCCTGATGCCCAACAGTGAACTTGTAAAACGGCTAAGTTCAAGATGTTTCTGTCCAGTTGCCATGTCTAACCACGCTAAGAAGGAGAGAAATTAAGTGATCCTCAAGAGTCTTCTTTCTGTGATTCTCCTGCTAACAAACGACCACATCAGGCAACAGAAAAAAAGCAGCTGAATGGAGTCGAAAAGGCACTAGGTGATACCAGAAAACTGTATTGGGCCATTTACCCTCTGGACAGCCTCAAACCATCGGTAGAGTTAAACTTTGCTGAGACCTAGTTTCCACATCCATTAGATGGGAATAATAATACTTACCTTGCCTACTTTCCCGGGACATGAGGACCAAGTACAACAATGGATATAAAAGTGCTTTAGAGAATGTTACAAAAAATTTTGTTAGTTGGATTACTACTACTACTACTACTACTACTACTACTACTACTACTACTACTACTACTACTACTACTACTACTACTACTACTACTACTACTACTACTAGTTGGTTTCTAGATAACAGAACTCATTGGCTCAGTGTGGATGGAGAGCCTGGCCTAGAGTCAGGAAGAATCATCTCCCTGAGTTCAAATCCTTTCTCAGACACTAGCTGTATGACCCTCTGCAAAGTAATTTTGCCTCAGTTTCCTTATCTGTAAAATGAGCTGGAGAAGGAAATGGCAAACTACTCTAGTATCTTTGTCAAGAAAACCCCAAATACAGAGTTAGATGTGACTGAAAACTGAACAACAAAAATCTATTACCTCCTCAAGATATAACTGAGAAGATTCATCCAGAATCCTATTTCTTTGAGGAAGGAGCTGCCAAATACAGGTGATTTGAAGTGTATTAAGTCTGAAGTGAGGCCCTGGAATGTCTCTGGAACCTTTGAGTTATAGAATCTGCAAGCAAACTGCTGTGGCTTTTAGAAACTGTTTGAATAGGTAGTCATGGGGATTATTTGAAACCTCAATTTTATTCTATGTGGGACATTACTTCAAGAATTGTCTTAATTTGGTTTTGTTGATTGTCACACACGTGTGTATACACAGGGCATCCCCAAAGACTAAGTGAAGTTTTAATCTTCAACTTTTTTTTTTTTGCTTTTTGGAGGGGCAATTGAGGTTTAGTGACTTGCCTAAGGTCACATGGCTAGTACATGTTAAGTGTCTAAGGTTGGATTTGAACTCAGGTCCTCCTGACCCCATAGCTGGTGCTTTATTCACTGTGCCACCTAGCTGCCCCCAGTTTTAATCTTTAGTAAGCTGGAATAAGCCGCATCAAAACTTTCAGCACTTCCTGAATATAAAATATAACTGTGCTGTCTATACAAAAGGTTGTTCAAAGTCTGAGAGGTTTGTTCACAATCACCTACTCACGACAAAGGCAGAAGTTCAGAGCAAAGGATTGAGGGTGATACTTTGAAGCTCATATTGGTTTTTTGTTGTTGTTGTTCTTACCCTCCCTTCTTTCAGCTTGCATGGGAGATCCAAAGAATCTTGGGACAGTGGAAAAAAAAAAAACATGAAGCCTGAGGCCCAGGATGCTCTTGGCTTTTTGTTGAAAGATGGCTTCTAAAAATGAGTTGCAGGTTGGCAAACTAAAACTGAAGGATGTTAAAAATGATTTTTTTTAACCCTTCGAGGTTTGGGATAGTGCTGTTGCCCATGGTGAGCAAGAAGAAGGAAAGATAAAAGACAGATGAAAATGCCTGTGGTCTCAAATTATCTAGCTGCCTGTTCTGTTCCAAAAATGTTTTGCCCCTGGAATTGAAAATTTTCCTTTCCCAGGAAACAAACAAATTGACAAACTAAGCTAAAATCCTGTGAACTGACAGATCCCTCTCTTCTTTTGAAGACAAAGCAGCTGAGTTTTCCCCCTGATCCTATACTGGATTGTGTGAAGGATCTGCCTCCCTCACTAAATGTATGAATGTATACCTATGGGCTCAAAGCTAAAGGAACATTGGCAGAGCTCACTCTTCCTTTTATGGGAAAGAAGTAGCTTTTCAGCTGGAGATTCCACCTGAGCCAGGAGCTCAGAGCAGACCAGTTCCACAACTACGTGCCCAGCAGAGCCGCGCTTATTAGCAACAAAGAGGCAGACAGGCTGAGAGCTGCCCACAGAACCTGCGGGCCTGGGGATGCAACACTGGATGTGAGCTGACCCTTCCTCCTATGTGCTCTGGCCACAAAGCATCCTTACACGTATGGTCTTCCATGTGGGTGCCCACCTGGGTACATGCATTCCCTCTGTGTGCTCCTCTACAATGCTCCTTAGTAAGCCTCATGGTGTGTGCATTTGTGGGAGGATGTGCCCCCAGTTTAGGGTAGGAAAGGTGCCCTTACTACTTTTTTTTACTATGCTGTCATCAAATGCATAAAAACCTTCATTTTGGGCTTATTGTGTTCACTGATTAGTTGCTGCTCAGCTGTTTCAGTCTTGTCTGATTCTTTGTGATTCCATTTGGGGGCTTCCTTGGCAAAGATACTGAAGTGGTTTGCCAATTCCTTCTCCAGTTCATTTTACAGATGAGGAAACTGAGGCAAACACTTAACTGAGGTCAAGTGACTTGCCCAGGGCCACACAGCTAGTATGTGTCAAGTCAGATTTGAACTCAGGTCCTCCTGACTCTTGGCACTCTATCCACTGTGCCACCTAGCTGCTCTCATCTCATCCTACTCCTTCATTTTATAAATAAGAAATCTAGAGCTCACAAAAATGTCGCCCACACATGAAATGATTTGCCCAAGGTCACACTGCTAGAAGTGAAAGAGTCATGGATCCAACTGCAAGTTTAACTCTCCATCCACAGTCCTATTTTAGATCTAGATGGAGAAGCTGAGAAGCCCAAAGAGGGCATGTATCACTTGCCCAAGGTCACCTAACTAGTTAATAAAAAAGTAGAGATTGGAACCATGTGTCCTGAATCCCAATGCAGTGCTGTTTGTGCCCTCAGAGACTGTGTTACATAATCACCTCCAAATCATGTCAACAAGCATTGATTATGAGTTTGTGATGGGCCAGGCTCGGAGTCTCTAGTTATCTTTAGAGTTTTGCCCCATTGCTGATGATGATTACATTTCTTAGTGGAATGATGAATCATCGACATCATCCATGATCATCATAGCACATGTGTAGGTAGTGCTTTATGCTTACTAAGCCTTTTTAATTAGATTCAGTCATTAAGCACTTATGGGGGAGATAGCAAATTTATGTAAGCACTGATCATACCCTCATGCACCTTATTAGGTATATAATAGGATAAGCAATTAGGTAATATAATGGATGGAGCACAGGACCCGGAGTCAGGAAGACCTGAGTTCAAATCCAGCCTTGTATATTTCCTAGCTATGAGTAGCAGCAAGCACCCTAGCATCCCTAGGATGGCTGCTAGCATAGGTTCCTAGAACTGCTTTTCTAAAGGAAAGCAACTCAAAAAGGGTTAACAATCTTGCTTTAATCAAACATATGTCATTTACCTAGTTCAGGGGGAAAAGTCAGCACCCCAAACTTCAGAGAATACAAACAAGTTACAAGCAGAAGCTACAAGCAGACAGAGAAACAGATCAGCAGACAGGCTTCCAGCTGTCTGACCATTACCCATACCTAGTCAGTTACCAGAGACGGAAGCATCAACATCTGGGTTTTCAAAGCCAGGGGGCTCAACAGCTGCCCAGAGTCTCTTCTGGTCAAATCACACAACTCTTCTCAAAGTGAGCCCCAAAGGGAAACCTCACATCAGGGTATACATAGCCTTCTCCTGGGTCAGAGAATGTCACAACCCTCTTGACCTACTGCCCAATCACAGAGCACCAAGGTGTGGGCATTCCTGAAAAACAAGCCTCCTGCCACAGACTCCATGTGACCATATTCAGCCTATTAGAGGGCAGAGTATATTTTCAAATCAAGGAAGATTCTCAGAGTCACTTAAGCTATGAAAGGGCCTAGGGGCAGGGAAGATCTTAAATTCCCATTCCTGTAACACTATGTGTTGTTGTTCAGTCATTTTTTCAGTCGTATCTGACTCTTCATGACCCCATTTGGGGTTTTCTTGGCAAAGATACTGAAGTGGTTTGCCATTTCCTTCTCCAGCTCATTTTGCAGATGAGGAAACTGAGGCAATCAAGCTGAAATGACTTGCCCAGGGACACACAGCTAATAAGTGTCTGAAGAAGGATGTGAACTCAGGAAGATGAGTTTTCCTGGCTCCAAGGCCAGAATTCTATCCACTGTGCCATCTAGCTGCCCCTAACTAGTTAGGGAACCATGAGTAAGTCACTTAACCTCTGTCTGACTCAGTTCCCCAATCTGTACAATGGAATAGTAATAAACCTTATCTCTTAGGAGGTTGTTGAGAGGATCAAATAAGACAATAATTGGAAAGTGCTTAACACAGAGTCTGACACATAGTAGCACTATAAAAATGCTAGCTATTAGGGTTTTTGTGAGGATAAAGCAAAATATCTGTAAAATGCTTTGTAAATCATCCCCTGTTAAACTTCTCTGAATCCCTAATTCTTACTACTCTGTGCCTCATCAAATTGACTTGTATTGATCAACTGACTGACAAACATTAATTAAGCACCTACTGTATGCCAAATATTGTGATAGACACTGGAGATGCCTAAAAATTTGTATAAGTAGAGAATTGTCCTTACTCTGTCACCCTGGCCAAGGGCTCTCCGTGCTCTAAAGTTAACTATCTAAGACCATGATTTAGAGCAGATGTTGAACTGTGCTAAGTGGAAGAAATTTCTCAGTTGTGAGGGCAATTAGTGAAAGAGCTGGGTTTCAAAGCATGTTTCTGACCCCAAATCCAGAAGTCTCTCCATTATGCCACACTGGCCACATCTGTGAGGGGAAAACTTCTCTTTCAATATATTGTAAATTTAATTGAAGCCTGTTTCCCTGTGGACAAATATAAAATGGAAATATGATTTTGGATCTGCTGATGGTGATACTCAGTTGCTGGACAATGGAGACATAAGCTATGGGGTGTTATGGGAGGTAGGAGAAAGGTGGGTATAAAGGTGCCTATGAGAAACTAGATTAGATTACAGACTGGAAATAAGCATTTATTAAGTGCCCACTGTCTGCCAGCCACTGTGCTAAAATTTTTACAAATATCATTTCATTTGATCCTCACATCAGCTTTGGATGGTAGGTGCTATTATGATCCTCCTTTTACAGATGAGGAGAATGAGTGACTTGCCCAAGAACACAGAGCCAGTAAGTGTCTGAGGCTAGATCTGAACTCAGGTCTTCCAGGTCTCATGCTCTATCCAATGGACCACCTAGGTCCCTCGAAAGACAGCTACTAATCTCAAGTAACAAACTTTTATAGCATGTTTGGAAGGTTTCATTAACAAGTCAGATAGAAAAGTTCTGTGGTCCTCAAGGTGCAGTCTGATTAAAAGAGAAAGGGGGCAGTTGAGGTAAACCAGCTAATTTATTTACAGTGTCTGAAAATATATGTAATAATCTACACTCACAGTCCCTCGTATCTGCATGGAAAGAGATCTATTTTCTCAACTATTCTTCCAGGCAAACTTGGTTGTTATAATTATATAGCATCTGACTTCAAACACTTACTAGCTGTGTGACCTTAGACAAGTATTTAACCTGTTTTGCCTCAGTTTCCTTAACTGCAAAATGGAGATAATAGCAGCGTCTACTTCTCAGGGTTGTTGTAAGGATCAAAAGAAATAATATTTATAAAGTGCTTAGTACTATTTATTATTATTATTACACGACCATTCAATTTAGTTTTATCATTTTTCTATTTACATTTTAGTAATCATTAGGTATAGGTCAGCTAGGTGGCATAGTGGATAGAGTGCTGACCCTAGAGTCAGGAGAACCCGAGTTCAAATCTGGCCTCAGATACTTACAACCTGTGTGACCCTGGGCAAGTCATTTAACCTTGTTTGCCTTAGGTCCTCATCTGTAAAATGAGGATCACAATAACGCTTATCATCCAGGGTTGATGTGAGGAACAAATGAAATAATATTTGTAAAGTTCTTAGCATGGTGCCTGATATACAGCAGTCACTTAATAAATGCTTACTTCAGGTAATCTAGTTTCTCACAGGCAGCTCTGTTTTCATCCTTTATATCCACCTTTCAGCTTCCCTACTCCATTATCTTTGCCAAGAAAACCCCAATTGGAGTCACAACTGGTTGACTAAACTACAACAATAACCACAGATCATTAGGTATCTTATTTTCCTGGTTCTGATTAATTCAGTTAATCATCAGTCCACATGAGTCTTCTGAATGCTTCATATATGTTTTCCCTTACAGGACCACAGCATCCCCCTTCTATTGTTAATAATTAACATTGACCTCAAACTCTCCTTCATCCTCATACTGGATCACAGATTCTGAGGAGACAAGTAAGGGGTGAGAGGACTAGAGAGGTAGAAAAGGCCCAGGTGATAGTTACTAGCTGTGTGACCTTAGGCAAGTCATTTAACCTGTTTTGTCTCTGTTTCCTTAACTGTAATAGCAGTATCTACCTCTCAGGGTTGTTGTGACGATCAAAAGACATAATATTTATAAAGTGCTATATGGTTATGCAGGTTATGGAGTACTTTTTAAAAATTATAAAATATAAAATTTTATTCTCCCTATAATTATGAAAACTCAAAATGGAAAACTCTAATTATGTTCTGGAGGACTTTGACCTTCGAAGATTTTGCATTTGTTCCTGGAGGCCATAGGGAGTGAAGCCTATATTTGCATGACTAAATCTGGTAACACCCCATCCTTCCTGCTCCTCAGCCTCAGCTCCCTTGGCCTCCCTCCCAACCCAGCCTCAGGCATGGAGGCCATCACACTTTGCACTTCACCTGAAACAAAGCAACCCCACCTCTGAGACCCTTTCCTGAGCACAGTCTCCTGCTCTTCTTGCTTTCACACTGACTTCTGAACCTGCCCTTCACCCTCACTTCAACCATGGTCTTGATCCTCCAGTTTTTCCTGATCCTTCACCCTCCTGACAACTTTAATTAATTAATTAATTAATTAAATTAATTAATTAAATTTAATTTTAAAAATTTAATAAAATTTTTTTAAAAAAATTTAATTAATTAATCCAGATTAATCAGTCAATGGTTGTCTATCGTGTTCAGATCCTGGCTCAGAGCTAGACTTTGAAGCATACACAAAGTTCAGATTGCATGTAATTCCTCCCCTCTTTTGTTTCAGTCTCGTCCGACTGACTCTTTGTGAGCCCATTTGGTGTTTCCCTGGCAAAGTGGTGGAGTGGTTTGCCACTTTCTTCTTCAGCTTATTTTACAGAGGAGGAAACTGAGGCAAACAGGAAGAAGTGACTTGCCCAGGGTCACACAGCTAGTAAATGTCTGAGGCCAGATTTGAACTCATGAAGATGAGTCTTCCTGACTCCAGAGCTGTTCAAGCCTGGCACTCTATGCACTGCACCAAATGTCCCTCAAGAAGCTCACAAAGCTAGAAGGGGATGACACCAACATAGCTATAATACATATTATTATATGATAACTGCATTAGTGCCAGGTATAGAAATACAAAATCAAAGATAGTTCCAACCCTCATGAAGTATACATCCTAATATCACAGAAACAGTGCATATAAAGGAGAGGGGAGAATGGTGACCAGGGAAGGGCACTTTGGTCCAGAAAGTTACAAGATGGTAAGTGTGGATAAATTGACACATCCTTTCAAGCAACAATGATTGATTTGATCTTTCTTCTGGAAGTTGATGGGAAAAGTGTACCCCAGCTACAGACAAGGTAGGTGGCAAGCTTGTGGAGAAGATGGCCAAGGAATAGGGAAGGAAATGAAACATGATTTTGGTTTTCTTGAAATAGCAGGCCAGGAAAGGCAGTCACCAATAAGGAAGTAAGGAGGGTCTGGGGAAGCCTTCCCCAAGATGCAAGAGGTGAACTTTCCAGGAAACACTGTATGGCATAATCAGGAACACTGTGAGAGAGGGCCTTCCATGAATAGGAAACTGTTATTGTTCAGATGATTTTCAGTCTGGGGTTGTCTTGGCAGAGATACTGGAGTGATTCACCATTTCCTTCTCCAGCTCATTCTACAGATGAGGAAACCGAGGCAAACAGGGTTAAGTGACTTGCCCAGGGTCACACTTCTAATAAGTGTCTGAGGTCAGGTTTGAACTCAGGAAGATGAGACTTCCTGACTCTAGACCCATCACTCTATGCACTGCTCATCTGAACAAAATCATAGATATGAGAAGAGTGGTCGGGAGGCTTGGACTATTTTGTGTAAAAAATGAATAATATGAGCTAAAACGGTAAAGATAAGCTTCCATCAGGTTACAAAGAGACAAAATTTCACTTTGGAGGCAATAAGGAGCCATTGAGGATTTTTGAGCCAAGGTAGGACATGGTCTAGGCTCAGAAAAGATGATTTTGGCAGCAATATGAAGGAAGCATTTGAAGTATAGAAAGAATGGAGGTGGTAAGACCTATGGTCTTATTGTTACAGACTGGTGGATGGCAAAGAGGGGCCTAAAATGAAGTGGTGGCTTTAGCTGTGAATAAGGAAATAGATGACAGAGATGTAAAAATAGAATTTGTAGGACAGAGTATTATCACTAAAACAAACAATAATTAATCAATAATCAAATAAAATTCAATCACACTGATTGAATACAAGAAGTGAGGTAGGGGGAAGACTTATGAGGTCATAGATTTAGAGTTGGAGTGAACCTTAGAAGCTGCCAAGATCAAATCCTCCCCAGACCCTTCCCTTTGGAATCTAAGACATAGAGAGTTTAAATTACTTGCCAAGGGTCACACAATTAGTATCTGAAGAAGGATTTGGAATTAGATTTTCTTAACTTGCAGTCCACTCTTCCCCACTACCTCTCAAAAGTAACTCCAAGGTTCCAGGCATGAGGGGCCAAGACAGAAAAAATGAAGTCAGAAAGAGGAGCAAATTTAAGGGGAAAGGTAATTTCTTGTGTTTTGGGCACACTCAGTTTGAGGGGCTATTGGAATATGCACATGAATAAACCAATAAAAGATATAAAGTATGTAACATGTACAAAGCACTGTGCTAAAGTGGGGATAAAAAATGTAGAAAGTCGGGCAACCCCTGCCCTCCATTTTATAGTCTAGTTGGAGAAGAGAAGACATATAGGAGAACGGCAACCTGGGAAGAAAGTATTCCTCCAGATGACAGGCAATTGACAAGCAATAGTACTTGTCAATTGGAAAACTAGCAAGTAGGGTTAGGGGAAATAGAGAGGTGGTACATTCACCATGATAGGGAAGATTGAAAAATGACATCTAGGCAGGCAGCTGAATGGAATGTGAAGCGTAGTCTGGTCTGGTCTTGTCTAGAGAAGGTTACATATAGAGGACTAAGCAAGTTTATACCTGCTCAGTCGTCAGTCGAGGCAGCTCAGATCCAGGAAGGGAGTTAGAAAACTGAGTAGCTCAGCTCCCCAGGGACTAGGTTGTGATGTTGTGGACAGGTGGAGATATGAATCTGGAGCTCAGAAGAGAAATCAATATTAGAGAAGTTTGAGAGATGGTAATTGAAGCCCAATTAAAGTGGTTGAGGAACTGAGAGGTCAGTTTACTAGAAGGATCAGCAACTTGAACATTGAAGTTCTCGGGGGTGAAGTCAGAAGATGGGGTGAAAGGGAAGACCACAATCTAGGTACTAATCTTGTTTTTAAAAAAGTTGGGAGAATCAGTAGGGGAATGACTGAACAAGTTGTGGTATATGAATATAATGGAATACTATTTTGCTATAAGAAAGGATGAGTAGGTGGATTTCAGAAAAACCTGGAGACTGACATGAACTGATGCTGAGTGAGGTGAGCAGAACCAAGGGAACATTGTACACAGTAACAGCAACGTTGTGTAATGATCAATTATGATTGACATAGCTCTTCTCAGCAACACAATGATCTAAGAAAATTCCAAAAGACTCATGATGGAAAATGTCACCCACATCTAGAGAAACAACTATGGAGTCTGAATGCAGAGCGAAGCAGGCTATTTTCACTTTTTTTGTGTGTGACTTTCCCTTTTGTTCTATTTCTTCTTTCACACCATGACTGATGTGGAAATATGTTTACATGATTGTGTATGTATAACCTATATCATATTGCTTGCTATCTTGGGGCAGGGGGATGTGAGGGAAGGAGAAAAATTTTGAAATTCAAAATCTTATAAAAAATGAATGTTGAAAACTATCTTTACATGTAATTGGAAAGAAATAAAATACTATTTACAAAAAAAGTTGGGAGAATGACCTGGAAGTTGGTAGGTTACAGCAACAAAGATGGAAGAGAGAACTATAAATAATTGAATAGACCTCAAAAAAGAATTAAGATTCATTGAAAGGTGATGGTATTGAATCATACTTCTTTCAGTTTCTTTTTATAGGGTTGGGCTTTTTTTGGTAACACGGCTACTATGGAAATGTGTTTTGCATTACTTCATATGTGTAATTGATATCACATTGCTTGCATTCTCAATGGGTGGAGGTAGAGGAGAAAAAAAGAGAATTTTAACTCAAGTTTAAAAAAAATTCATGTTAAAAATAAATGGATGGAGGAGCAATAACAAGGGAGAAAAGAAAGATGAGGATAGAGGGATGGTCTGGAATGGATAAAGTCATAAACTGATTCAGTGATTGCATGGCCATCCTTTTATTCATCTAGTATTGATTCTCTATCACAATGCCCGTGGTAAATGTTCAAAATCCCTCCTTACCCAACCCTTCAATATGATGCCATCTCTTCCCTCTCAGAAGATGGCCTCTATCCCTGCTTTACTGGAAATATCGAGGCCATTGGTCATGAATTCCTCATCTCCCCTCCTCCTTAGATCAAAGCCCCTTTACATCTCTACATCTACAATCCTATTTTGAGGATTACGTGTTTCTTCCCTTTGGGAAGGCTAACTCCTCCTCTTGTGTCCTTTGTTCCATCTCTTCCTGTCCTTGCTCCATAAATCATTCCCCTCCCTCTCTCATCCTTAACCTCTCTGTTCTTTTTGGCTTCTTCCCTGATCCCTACAAACATGTTCCCAATCTTAGAAAACCTTCAGTTGACTCTACCCTTCCTTTGATCTATCGTCCTATATCTCCCTTTTACTGCCAAGTCTTTAGAAAGAATCACAACCTGCACTCCCTTCCTCTACTTACTGCCTTCACTCTTCACTCCCCCGTATTCTGGCTCTAATTCCACCACTCTACTGAAACAGCTCTGTTGAAGTTTAATAATGATAATAACAATAGCATTTATAAATTGCCTTAAGGTTTGTGAAACACTTTGCAAATATCTCATTTGACCCTCACTCAACCCTGCAGGGCAAGTCCTATTATGATACTCATTTTACAGATGAGGAAACTGAGGCAGATGGGAGCTAAGTGACTTGCTGAGGGTCACACAGCTGGGAAGAGTCTGAGGTTGGATTTAATCTCAGGTCCTCCTGACTCCAAATGTTGCATTCTATCCATTGTGTCTCCTAGGCTGTTTATCACATAACTAGCTCCTCAATGACCATCTAAACAACCACATCTAATGACTTTTTCTCTGTCCTCATGCTCCTTAACTTTTTCTACATCAACCACTTTCAACCATCCCATCCTCCTGAAGAGTCTCTCCTCTCTCAGTTTCTGTAACCCTTCTTTCTCCTGGTTCATCTGCTATACATCTAAGGTTCTTCTCGGGCTCCTTTGCTGGATCATCATTCATTTCTTTCCTCTTAAGTGTGGGTTTCCCACAAGGTTCTATCCTCAGCTTTCTTTTCTTCTCTCTCTACACTCTTTCCCTTGATGCTTTCCTGCTCATCCATTCCTTGAGAGATTCTACTACAGCAACACCTGCCCATGGAGCACAGGGTTAGGTACATAGTAGATGCTTAATAAAAACTTGCGTGTTGCGGGGGGTGAGGGGGAGACATGGAGAAAACTTGAAACTGAAAAGCATATGGAAGTGAATGTTGAAAACTAAAAATAGATAAATATTTTTTTTTAAAAATCACCCTATTAAAAATAAATACTTGTGTGTTGACTGATGTGGTCTAACAAAGTATTTTTTTTTTTTTGCAAAGCCTGGTCAAAAGTATACTTTTAGAATCCATATGTACAAAAACATTTGTAGCAGCTCTTTGTTGTGGTACCAAAGCAGAAACTGCCCAGTTTCAAAGGATGTCCACCTATTGGGGAATATCTAAAGAGAGATGAATGTAATAGAATTATTATTGTGCCATAAGAAATGATGGAATAGGCAATTTAAGAGGGACCTGGGAAGAACTTTATGAACCAAGGTAGAGGGAAGTGAGCAGAGATATAACAATTTATACAATGACATCATGATAGAGAAAAACACTTTTGACAGACTTTAGACCTCTTATTAATGCAATGACAAACCATGAGTCCAAAGGATTGAAGAAGAATTAGTTCATTCACCTCCTGCCAGGGAAGGGATGGACTTAAAATTGAGAACAAGGCGTGCATATTTGAACATGGTCAATGTCAGGATTTGTTTTGCTAGACTGTGCATTTTTATTGTGAGGATTTTGTTTTTTTGTTTTTTTCATTGTTCTATTAAGAAGGTAGTGATTAAGTGGGAGGGAGAGAAAAGAAATACTTTTGTTTAAAAAGTATACTTTTAATGTGTTGCAATTGGGACTGTCCCAGAAAATCTGAGACATATGGTGAGTATACACATGAGGATTTTGTGGAGGAACTCTTGAGCAGGCTAGACTCCTGATAGCCTTAGGTTTTTAGGGTGAGGACTGTGATACCCCATCTAATTCACTGAAGGAATGACCAAGTGACAGAATCTGTGGATGATGGTAAAATTGCCCTTTGGTGCTCAAGGAAGGGTCTGAGAGACAAATTGCTTATGCAAAATTTATTTCACCAAAGTTAGAAAAAACAAAAGGTCTACAAACAAAGCAAAGGTATTTATGACAGTTGCA
Organism: Gymnobelideus leadbeateri; assembly: GCA_011680675.1. Taxonomy (NCBI): domain Eukaryota; kingdom Metazoa; phylum Chordata; class Mammalia; order Diprotodontia; family Petauridae; genus Gymnobelideus; species Gymnobelideus leadbeateri. Next base: position 296,824 of record WOXC01008510.1, read on the forward strand.
AAACACAAAAATCAATTATCATTCTGCATTATCTCATGCTAAAATATAATCTTATTGTTGCACAGTGTAAACAATATACAGACATAACATGAAATCGTGGGACTTGATAATAAAATCATGGACCTGACAGCAAGTTGCTCTGCTGGCACAGTAAGGGGTACACTGACCAAGTGCAATGGGTCTGCTTTACCTTAGTTTGCTATAGAAATAGCAGAAACTGATCCTTTTAGGACGCTCACCCTTGATAGCCACAATGTAGATCTCCAAAACTGAACAGAAACCACCAAATCTTCTAGGAGCTCCAATTCTACCATGTTGCATGGAGATTCCACCAGCAAATGTGAACAACCTTATTTTGACATGACACTAACCTGAACTGAGTTTTCCCTGGGAGAAGACATGCTTTTTGCCCATTGGGCACAAAACCAACAACTACAAGTGGAGAGGAGCTCACAATACCATGACAATCACTGCTACACATTCTAGCAAGCAACCTCCCTTCATGCATGAGATGAATCCAAAAGAAGGGAAAGTGAAGACTTTCTTGCCTCTGCCCAGCCAAGAAAGCATTGCTAAACTCTGGCCCTTAAGCAATGAGAACTCTAGTCATGCCTCAGTACAGCAGAGATTTATATAATCTCATGCTATACTTGTCGACTAGATGGAGAGAGGTGGCTAGGTGACAGAGTCCAATTAAGTGCGTTTGAAACTAGCTGAAGGGCAGACCAAAAAAAAAGTCATAAAGGAATGACTGGATGTCAATTTGCAATTGTTGTTTGTCCTTTGGTTGTTTTTTTTTTTCCTCTCATGTCCGACTCTTTGTGATTCCCTTTGAGGTTTTCTTGGCAGAGATGCTGGAATGGTTTGCCAATTCCTTCTCATTTTATAGAAGAGGAAACCAAAGCAAACAGGGTTATTATGACTTGACCAGAGTCACACAGCTAGTAAATGTCTGAGGACAGATTTGAATTCATGAAGATGAACCATTAATGAATGATTGGATGTCAACTTGCAAGACCTTCTCTGAATGAACACTCTAGGGCATCTCTTCATGACTTTGTGCTGGTGAACATCTTTATCAATGAAATGGGTAAAGGCATAGGTGGCAAGCTCATCACATTAGATACAAAATTTGGATGGATTGTTTATATACTAGAGGAAGGTCAAGACAAAAAGATCTAAATAGGCTAGAGTAGGGGTCAGGAAATTACTGTTTGAGGGCTAAGGCCAGCCTACCACTTGTTTTTCTATGTCCCTGCTTAGTTCATTAGCCATAGGAAAAAAGGAAGTGGCCCAGATTTGGCCCCAGAGCCAGTTTTCCGATCCCTGGACTTGATCTTCTATAGGTTCTAGTATAACATAAAACTAGGGACAAATATACATTCTTATACTTAACCGCAAGAAATCGACTTGATAAGTACAAGCCAGAGGGGGCATGACTAGACAGCAGTTACCTGAAAAAGGTTGGGGAGATTTTTTGTACTCTAAGTTTCAAATCAGTTGACAGTGTGATAAAGAACTAAAAGGGAAAAAGCAGGTGCCATTTTAGACAGGATGAGAAGCACATAGAAAACATTTAGCAGGAAGGTGATGGTTCCACTAACCTGTCCTAGTCAGATGATATCTGACAGCTGAAGTACTATTTTCATTTCTAGGCACTATATTAGAAAGACTGATAAACTGGAGAGCATCTAGCATCTTCCCTCTGCTGATTATTTCCATTTAAACTTATATGTAGCTTACAAGCTTATATATATGTGTATATGTGTGAATGTATGTATGTACATAAACACACACACACACATATAATTGCTTGCATGTTGTTCTCCCTTTTAGACTGTGAGCTCCTTGAGGGCAGGGGCTGTCTTTGCCTTTTTTTGTGTCTCCAGAGCTCAGAACAGTGTGTGGCACATAGTAGGAGATTAATAAAAACTTGTTGACTGGTGCTGAAAGTCTGTGACTCTGAAATGTTCTTACTATCCAAAAAGACATTTCCTCATCTCCAAAATGAGGGTTGAACTAAGTTACCTCTAAGGTTGGACTAAACCATCTCCACATCTCAATCCAATGAACTATAGTACAATACATTAGGACAATATTAGAAACACCAAAGCATATGCCTCCATGAGAATCATGGATGCTTTTCAGTGAAAAAACTATAGAAGGGAATCTGCTTTTTTAATAACCCAGATGTTTTTGCTGAAAGGCAGTGCCACAGACTGGCTTCAATTCTGTTGTTGGTTTTGATTAGAAAGCACCAGAAAGAATGTTTTTCAAGATAGGCACCATAAAAAAAACATGCATATGTACAGCACATGCACCTGATTGGGACAGAAGGAAAAAGTCCAATTACATACCTATAAATATAACTCTATGTCCCTTTACCTGTGGAGGATTTATTTCTGTGAATCATAGAACTAACAATTCTCCCACTTTATTCATTAAGAAAACAAACACCCTAAGAAATCTGCATTCTTTAGCTGATGTCTTGGGCAGAAAGTTAATCCAATCTTGGATACCACAAAAGAACAAAGCTGTACTAAACATGATATTCAGCCCCAGGGAGGCTAAGAAGGTGCTTACTTTATGGTATGCCTTGGGACAGCATCCTTAGATATACTCAGGCTCTCCACAGGCTTACTGACTGTCTACAATAGAAACATCAGACACAGGGCCCAAGGGTGGCCTATCAACCTGAACCAGATGGAAATATAATTGGTAAAATAAAGATGCAATAAGACATAATGTCAATATGCATTTTTCTAAGTCAATATGTGCCCATGGGGATCCTCATTTATCCATATCTGGATATGTGTGTGTGTGTGTGTGTGTGTATGTCCATTTCTAGTTCAGTTTGATACCACTTAAATTTTCCATCAATTTCCATCAGTTAAATACTGGACAGGTAGCAGGGGCTGGAGGGCAGGGAGAAATATAAACTCAAAGCCAAGACAGTAGCTTTGTAATATCCTGTGGCTACTATACTCCCAAAAGGAGCCCCTCTATTCACCTCCTTCATTAGAATGTGAGCTTCCTGAGGGCAGGGACCATGCTTTTTTTCCCTTCAGTTTCTCAGTGCTTGGAAGAGTTCCTGACACACAGTAAGTGTTTAATAAATTTTTATTGGCCAAAAGGCTTTCATTGTCAGCACCAAGCTAACACCCCACATGAATAGCATCATCCTGTCCATATGTCAATATGGTTCCCTTCTGAAAGGGGACCTTTAACATAGACCTTGGCCAGCTTCCATGGAGTCAGAATAAACCTGAGGGTCACTTTTCTCTTCTTCCAAATGGTGGCTAGATTCATGAAGAGAGCAGTCTTTGTATCCCAAAGCATAGATATCAGGTCCACTTGGCATTTTAAAATAGCCAGTTGGGCCCTGGCTCTTGTAACAGTGAGTGGTTGTAGTGACTGACAGTCAGTAGATTTGGATACTAATAATAGTCATAATAAAATATTGGAATGATATCACAATAATAGGTGGTGTTTCTATGGAATTTAAAGCCTGAAAAGTACTTTATATACATTTCCTCATTTGAGTCTCTTAAAAGCCATGGGAGGTAAATACTATATGCATGGAAAGTCTCTCCCCCATTTCACTTCTCTCTATTCCTACCTCAAGAAAAAACAAAGCAAGATTCCTTATGGGCGAAATTCTGAATATAAAAATTGGCAGGTGAGAACAAGAAAGCAGAGTTCCATACCGAGGAGTTTCTAGATTTTTTTTTCTAGATTTTTTTTTTTGGATCATGGGCCCTTTTGGAAATTTAGTAAAGCTTATGGACCCCCTTTCAGAATAATGTTTTTAAATGCAGAAAATAAAATAAAAGATGTAGGATTGCAAAGGAAACCAATGACATGGAAATAGAGATACCAAAATATTTTTCAAACAGGTTCCCAAACCCCAGGTTAGGACCCCCACTCTTGGAAAGTATCCACGAGGGCATTTTTCGGTTTCTTCATTGTTTTTCTGAATGAGGGTCGTTATTGCCTTTCCCTTGAGGTGGGGTCTGTGCTCTAGTCTTCCTCACCAGCGTACCTTTGCCTGGAAATGATATATATGCAGCAGCTACAGAAGACCAGCAGAAACAGCACCGAATGACTTATGACCAGGACACTCACGGCAAAGAGGTACAGGGTTTTGTCGCAGTAATCCTGAGGCTGGTGGAAAGGAGGGATGAAGTTGGGCAGGTAGACGGAGAAGACCCAATAGTTGCCCAGAATGAACCAGATGAAGAGGAAGAGGCTGAGGACGAGGTGGACGTAGTATTTATGGGCGTTCTGTCTCCAGGGGTACTCATCATCATCATCTTCATCGATCACCACAGACTTGGACAGCAACTGCCTCATCTTGGTGGAGTCGTAGAGCAGAAGGGAAACCTGGGACATGGGCGAGAGAAGGGGATGTGGAGGAGGGAGAGAATGTCATACGTAGATCATTAGAGATGGAAGAGGGGCAATCTTTACAGTTCACCTAGTTATGGGAGCATGGACCCCCTCATAGTTTTGAAAACAAATTTGTTGGGGTGACTGGGTGGCACAGTGAATAGAGAACCCTGACCCTGAAGTCTGGAAGGCAGTTAAGTGACTTGCCCAAGGTTAAACGGCTAGTTTTTGTGGTAAGTGTCTGAAACTGGATTTGAACTCAGGTCCTCCCGACTCCAGGGCTGGTGCTCTATTCAATGCACCACCTAGTCACCCCCATCCTTCCTCTTCTTACTTCCTGCTCCATTTGTAAGGCCAGGAGAGGGAGGGAGGAATGGGTTCATTCCCACCTCCACCTTCCCACTCCTCTTGTTACTGCAAACATACAGGAATCTCCATTGAGATTCCAACCAGGTAGAAAACATTCTAGCTACTCTGAGCATATCACACCAGGGTTCAGAGTGACAGAATTAGAAGGTCCCATAATTCCAGCCTATCGTGAAATAACTACTTTATTTTCCCTGTAAAGGCTTCCCTACATAAATGTACATGTGTGTTTGTGTGTTTAGATAAATGGTGGTTACACAAGTACAGAGGGCTCAGAGCAGTTTTAACGAGGCCAGTGTTTCTCCTGCCCCTGCCACACTATTCACACTATTTAACAATAGCTAACATTCCTACAGTGCTTAAGGTTTGCAAAACACTTTACACATACATGTATTATCTCATCTGCTCAGCTTTACGAGGTTATTCCCATTTTACAGATGAGGAAATGAAGGCTGAGAGAGAAGTAAAGAGTCCATGGTAACCCAGTCAGGATTCAAACTCAGGTCTTCCTGATTCCAAGTCCAGTGTTCTACCCCATAGGCAGAACATGCTCCTATCCTATCCCACTAATAGGAGCTCTGCTTACCACTAGCAGGGGAATAAGGTTGCTCAGTGGAAAGGATAGAAAGGGTGAGATTAGAGTAGCAGAGAAGAGGGGAACAAAGGGGAAGGGAACTGAAAACAGAGCCAGTGAGGAAAGGTCTGGGAGAGCCACCTCACCCCCCTTTAAGTGTCCATCATTTTTTGCTCCCATCAAAAATGACCCATCTTCTGTCCCATTTTCTTGGGCAGGAATGGGGAACCTGTGGCCTTGAGACCTCTAGGTCCTCAAGTGCAACCCTTTGGATTCAGTCAAAGGGCCACACTTGAGGACCTAAAAGGCCACAGGTGGCCTCCAAGATTCCTCACCCCTGCCCTTGGGGTTCTGTTCTCTGTTAGCTAATCTGATAAACTAATTCAAGCCAAGGTGCTAATAATATCTTTGTTTCCCCATTGTAACAAGGGTCCTCAAAGCCTTTACACTCTCATATTGACAGATTACTGGAATTTTAGACTCAACAAAAGGCAGGAATATACACTGGGGGTATAAACAGCTTTTTGTGGGCATCTCCAATCACAGAGGAAGCCTGCTCATAAAGCCAACCCTGATGAAGACCATCATTGGCATCTGACTTTCCTCCTGCCTGTCGTTGTCTTGGTAATTTCCCCTGCTAATAATTTGTACCAAATTGGGAACTGGACTGTTGGAAAGCATATGCCCAGCTCTGTTCCACCTTATACTCAGCAACTAAAGTATGTTTGTTACGAGTCCTTAGGGGCCAGAATTCATTACTGCTACGTTCTCCTGAAGAAGTGGTTAAAAGTAAACTTAGAAGGGAGAACCAGAAGAATAATGAAAACTCAAATGGCATGGAACCATCTTGCTGGGTGAGTAGGTACACATATGCTGGTGGGTTTCTTGAGCTCGGTAGTTCTGAGTTTCAGTAGGGCTAATGTATATTGGGTATCTGCATCACATACAGACCAATATGGGGGGAGCCCTTCCTCAGGAGTGCTGAAGCTACCAGATTGCCTAAGGAGGATTGGATTGACTCTGCTGCAGATCCAAGATGCCAGTCAACAGTGGAATTTAGGGTTAGGGTACCTGGGAGGTGCCTACATTTACAGCCTGGGGGAGATAGAGAAACCTAGTCTTTAAAAAAAAAATCGAAAGACTTAGGAACTCTTGATCCACACAATGATCCAAGTTCCAGAGGTCCTTTGATGAAGGAGAATATTATCTTTATTCTAACAGAGAGATAATGGACTAAATATACAGAATGAGATGTAGCCCATATAGGAATCTGTTTTGTTTAACTATGCATTTTTATTACAAGGGTTTTTCCTATGGAGCAAAGAGGTTAGAGGGAGAGAAAAAAAATGAATGCTTGATAACTGGAAAAAATGAAGTATAATTTTTAAAAAACCTAAACTAAATCCCCCAGTACAAATTTCCTTTGGATGAAGTATCTAGGCCTACCTCCATCTCTGATCCCACCCCACCCTAATTTGTCAGATCATCTGCATTCCAGAAGTGGGATGTGTGTCTGTTTTTAAATATATTTGAAAATAGGTCATTATATTGTTTAAAGACCTAAATTTGAAAGAAGAATCTCTGTCCCAAAATGGCATAGAAAAGCTGTGGTACTGGTTGGAATCCAAGAGGCTGGAACATAACAAACCTTAAGCAGAAGAGAGAGGAATGTCAGAATTCAGGGCTTGTTTCTTCCCAGATGAGTGAGGTGCTGTTCAGTCATGCCAGATGGAACCACAGAGTTTGATGGCTAGCTGTTATTTAGTTTTTAAATGAGGCATGCCCCTGAGGGTGGGGAGAGGAGATGGGATGAGGGACAAAGAGGGTAATTTAATATGGAATGATGGTTGAGGAATGTGTAGCATTTCTCTAAGAAATGTGCAGCATTTCCATTGTGAATGAGTCAGAGTACGGACAGTACTCTATTAACTGGCCCTTATCCAACCAGAAAGCTTTGGAAGCTAGCACTTCCATATCCTCAATACAAATCCTCCTTCTAAGAAGCTAACCAGAACAGAATCACCTAGAGGTCATCTACCCCCAATCTTTTTATTTAATAAAATAGAAAATTGAGGCCAAGACAAGTGACTTAATTTGAATGCGTCTTTCCTTTGGCTACAATCCAGCATTCTTCCTGCAACCAAGGAGACTATAAACATGGATTTATATAATTGGGATAGCAGAGGCCAACTATGCGCTGTCTCATATGTTAGCGCCTACTATGCGCTACACGCTTTGTGCAAAAATCATCTCATTTGATTCTTACAACAACCCTGGGTGGTATACCTTATTATTATCCCCATATTACAGTTGAGAAGACTGGGATTAAGTGACTTGGCCAGGGTCAAGCTAGTAAGTGTCTAGGTCACATCTGAACTCAGGTCTTCCTGACTCCAGGCCCAATGCTCTGTCCACTGTGCCACCAGCTGACAATGGTGATTTACCTCTTGACTTTCCGAGGAGTAGTCTCTGTGCCTTATTACTGACACTTTCCTGAGCTGTTTTTACAGTCTTAGGGGAAAAAAATTGTGGGAACTAATGTTCTTCAGGCTGCCAGCTGCAGGAAAATCCAGGAAGGGAGGGGAACAGGAGGAGAGGGAGGGGGAAAGAGAGAAGGGAGCTGGGAGGGTTTTCTTTCCTCTGCAGTTCAAGAAGGCTGCTTGCTGTTTTGCTCAGAGTGGAGAATTCAGGATGGATATGGAATTAAGTAGAAAAATAGAATTAACCTGGACTTCTAAATGTGACCCTAGCCTAGGTGACATGTTTGCTGGAGAGATTTCTCTTAAAACCAAATTCTGTTACTTGGTTTCCTTATTTGTACATTTCCCACATTTCATAGGTCCTGCTCTTGGGAGAGTTTGCTAAAAATGTACCATAAGGGTCAGAACAGGAGGGGCTTAATCTGCTCTTGAGCTACTTGTAACATCCGCTGTCTTCTCCAAGGCAGGATCCTGTTGCCCCCCAGCGGCTGCACCATTTCCTGGTTACTGGCTGAGCCCCACAGCTGGAGTGGCCAGAGTAAACATGGCTGGTCCCAAGTACGCCTGGATTTCCTTTCAGGGCTGACAGACAAGCCGAGTTGGTTACCATATGCTACAGGCTTTAAAGGCTTCTCTCTCTCTTAAGCATGGAAGCATTTTCTCTGGCTTTGCTAAGCCCCTCAGAGGCAGACACAAGGAGTTTAGAAGATTCTGCCATTTTTCCACTGAGACTGTCCAAGGAGTGATGCCTGTCGAGGAGACAGTCACTGCCCTGATAAAATAGCCTCCATCCCTTTGACGTGCTTTCTTATCCCTAGCATTTCATACCAGTCTGCCTCTGTGAATTCCTCATTTTTTTTAACCTCCTAACTTTTAATTTCTTATCAAGTAATTTTCTTTCCCTAAAAAGTTATTTGCACAATACTGTTTCTCATGGATAGAAAACATATTACTTTTGAGGATATGAGCTAATCAGTTTATGGATCTATCAGAAAAAGGAGTTGGGAGACTCAGATTGCTGATCCAGACCAGCTACAAATGAGCTGTTTCCCCATCTAAAGTTAATGGTGGGGGCAGCTAGGTGACACAGTGAATAGTGTTCAACTTAGAGTCTGCTCCAAATACTTGTTAGTTGTGTGACCCTGGGCAGTTCACTTAACCTCTTAATTTCAGTTTCTTCATCTGTGAAATGGGAATACCAGAACCTACTTCACAGGGTCATTGTGAGGGTCAAATGAGATAATACATGAACAGCGACTTTCATACCTTACAAAACACTACATAGAGATGCTGGGGGTGCTTACAAAGGAACTGTCCTTGAGGGGCCTTAGGGCCACATCCAGAATGCTGAGCAGGGAGGCCTCTGTGTCCCTCCCCCGACCCACCCCAGCAGATGGGAGTGGTCTCCTTTGATAGGCTGCCTTGAGTCTTCACTCAAGAGGTGAGAAGGGAAGGTGTTCTTTCCTCTGCCCTCTTCCTTTTATCCCCTCTCTGAGAAATGGGTCTGGGAGTGTTTGTTTCTGCCTCTGGTCTGTGTTATTTGTCCTCCTCAGTCGCAGGACCTAGAGGTAAGAGCCTTAACAACCTTGGAGCCAGGACTGTCATTGGGATGACACAGCCAGCCAGCCTGGCATGGAAGCCCTGAGAAGCCAGGGTGCTGGGGACTTAAGTCTGAGACTGATTTTGAACTTCAAACTGGGAATGTGTTCTATGGGCACTGAGCTAGTCTGTGAAGAGTGGTGGAAAAAGAGAGATCCCTTTGGTCAATGGTTTTAAAGATGTGGGTTAAGTCTGTCTGTGTGGTAGGAGGTGCAGAGACCTCCATCTTAGGAGATCTGGACATACTCCAAAGGCCCTTCAAGGGAATGCCCAGGTTACACTATATTGTTGTGATTTTATAAAAGGACATTTACCAAGAAGGCATGTCAAGGAACAAAGGACAAAAATGTGGCCCCAAACAAGGGGTACCTTCCTTGGGAGGAGTGGGAATATTCTTAAAGCAAGGGTATAAAACATTCCCCCACCCCCAAATTCTGGGATGCATTATTCCACAAGTGGATATAGAATCCAGGGCTCGAACTTGCACATCGTATATGGCAAAGCCTCATAGTTCCTGAATGAAGAAAAAAATTGATAGATAAGAGTTTGGGGCCTGGAGTCAAGACCTAAATTCAAATCCAGACTTAGACATTTACTAGCTGTGTGGCCCTGGGTAAGTCACTTAATCACTGTCTGCCTCAGTTTCTTCAACTATAAAATGAGGATATTAATGGTATTGTGAAGATCAAATAGGATGTAAACACTTAAGAAATGCTTGTTGCCTTCACTTCCTTGCCTCACCTTCCTGGGGTCCTCATGAAGCCCCCTTTAGGTATGTATAGCTCTCTGCTAGGCCCTAGGGATAGGGAGAAGGGCCCTTGTAAAATCCTGAAGCTGCCTTTCCTTAGTGTGTCTAATTCATCCCTGAACCACTGCCATTCTTGGGACATTGCTACAACCACCCATGGAAAGCCCAAATCTCCTGACTTTTTGAAGGTCAAGGAGGCATGGAGAAGTCAAAGATTTCCCACCCTACTTTCCCCATTCCCAAACAATTCCCTTTCAAGGGCTGAAGAAATTCCCTCCATCAGTTCAGATCAGGCCCTTTTCTGCAGTTTAAACTTGGAACTCTAGGAAGTGAAATAGCTGGTTCTGGGTCACACAAGCAGTGCATATCAGGCACAGGACTCAAACCTGTCTTGGCTGGCTTTGAAGAATAATTCTCTAGCCAATTTACCTCCATTAACTCCATTAAACCACTGTGTCAAAGAAGAATCCAACTGATGCCTTAGTTTCAGTCCTCTCTAAAACACCCCTAACATGTTAAATGGAGCATGACCCTCTTCTACCCTTTTCAATTACTAGAAAAAAATCTTTGTTTATCTTTAGTATGTGGACTTTTTTGTACCAGTCCAACATCTCTAAGTCCTCTGAGAGGCCAAGTCATGAGGTAGAACAGTGTCCATGATGGCATCTCTTTTATTATCAGTGCCTAATGTAGTGTCTGGCACAAGAGTAGGCCCCTGGTAAATGCTCATTGATGATTTATTGGTTGATATGCTGATAAGAACAATGACTCTGGACTGTGGACCAAGCAAACTCATCCTTCTTCCATTTTCCCACCCATAAAATGGCATGATGGGATTGATACCCTACTTCACATAAATACTGGGAATCCAAATACATTTTAATGGGGCTTAATATTAAATATTATTGCTAATAGAATTCTATGTTTGGTGCATCTTAAAAATTTACTCCCTATCAGAGCTAATGATTATTTACTTCTTATGAATTACCTTGTGGTGATGAGTATCAAAATTTAATTTATTACTGTGCTGTTTTAGCTAGGCAGGAAAACATCACTATTGTTTATTAGGGTCCAAGGCTGTTCATTAAAGGAAATGACTCTTGTTTCTTTGTTTCTTTCCTAGAGGAAAAAGTTTTCTGTTATTAAAAAGAACAGACTGGCCAGATTCTCATCTGTGAAGGAAAAGTTCAACTCAGCAGTCAGATGGCTCCGCAAGGGTCTTCCAAAGTTAATGACTTCCTCTGTGCTCATTATCCTCTTTATGGAAGCCTGTTCAGGAGTTCTGGCCAGAGGACTCTGTTTTAGGGAAGGCAGCATTCTAATAAGAGCCTTAGGGGGTGCCTGGACACCACCAGAATCCAAGATGGGTGTTATTACTCTTCAGGGAAGGTGTCAGTCAATCAACAAGCATTTCTTAAAGGCCTACTGCATTGTAGGCACTGGGGATTCCAAGCAAAAAAGACACAATCCCTACTCTCAAGGAGTTTACATTCTATCTAAGGAGACAATGTGGATGGATGGATGGATGGATGGATAGATAGATAGATAGATAGATAGATAGATAGATAGATAGATAGATAGAAATATATATATAAAGGCAAATAAATATAGATATATGGATAGATTGTTGTTCATTCTCAACGAGGACCATGACATCAGGAAGGTGATGTCATGACTTACAAATGATAATTCTTTTTTTTAATTTAAGTAAGGCAGGGCTGTGCAAAGTCACCGGTTTCACTTTCTCCTCCAGAGCCATCTGGGTCCAGTAGCCAGATATAGATCAGGATGACTAGAGATGGCCCCTATGGATAGTTCAGTAGATATAGATGGATAGATAGACAGGGATAATATAGATATGGACATATAGATATAACTATAGATAAAGAAACATTATTTATCATACATGTAGAAGTGCTGTAGATACATAGAATAAATGTAAACAGGATAAATATAAGACAGTATGAAGGAAGGGAACCAGCAACTTGGGGGGAACAGGAAAAGCTTTGTGCAGAACGCAGTGCCTGCACTGTGTTTTGATGGAAATGAAAGGTTCTGTGGGGGTGGAGGCAAGGAGGTTGTGCATTCCTGGCATGTGGGCCCTCAAGGCAAAGATACTGAAACACTCACACGGGTGAGGAAAAGAGATTGGACCAGTTTGGCCGAAACGTGGGGTGTGGGAAGGGGAGTGCTATATAAATGATTGGGAAGGGCTTAAGAGCAGAGGGGAAGTGTAGCCAAGCACTGTGCCAAGTGCTTTACAAATATGATTTCATCTGATCCTCACAACAACATTGAGAGGGAGGTGCTGTTATCACCCCCATTTTACAGCTAAGAAAACTGAGAAAAATAGAGCTGAGCGAGTTGCCCAGGGGTCACACAGCTCATAAGGGTCTGAGGCTGGATTTGAACTCAGGTCTTCCTGTCTCCAGGACCAGGGCTCTCCATTCACTGGGGCACCTAGCGCTAGAGGCAATAAAGCACCACTAGAATTTATTGACTAGAGGAGTGACATGGTCACATCTGCACTTAAGGAAAATCACTTTGGCAGCAGTGTGGGGAATGAATTGAAGAAGGGAGAGACTTGGGGCAGCGAGACCAACTAGACCTTTGTTGTTTTTGTTGTTGAGTCATTTCTGCTGTGGCCAACTTCATGACCCCATTTGGGGTTTTCTTAGCAGAGATAATGGGGTTTGCCATTTCTTTCTCCATATCATTTTACAGTTTGAGGAAACTGAGGCAAACAGGGTTAAGTGACTTGCCCAGGGTCACACATCTAGTAGGTGTTGAGGTCACATTTGAACTCAGATGAGTCTTCCTGCCTCCAGGCCTGGCACTCTGAGCACTATGGCACCACCTAGCGCCCAGATGCAGCAACAACAACAACAAAGACAAACTAGGACATTGTGATAGTCTAGATGAGAGGTGATGGGAGCCTGAGCTAAGACAGTAGCTGTATGAGTAGAGAAAAGAGGTTAGAAGAAAGGTTATGGAGCTAGAAACAGCAATGTTTGACAACTCACCTGGACATGTTCGGTGAGCTAGAATGAGGTGTCAAGAATGGCTTAGGAGGAAATGAGGTGACTTAGGACTATTGGACCTGGAGTCAGCATGCACCTGAGTTCAAATCCTGCCTCAGGCACTTATGAGCTGTGTGACCCTGGGCAAGTCACCTAACCTTTCCTGCACCTTATTTTCCACATCTGTGAAATGTGTAGGTTGGAGCTGGACCTTTCACTTCTAAATCAATCCTCTTGCAATCTTATAATAATGCTAAAGGTACAAAATTGGAAGACCGGGAGATGGTGGTGCCTTTGACAGAAACCTGGGAGTTCGGCAGAAGAGCGGGTTTGGGAAGAAAGATAATGAATTATGGTTTCCATTGTTAGGCTTGACATGTGTCCTTGGTATATTGAATCTGAAATGTCCAATAGACAATGGTGTGGGACTGAAGCACATGAGAGAAACTGAGGCTGCGTATGTAGATCTGTGAGTAATTTGCATAGATGATAGTTAATCTTATGAGAAGTAATGAGGTTACTGAGGGATCATGCAGCTTGTAATGAAGCATGCCACCCATCCTGACAGAGAGGTGATAGACGGAGGGTCATACTGAAACAGAGACAGAAAGACAGACGGAGAAACAGAGAGGGACGCTGACACAGAGACAGGGAGACTAGAGACAGACAGACAGAGGCAGAGAGAGACACACAGAGAGACAGAAAGACAGAGAAACAGAGACATCAGCACACAGACAGATGGAAATAGAGACAGTGTCAGAGATAGAGACAGACAGAGGGAGACAGAGTCAGAACTAGAGATGGAGGGAGGCAGTGAGAGAAGATGACAGGTTGCAATCTGCTAAGGAAGATGGGAGGGGATGGGTTCAAGCAGGCATGTTGGAGGGTTGCCTTTGGCAAGAAGAAGGGTTGCGTCTTTGTCATGGACTCGGGACAAGGAGAGGAAAAAGGAATTTTTAGATGGAGAGACAGGGAATGAGAGGGTTCATGTCCAATGGTATCCATTTTCTTAGTAATGAAGGCAAGATTTTCAGCTGAGAAAGAGGGGGAAGAAGGTATATTGAGGACAGAAGAGAAAGTTTGCAATTGCTTCTGTGAGGAGTGAGATAGGGAATCAATTAAGGAAGAATACAAGGCCTGCCTAGATGTAGTGAGAGCCCAGCTGAAGGGGATGATATGCATTTAGAATGTACTCAGCAGAATTGTCAAGTTTCCTCTAGATCTGTTCAGCAGCACATACACATGAATAAGAATGGAGGAAGCAGATGGCAGGAATAACCCAGGTCTGAAGGCTATTTAGATGAGGAGACTGAGGGTCAGAATTGTCAGGTGACTTGTCCATGGTCACTGAGCTAGGAAAGGGCTGAGCTGGGGCACAAAGGACTAGGTCCTAAGTATAAGGAATTGCCAGGGTGAAGAGGACTGAATGAGATGCTACAACAGGAAAAGTCTGGGTGGGACTGATTCCAGACAAAATAAAAAGGAACTGAGAGTGAATCAATAAGTCACTTTGTCCTTGTCTGTAAAATGAAGGGGCTAGACTAAATCAGGGATTCTTAATCTGGGGTTCACAGATTTTAAAAGAAATTCTGATAACTCTATTTCAATATAATTGATTGACTTTTAATATATTCTGTATTTCAACATAATTAGTTTCCTAATTTAAACATTTTTAAACATTCTGATAACTATATTTCAATATTTTCTTTTACTTTTTCTTAGTATTCTGATGACTACTGCAATATAATTGGTTTCCTAACTTTTAAAAAATTCTGATAACTGAATGTCAATATAATTGGATTCCTTTGTAATTATATTTAAATATAATTGGATTCCTTCGAAATCTTATGTATTTTACTTTATGCATTTAAAGGAATTGTTCATAAGGAAAGGTCCATGGGCATAGACAGAGTTGGAGAACTAGAGAGAGAGAGAGAGAGAGAGAGAGGCCCAGAGAGAGGATATCGAGTCCAATCTGCTAGGGAAGATGGGAGGGGGTAGGTTCAAGTAGACGTGTTGGAGGGTTGCCCCTAAGCAAGGAGAAGGGCTGTCTCTTTGTCATAGACTTGGGAAAAGGAGAAAAAAAAGAAATTTTGAGATTAAGAGATGGAGATATTGAAATTCAAATGCCACCCAAACCAGATTAAAATGTAACTGGGTAATATTTTACAAAAAGAAATTAAAATACAGGGGCGGCTAGGTGGCACAGTGAGTAAGAGCACCAGCCCTGGAGTCAGGATGACCCAGGATCGGTCCTGGCCTCAGAAAATGAGCACTCACACATAAATAATGACTGGCCATGTAACCTTGAGCAAGTTACTTAACTCCAATCACTTTAAAATTAAAAAAAAGAGATGGAGAGAGTCAGTCCATGTCAAATGGCCTCCATTTTCTCAATAAAGAACATACTTTTTCAGTGGAAAAAAGTGGGTAGGGGTCCCCTCAATGTGCCAGATGGTCAAAGGGGTCCATGACACAAAAAAGGGTAAGAACTGGATAATCTCTAAGTCCCCCTATAGCTCTCTAAATGTGTATTCCCGTATTTCACTCCTATCAAGGCCTCCTTCCCTGTTCATTTATAACTGAACCAATGCCTAAAATTTCCTGCAATTTTCTGTTTTTGCCATTGTCATTTTAAACTTCTCTCTAATAATTAACGGTAAAACCTCAGTCTTCTAAAAACAAACAAATGAACAAAAAAACCGAGAAGGCATCTGTGCTGATTTCAGAGGAAGCAGGGAAGGGCAGAACTGGAATCTGAGAGGGGTGGTAATGGTGATGACCAGCAGGGGGAACCAGAGAGCTAGACCTTGGGATGGAAGTAAATGGGAGTACTCCAGGAGCACTCTTTGGTACTCAAAAGACTGAATCCCCCAACCCTTTGCTGTGCTCCTCAGGTGCATAAAATGAGCAGCCAGGCAGAATTTAGGATTTAACTGATGGCTACAGTCTGGGAGACCTGTGCTGGTCCATGAGATAGAGAAGACCCAGCCAGAGCAAATTGTAAAATCTCTCATCCACAAAAGTGAAGATTATTTTTCTTAAGAAGAGGGGGAAAAAGGGAGGAGGGAATCAGCTTTAGCTGTACGTGAATGATATGTGCCTCTATCATCCATCCTCTCAAGGCCTAATCAGTTCTCGGTGTCTCCAGCAGACGTCAGACCAAGCGGGAGACAGCATCTGCTGCGTGGGGGAATTGGTTTAGCCAAACCCTGATAGCAGATTCCCAGCTCCTGCCTAGAAAATCAATCTCTCCACTCCATCCTGGTATTCAGACCACAGTGGGGAGGGTTCATTATCTTGTGGTTGCAACTGCTATTTTAACAGCATTTCTCCACTAACTGAAGGCTTTCCAGTAAAAAGCTGTTCATACTCCTCTGTGAGCGGCAGACACTTAGAGGTCTTAGGGGGTCCACTCAGCTTAGGTTTGTTTTTCAAGAAAAAGTTAACATGCAAAAATATACATTACCTTCAGGCTGCCGATGATCCCACCCACTAGCAAGTATAGGGGAATGAGTGGCTCAATGGGGCAGTCCTCCAAAAACTTCATTCCTAGACAAGGGAAAAGATACAGAAAATGTGCAAGGATGGAAAGTCGCATATAGCCTTGCTATAATATGAATCAGGGATGGATATACTAGTCAGATGCCAGGCAAAGGTCACATTCTTCACCATACAAACTATCTACTTTATACGTTGAATATATAAAGCAAATGGGATAGGAACAGAGTGGGGAGAAAGATGCTGCTGGTATTGCCTCTCCCACACAAAAATGCCTTGTATATTTTGCACATCATGTACATATGTGTATATGTATGCTCTCTCTCCCTATAGAGTGGAAGGCATTTGAGGGCAGGCACTTTGTTGTCTTTGAATATCTAGCACCTAGCACAACTAGCTCATATAGTGCTTTGTAAATGTTTCATAGTAGATGCTTTAGAAAATTACATAGTAGGTGCTTAAGAAATGTTGTTGCTTGATTGAAGTGGAATTCTTAACTTCTTCAATTAGTCATTCTACAACAGGCCACAGGTGCCAAGCAAAGTGCTATAGCGAAAGTGTGAAACTTCCACACATTGAGGGGAAAGTTTGCTTGGACTGAACAGCTTAATCAATCCTGCAGAGTGTTTTACCCAACTATTAGTCACAAAGGATGAAGAAGAAAGAATTTACTTTGAGCAAATTTGACATATGGAGATCATCATTAGAGTTATTCATTTTATGAAAGGATTCACTGTAAGATTTCTTTAAATAGCCCAAGTAAAGCGAAAGATACAGAGGGAGAACAGTAGGATGTAGTGAGAATTGACGTTGAGACTAGAAGTCCTGGGCTCAGGTCCAACCTCTGAGACAGAACTGCCTTGGGACCCCTGAAATTACCTCTTAGTGTTCTAGGAAACTCTCTTAAGACTCTGAGTCACAAAGAAGGTGTAGGCCGGTACTGGTAGAAGGAATCCTTCACCAGAAACTCCCTACCACGACCATGTTGTGACACCCATGAAGTCACAAATCTGGTTCTCCTTAACGTTCCACAGTTTTAAAAGATAGAGGTAACCTGGAGTAGTGGATAGAGTAACAATGGGCTTAAGGTCAAGAAGATGGGTTTAAATCGTACTTTTGATGCTTAAGTGACCCTAACCAAGATACTTATTCTCTATCTGCTTCAAGCAACTTCCCTAGGATTCACCTACTAAGTCCTAAGAGGGTCCAAACCTACATGGGTGGAGGAGATGGTAGTCACATAGTTTCCTTAAAATGGAATTTGATTGATAAAGTGCAAATTTACGTATCATTTGTTCAGAATACACATATAGTGTAAAATCATGGCCAGTGTTAGTATGTAAGTCTGTTTTGTTTTTTCTGTGTGTTCCCAGGGCTAAGCATAGCAACAGTGTCTGACGTATAGTGTTTTATAAATGACTATTGATTGATTGTTAATTTTTGCTTCTTGGCACACCACTGATGAGGGAATAAAAGGGAGTATGGATGATGAACAGCTAATGCCCTTTGAATTGACAATATGCTATCTGCACTGAAAATAGTTCCATTTCACTAATATCTACCCCTAAGAGGCACCTGCGTTATGATACCTAGTCAGACTAGGAGGTCTCATGGTACAATGAAGAGTCCTGACTCTAGAATCAGAGAACTCAGGTTCAAATCATGCCTCTTATGCTTGTGATCTGTGTGTGATCTTGGGCAAATCACTTATCTTCCTCTGGCTTGAGTTTCCTCATCTATAGATGGCCTCCAAATTTCCTTTTAGTTGTAGATCCCTGATCCCATGATCCTGATTCATTCTGACCATAAACCAAAGTATACCCAAAGTCTTTCAACCCTTTCTTTAGGGTAATTTGTCTTGCCTCACCATTATTTTTAAATTTCCTTCAGTTTAATAGAATGGATGGGGACTAGACCTTTGATATTATTGGTATCAAACAGGTAGGCTCCCACAATGCTTCCAGTACAACCCAAACCAGATTAAAATGTAATTGGGAACTAGTTAACAAAATAAATAAAAATAGAATAAAACATAGTTAATATTATTATTATTATTATTTGTCAATGGGAGGCTTACAGGGATCATGGTTTAGTGGTCCCCCCTATTGGTACAAGAAACACTAGGATGAAGAAACTCTTACCAATACAGGTTGGCACCTTTTCTCCCACTAACAGCCTTAGACAATTGTCTAATTAAGTGGTTCATCCAGGATCACACAGCAAGGTAGTTTCAGACTCAGGTCTTGTGCCCACTAGGCTTTGGGGCCAGGTCTTTATCTACAATGCTGGTTATAAGGTCCAGGGACCAGGATGCTATGCCAACAGGACCCAGAAAGGAGAATTACTGAAGGATCAAAGTCTCCAGCTTGAGTAACCAATGATTCAGCATTGCAATATTTCGTTTCTCATTTATGCCTTGGTGGTTAAGGAGACACAGCAAACCATTAACTAGTGACAACACTGTATTCTGCTGACATTCACAAAGATATCTAGGTGTGATGTGTGCAAAGATCCATAACTCAAGCCCAAAGGCAGAGAGGCTCCCAGGGGGAAATCAAACATGTATTCTTCAAGGTATCTGATTGCTTTAATTTCTGGAAATCTGTAATGGATTTTCCCAGAAGAAGCTATTAAGGAAAATGATACTGAAATTCAGCATAACATTTTTGTTTTGTTTTAACAAAAGGCTAAATTCAAGTACCTTGGGCTTTTAAGTCCATGAAATTGACACAAAAAGTTTATGTCAATTTCACTGTATGGATGAATTTCCTTTTTCAAACTCAAAACCCAGTTGTGAGATTACCACTGAATCATGTCTCTGATACCTGTTCAATTCTAAGGAAGAAAGGCCGGTGCTGTTCACCGGAGATTCAGATCAGTTCTGGAGAGTTAAAAAGGTTCTGATAAATGTACATAAGTCTGTGAGCCTCATTTACCTGGCAAAATTGGGAGTAATGATTTGGTGCATGTAGTTGAATTTTTTGCATAGCTGAGGATTTGTCCTCTTCAGGAACCAAAGTTATCACCATCAACATTATAATTATTGTTTCATTGTGATTTCATTTTGGATAAAAACCTTTCTAAAATGCATCATGCATTTCTGGCCACCAAATGCTCTAATGACTCAGTATCAAGATGGATGCAAATGATGCAGTATCATGATTAGAACTATCAATTATCATGCTGTACTATAAGGAAGCAACAATCTCAGGGGCTGGTGAGGCAAGGTCTATTTGCCTCTAAACTCAATGGCCTCAGATTTATGGAGGCCATGTTGTTCTAGGTTAGCTCTGCTTCTTTTTCTTCTCTCTCCTCCCCTATCTTCCATCATCTATCCCTCTTTTTAGCTGTATTGATCTTTGGTTTTTATGTTGCCTAAATTTGTCCCCTAGTCACCCCTTGTTAAAAAAAAAAACCTTCTTAAGATAAGAAAGAAACAGAGAAAAAAACTCAGGAAAGTTAATCACCAATCACTGGAAAATATCTAACATTGTAAGGAATGTTCACACCTGTGGACCCCCCACCTCTGCAAAGGGACAAGGGCAGATCTGATAAACTTTTGTACATTCCTTCTATTCTGCTGTAGGCTAGAAAATAAGCTGATCAACTTAGGTGTTAAACATGTATGTAAATTAAGAGTACATAGCTTCTGAGAGAAAGCTTAAGGGTTTTTCCTGTGAAGAAAGTTTCAGTGCACATGCATAGAAGCCTTTGTGACATCTATTTTGTTTACTTTTTCTATTTGTTTTTACTTGGAGGGGCTTTTTTCTTTGTTGGTTTTGGCTACCTTCTAGATCTGGTATTCCTAGCATTTCTTGGTCCCTGAACCCTTTGTCTTTAAGTAAGCCTTCTTGTTCTCTCTATTCAATAAATTCTAGAGTTTTATATATATATATATATGTATATGTATCTATACATATATAATGTATAGATACATATATAATGTATAGATACGTATATAATGTATATATACATATGTATACACACATATATGTATGTATATGTATATATATGCACATATCTGCAAATAAATAAAATAGATTAATCAAGGCATTAAAAATGGAATCAAAGACTTTTGAGTATTTTTGTAAGAATGGGACATGGAAATATATTCTTAAAATTATTCCCTGACTTCTCTAATAAGCTTCTTATAGCTACCAGGGATATGGCTGGGAAGTCCTGTTCTAGACAATTGAGCTTGTTAAGTGAATAACTTCTGGATCGGCTTATCCACTCATTCAAAAACATTTACTGTGTGAGTACTTATGTGTTGGAGCATCAGCAGGCTATCTTTTTTTTTTCCTATATAGATTGTTTCCACACGGAAACACAGGGCTTGGAAAGAACCCTCTGAGGCCAACTCTCCTTACCCCTTTAAGCACCCTAGTTTTAAAGTTTGGAGGATGAGAGGATGCCTCAGGGTGCTAGACAAACATGCTGCCTCCGGGGGTCAGCCCAGAAATTCAGTTAGCAAGCTTACCTGTGAAAGCCATGGACAAGGGCAGCGCCAGAAAAGCTAGGAGGGCAAAAATGAAGCAGGCTGTTGGAAGAGAAAGCATAACAGATTACTGAGTTAGTCACGCAACCACTCCATTCTGTTTACAATTGCTAACTTTTCAATGAGTTACATGAAATTTGGCTTCATAATGACAGCTAGAATGTCACTGTGGATACACTTTGGACTTGAAGTCAAGAAGATCTGAGTTCAAATCCTGCCTCAATTACATACCAACTGTATGACCCTGGACAAGTCACTTTACCCCTATTTGCCTCAGCTTCTATTGTAAAATGGGGCTAATAATTCACCCCCCTCACAGGGTTGCTATGAGGATCACATGAGATAATATTTGTCAAAAATGCTTGACATAGCGCCTGGCACACAGTAGGTCCTACGTAAATATTTATTTCTTCCCTCTCCCCACCACCGCAACCTATATATGAGCCAGCTCAAATCAGCTGCCTGCTACCTGTCTGAGAGCTAAAATGGCTATTTGGGATATTTTGGCCAATTCTATTGGTCCCAATATAATAAATACACCTTTCTTCTGCTAAAGAAACTCCAAGATGACAATCCTGCACCTCTCATAACTATGGGTAGGGGATATATTCTTACCACACGCGCACGCACACACACACGCACACACACACACACACACACACACAGAGTTATTCTCTGATAGATAAGTGACCAAAGGATATGAGCAATTATCAAAAAGAGAATTGCAAGGATTCACAGCCGCATGAAAGAATACTCCAAATCACTAATAACAATGCTAACAACAGCAATATTGATAGGCTGAGTGGATAGAGTGCTGGGCCTGGAGTCAGGAAGACTCCTCTTCCTGAGTTCAAATCTGGCATTGGACAACTACTAACTGTGTGACCCTGGGCAAGTCACTTAAGCCTGTTTGCCTCAGTTTCCTCATCTGTAAAATGAGCTGGAGAAGGTAATGGAAAACTACTCCAGTGTCTCTGCCAAGAAAACCCCAACAAGGGTCATGAAGAGTTGGACACAACTGAACAACAAAATATTTATGTAGTGTTTCCTGTGTCCTAGGTACTGTACTAACCATTTTATCATCTCATTTGAGATTATGACCATCTTCAAACACCCCTAGGAGGTAAGTACTATATTTGTCCCCCTTTTACATTTGGGGAAACTGAGGCAAAAAGAGGTTAAGTAACTTGCCCAGGGTCACATGACTAGTAAGTGTCTGAGGCTGGATTTGAACCCAGGTCTATGAGACTCCAGGTCCAGTGCTCTAGTCACTGTGCCACCTAACTGCCAAATCTACTGTATAAATAGAACAAGCCACACAAATAAGTATATGGGACCCAGTAAGATTAAGTGAAGTCCCCAGGACTGTACAAATAATAAGTGGCAGGATTTGACTTCAAACCCAGGTCCTCTGGTAGGAGTGTAAAGGTTGAATTCAAGGGGAGAAAGACTGGGAACAAGATGAGTTGGAAACTTCACCAAAGTCTAGATGAAAAGCAATGGGTATCAGAGGGAATAGAAGAAAGGGGACGGATTTGAGAGGCATTGCAGAGGAAGCATAGACAGGCCTTGGGACCAACTGGACAAGGGAGGCTGAGGCACAGGAAGACGCCAAAGAACTTGGATTGTGGCTTGTCCTTTCTTCTCAAAGAGCACCATGACATTGAACATAGAACTCTTTTCTTGAGGGCCCCTCTTAGTCAGTGGTCACCAGTCACTGGTGACTTGAGATACCAAATTCATTAAGAACCTTGGAGATCATCTATTTTCACATAAGGAAACTGAGGTCCAAAGTGGTTAGTAATTTGTCCGAGGTCACTCTGTGATTTTAAGACTAAGATAACTGGGAGAGTAGCTTTGCCATTATCAGAAACAGGGAAGTCAAGAGGAGAAGATTGGTTTTTGAGTGGAGGAGCTGGGAAATTTTCTAGGAAAGAGTTTAATTATGACCATTCTGAGTCTGGGCTTCCAATGAGCCATATTTTACTCACCGGTTCCAGGGCCTCGGGATTTCCTTGCCCATCTCTCTTACCCACTCTTTTGACCATTCAAAGATACAATTTCCTTAGCTGTTCAGTATAGCCAGGTGCTTCATTCTCCTAGCTTACAGATTTATTGCAAATCCTATTGAATGCTATGGGGAAATTTCAGGTGAAATGTGGGCTCTGCCACACTTTGTCATTGATAGGTCCCATAGCCCTCCCCATCTATCCAGACTTAAGGAAAGATTTCTCAGGACCTCACTGACAACTTCAAAATGCATCTTTTCCTCACCTGAACATGTGGTTATGGTCATGTGCATTTATCAAATTTAATTGAGACATCCCAAGAGGCTGGGGGAGGGAGCACACATCACACAGATGCCTTTATCAATATTTCATTGCTTCCCAGATATTAAAGAAACCCTCTGGGGGTTTGGAAAACACATAGAATGCAGCTGTTCATGCTTGGCAGAAGGAGAATGAGAGAGATGGGCAAAGGCAAGACTCAGGGGGACTCTGAACTGCTATCCCAAGAACCATAACCCTGCTTCAATCTGGGCTGACAGTGACTGAGAGATTCTGTGGTCTGAGCACCCTGCTGGGCCTTACCTTTGGGCCTGTGGCTGACTCCCATAAATGGCAGCCAGCTTCCCTACAAGCTTTTCTCCTCATTGAATTTCCCACATAAAGGATGGGTTTATGGTTTAAGAGTTTAAGGGGATTTTTGACACCTGTTCAAAATTACAAAAACGTTTTAGTGCCAGACAGAGGAGTCCCACTTACAGAGAAAAAAGGGGTAGAAAGCAGTAGGACACTCAACAGCTTCAAGTCCCTTTCTTAACAGCCCTTGCTGCATGAAAGGCACCCATCTGGGCACTATCTCACTTCTCACAAAGCTTGTGCTCTTGAGGGAGAGGGGGAAGCCTGCATAATATACACATGTGTACATACACAACAATATGAAGGGTTTTAGTCAGTCAACCATCATTTATTAATCACCTACTATGTGCCAAACATCATGTCAAGTGCTGGAAATCCAAAGAAAGGCAAATACTAGTCCCTGCTCTCAAGGACCTCATAGTCTAATGGGGTGGGTGGGGAGAGGCAGGGAGGGAGAGACAACATGCAAATGATTATCTACAAACAGGATATAGACAGCACAAACTAGGGAGTGGTAATCTCAGAAGGGAAGCACTAAGATTAAGGAGGGCAGGGAAAGATTTCTTACAGAAGGTGGGACTTCACCTGAAGCTAGAAGGAAGTCAGAAGGCAAATGAGGAGAAGGAGGGCCCCCCAAACATGGGGGACAGTCAGTGAAAATGTTCTGGAGTTAAGAGATAGAATATCTTTTTGGAAGTGTAGCAAGGAAACCAGTGGCACTGGCTTGCAGAGAATTTAGGAAGGAGTGAGATGTAAGAAGGCTAGGAAGGGGGAAGGTTATGAAGGGCCTTTGAAAGACAAGCAAGATTTTATATTTGATCCTGAATGTAACAGGGAGTCATTTGGAATTTATTGAATAGGGGATTGAAATGATCAGATCTGCTTTTCCCTTCTTTTCTGTTTTTGGAGGCAATCGGGGTTAAGTGTCTTGCCCAGGGGCACATAGCTGGTACATGTCTAAGGCTGGATTTGAACTCAGGTCCTCCTGACTCCAGGGTTGGTGGTCTATCCACTGTATCACCTAGCTGCCCTTAGACCTGCTTTTTAAGAAAACCAATTTGTCAGAAGAATGAAGGACACATTGGAGCAGGCAGACCCCCCAGCAGGCTATTGCTATAGTCCAGGTATGAGGTGCTAAGAGCCTTTACCAGCATCAGAGGAGGGAAGGGGATATAGACAAGGGACCCTATGATGTGACTTGGCCACTGATTGGCTATGGAGGGTGGTTAGGAGTTAAGGATAAGGTTTTGAGCCTGGGTGACAGGAGGAGGGCAGTGAACATTCCAGGGAACAGTGTAATGGAAAGGAACATTGGATCTGGAGTCAGAAGACCAGGGTTTGACATCTGACTGCTACATAGACAGTAAGTCTGTGGGAACTTGGGCCAGTCAGGTAGAGGCAAGTATGCAGTGTAATAGATAAAATGCTGGACTTGGATTCAGGGAGACCTTGGTTCAACACTTGCCTTAGAGACAAACCCTGGGCTAGTCATTTAACCTCTTTCAGTCTTAGTTTCCTCTTCTATAAAATGGGTATGATAATAGAACTCATGGGGCAGCTAGGTGGCACAGTGGATACACTGCCAGGCCTGGAGTCAGGAAGATATGAGTTCAAATCTGGCCTCAGACACTTACTAGCTGTGTGACCCTAGGCAAGTTACTTCACCTGGAATGTTCACGTGGACTATTTGTGCCCAGCCTGTGGCAGAGCCTTCCAAGTTTCCACTGGTCTGATCAGCCATAGTCCAACACACTGTACCTTGACCCCAACATGGTGATGTCCTCTTTGAGATCCATAACTTTATACCCCACCTCCCCTTCCCACCCCCCATAGCTCTGTATGGCCTCATATTTTCAAATGCCTACTGTGTGGGCAAGGTGAATATGTGCATAAGTTACTCAGAGCTGGTAATCAACTCTGGTGATATAACTGGTAGATAAGAAGATTCAAAGGATGAAAATCAGAAAATGGAGGATGAAGGCTGGAAGAGATTCCAGAGAAGAGGGTAAAAGCAGGGTTTCAGTTGGACTAGTTAGCAATTTTATCTTGATTTACAGGAAAAATTGAGAATTATTGTGAAGCTTTGAGTAAGAGAGTGACATGGCAAGGCCAGACTAGGTAGATAGTAATTTCTTCCCATCATTAGTCATTAATGTGGCACTAGGACCATCTTCTCTCTTCCACTGACACATAAAGGAAGAGTTCTATTTTTAAGCTGAGTGAGTGGAGTATATCAGTGGAAATAATCAATAACCAGTGGAGTATATCAGTGGAAATAATCAATAACCAGTGGAGTATTTCAATGGAAATAATCAATAACCAATGGAATATATCAATGGAAAATAATCATAGTTATTAGCTCCATTTTCTTATACACTGAAAAACTTAGCTCTGATATTCTTAGTCCTTTATATTTAATAGGCGATTCATGATTTCAATGGATACTGTCAATTCATGTTTACTGAAAACTTATTGTCTTAATTTGACATTGGAACTGGTCTGTAGATAAAAGCTTTTTTTTTTTAAAGGAGAATTAGAGATGGCTACATGCAAATTCATTGAAATGGAAATAATGCTTACATATTTATTAAAAGAAAAAATTATCTTGAAAGATAAAAATAGAAGAAAAATTGACATTACTTTGAAATCCAAAAGTGGTGAAAAATCAAATTCTTTTGAATTTTAAAAAGTTAAAATTCTCCACTATTTCAGAAACTTTTCTACTCTCTCCTTAGAGCAGATGACCCTGGACAAGTCATCTGAACTCTGAGCCTCAGGGTTTTAAGCTCTTTGAGTCTCAATGTTGTCATATGTAAGAAGGAGATAATAGCAGTACCTATCTACAGGATTATCGTAAGAGCAAATGAGGAAAGCACATCAATAGCTATATAAAGGAGTTATTCTTATTACTAGGCTGAGCGACTCTTAGATATCTCCCCATTTTAGTTTGCCTTCTTTTCCAGTAGGTTTAGGGTTTGGAGGCAGTCACAAGGTTCTTCTGATCCCAAGACAAGTGTTAATATGGCAGCTTCTGCTTTGAAGTTGATAGTCCCTGTTCATCTCTGCCCATTGAGGGTATGGCCATCCTGGCACAAGTCCTTACCACCTCGTGCTCGTACTGTGGCCAAAGCCTGTTGGTGGGTCTGCCTGCCTCAAGTCTCAGCTTGGTCCAATGCACTCTCCATTTAGTTGCCTAAAGCACAAGTCTGATCACACACACACACACACACACACACACACACTCAATTCCAGTGGCTCCCTGTTACCTCCAGGATCAAATACAAAATGCTTTGTTTGTCATTTAAAGCCCTTTGTAGCTTACACACCTCCTACCTTTCCAGTCTTTTTACACCTTATTCCTAGACACGTACTCTTCGGTCCAGGGACACTAACCTACTGTCTATTCATGAACTACACACTCCATCTCTTGGGTCTGGACATCTTCTATGACTGTCCTTCATGCTTCGAGTCTTCTCCCTTTTCATCCTTACCTCCTTCTTTGACTTAATTGGCTCCCTTTAAGTCCCAACCAAAAACCCACATTCTATGGGAAGCCTTAATTCTAATGCCTTCCATCAGTTATTGTTACCTATTTATTCCATACTTGCTTGCTTTCTATATACCTGTTTTCATCTTCTCTCCCCCATTAGATCATAAGCTCCTTGAGGGCAGGCACTATCTTTTATTCTTTTTGTATCCCTAGAGCTTAGCACAATGTCTGGAACATAGCAGTCTATTAATAAATGTTTATTGATTGATTGATTCCTGTAACACATATAACAACATCACAAAACAAATACCATGTATCACACATAGTAAAATTTCTAGCATTCAAAAATATGTATATTTATAAAAAGAAATATTTCAGAGGCAGCACGGTGCTGTATATGAAGCCAGGAGAACTGGGTCCTAACCTTATCCTATTCTTGATCTTTGTCAGGCAATTGTCAACCCTAAATTATTCCCACCATCCTCTTCCTTTGCTTCTACTCCAGTGCTGCTAAGCAAAGCTGGAGAAAATCACAAAAACCATGCTGCCTGGGTCCACTACATATTTATGTTGTATAATCTGGCTCTACCGGTCCCTCACCACAGCAAGGCAATCCTCCTCCACCTCCACTTCCCTAATCCATTTACTTCCTCTTCCACTCCCCCCAGTGGCTTTTCCAGATCTTTTCATCCCTCATCAGACCTCCCATAGATTACCCTCCTTCCTGCCTCAGGCACTTGAGACCATGGGAAAATAATTTCACCTCTCAGAGCCTCAGTTTCCTTATTTGTAAAATGGAATAAAAATGCTTACCCTTCCTACCTTAATGGGTTGTGCTGAAGAAAGCACTTTGCAAATCTTAAAGGCTGTGCAAGCCTGATTTAAGTGTTTCTTGTTGTCTTCTTCTAGTTTAGGCTCTGTTTGGGTAATTCTTTTTTTTTTGGTCCAAACTGTGATTTCATAAGAATAGGGTAGTCCTACACAAAAGACCCTCCTCTGATTCAGGTAGCAGTTTCTCTGTAACTAATCATCTCAGAGAGATTCCTGGGCAAGGAGAAGCTAAGTAATAAAAGCTAGCATTTATAGAGTGCTTACTGTGTACAAGGGCAGCTTCTGACATATACTCTGTCTGTGACCTTAGGCAAATAGGTGGCACAGTGGGTAGGGTTCTGGACTTGGAGTCAGGAAGACCTGAGTTCAAATCTGCCTTCAGACACTTACTAACTGTGTGACCCTGGGCAAGTCACTTCACCCTGTTTGCCTCAGTTTCCTCATCTGCAAAATGAGCTGGAGAAGGAAATGGCCAAACCACTCCATTCTCTTTCCCAAGAAGACCTCAAATGGGGTCACAAAGATTTGGACACAACTGAACAACAGCAACAAAAGCAAAATGTGCCGGGCATTGTGCTAAGTACTTTACAATTATTATCTCATTTAATCCTCACAACAACCCTGAGAGGTAGGTGCTATTATTACCCTCATTTCACAGATGAGGAAACTGAGGCAAACTGAGGTTAAGTGACTTGTCCAGGGTCACACAACCAGTAAGTGTCCGAGGCCAGATTTGAACCCAGGTCTTCGTCACTCCCAGGTTAACTCTCTAACACTAAGAGATACTATCTTCTAATAAACCAATTTAGAGGAGCAGCTAGGTGGTACAGTGAATAGAGCACTGGCCCTGGAGTCAGGAGGACCTGAATTCAAATCTGGTCTCAGACACTTAACACAAAAACTAGCTGTGTGACCTTGGGCAAGTCACTTAACCCCAATTGCCCTACCCTTCCCCCTCCAAAAAAAAAATCAATTTAGAGATGGAAGAAGCCTTAGAGATCATGTAGTATAATGTAATTATTTTACAGATAAGGAAACTGAGGCTAAGTGATTTATTGAATTTACTTTTGATGCAGCCTAGTGTTCCTGTCACTAACTTCCTGGGTGACACAGAATCACCCCAGTAGCAGGAGGGGTTACTCTTCCATTCATCCCAGCAGAGTGAGGGCTCTCCAGTGGTAACTCGAGTCTAGGTCCATACTGGTCACTCTAGGACAGGGGTTTGTACTTAGGGTCCCTAAATGTGCCTTTAAAGAGTGGTTTGACAACTGTTTTAATCTAACCAGTTTCTTTTAAAATGCTCAGCATTTTATTTTACACTTTTAAAAACATTTTAAAACATCGCTCTCAAAGTGGGTCCATTTTGCACCATTTTGAATAGTGACCCTTTGTTTTTTTTATATGGGTACATTGTCTTCACCATATAGACAGGCATTAAAATTTGCTACAATAAAAGAAATATGATCTTTAAAAAATTGATTACCAAAGGGATCTATGCCATAAACAAGGCAAAGAACCCCTGACTTAGGATTCAGACCTTAATGTCAACTCTAAACCCATTCTTTTTTCCTGGAAAAGAAGCTTGGTCCCTAGAGGACTAACTTACCATTACTTGCAATTGTAGATATGCATCGATGACAGGCCTTCTCCAAACCGCCAGGCATTGTTAAGTGTTTTCTAAAGTAGACCTAAGGATTAAAAAAGATCCATTAAAATAACCAGGAGAATATTTTATATGAATTAATTAACCACCTGAGATACATGTATTATGTGTGTGTGTGTGTGTGTATATACACATATGTATGCATACACCTATATCAGAGAACAGCAGAGTAAACTAATGGTGAGTCTGTAATCAAAATCTTGGAGTCCATCTTCACTCTGCCAGTCACTTACTGTATTTCTTATCATTGTTCAGTTATTTCAGTCATGTCCAACTCTTTGTGACCCCATTTGGGGTTTTCTTGGCAAACAGGGTCATGGAGAGTCAGATACAACTGAAATAACTGAAAAACAAGGCAAACTGGCGTGATTTGCCATTTCCTTCTCCAGCTCATTTTATAGATGAGGGAACTGAGGCAGAGTTATGTGACTAGTTTAGGATCACATAGCTATTAAATTTCTGAGGCCAGATTTGAACTCGGGAAGATGAGTCTTCCTGTCTCCAGGCTGGGCACTCTATCCACTGTGCTACCTAGATGTTCACATGGCTTATATTGTCATTAAGAAGAAATATAATTGGGGCGGCTAGGTGGCACAGTGAATAGAGCACCGGCCCTGGAGTCAGGAGGACCTGAGTTCAAATCCAGCGTCAGACAACAACGCACACACATACACAAAAACTAGCCGTGTGACCTTGGGCAAGTCACTTAACCCAATTGCCCTACCTTCCCTCCAAGAAGAAGGAGAAGAAGAAGAAGAAGTTCTATATCCACCAGGGACGAAAAGTTCTCTAAGTAGATGACTGTTACTATATTGAGATTTCCAAAGCTAACCTTTCTCTTGACTTAATTCCTACATTTTCAGGGGCCTTGTTGTTTCTCTCGACTCTCTCAATCTTCCCATTGATTAACCAGGAGAAATGTGAACCTTTCTTTTACCTCCTAGAGACATTATAGTATATTGATCTTCATATGGCATGAACTCTAGGCCCTTCTCTTTACATCTTGGCGCCCTTGGTGACAGAGAAGCATTCTCTTCTAAACACTCTCTAGTTTATCAATGCTTTTCCTAAAGTGGGGTACCCAGTACTGCAGCAGGACTGTTATCCCCTCACTCCTAGACTCTATGGCCTCCCTTAATTCAGTCTAAGATTGCATTATTTTTTCATTTTTTCAGGATCAGTTCTGTGCTATACCAAAGCTCCCTAACATACTGGAGAAAATTTTAAAATCCCTAAACTGGAGCATCTAAAGACACAATAAAGTAGATTTCTAAATAAAGTAGGTGGTGCTTGGTATGACACAACTGGATGGAGAAACAAATGGGTGCAATCGGAGAAAAAAAGGTGGAGTGTAATGACTGGAACCAATCCGTTCATCTCTGGCTCACTCTACTGCCTTCTTGCCGTCACAGAACAGGAATAGCTCCTCACCTCATCACTGGAAACAGGATTAAAGTCACTCACCGGCAAGAATTTCTTTCTCTGATCTTTCACTCTAACTCCCAGTCCTGATAGGAAGTGCTGGTCTGGAGTGAGAGTGGAGGTAGGTGTGTCAGTGATAGGAGATGGGGTCCTCACCTCCTCTCATCTACTGGCATCTGGCTTTTTTTTCTACTTCTTGGTTATGAAAAGAAATGACTCTCCAGTTCTGTTTTCTTGGAAAGAATTCCTTTCATTTCCATGAGTCAAGGATAGGAAATTGATTAATACCAAGTAATTTATTTAGTTGCCACAGTAATCTCAACTCCTCCATGCAAGGAAAGACATGAATAAAAAGGAAAAAGGACACAAAGGAAGGATTCCATACATCCTCAGATACTCCATGTATGACAGGTGGTGCAGCATAGGAAACAGAAAGCTTGCTTGGAGTCTGAAAGACATAGGTTCAAGTATTGCTTCTAACACATACTATTGGGTGATCTTGGCTAAATCACTTAACCTTTCAATGCCTCCAGACAAGTCGCTTAAGTCTACAGTTTACTGAGGGGTTGCTGATCTGTATTGATGGCAGTAATTTATACACCAGAATTTTTCCCACATTTATGAAATCACAAGTCCAGAGGAAAAAAAATACTTCCATTGATAAGAGGACCATATTATAAGCCCAAGACTTAATTCAATTAAACAAAAATATTTGTCTAAAACTCATTATGTATGAGGAGTCTGAGGAGAGCAAACTTAAATTAGCCAAACTTCCTGATTTTGAGTTTATATTCTAGTAGGGTAGATAAGGAAAACCCCATGGAAAGCATGGTCCATGGGATCACCAAGAGCCGGCCATGACTGAGTAACTGAACAGCTGAACAAGGGTATATAAGATATGTATTACACAAATAAAAATAATATAGGTGCAAAGAGGTTGAGTGCTGTTCATGAGACAGTTGAGGAAGGAGAGATTGCTACTGGTTGAGAAGATCAAGGAAGTCTTCAGGGAGGAGGTGGTACTTTTGTTGCACCTTGAAGGATGGGAGGGCTAAGAGTGGGGGAACATGATTATATGTAGAAGAGGTTAATACTACTAATAATATGGTATTATTAGTGTTCTCATCATTGTTAAAGTAATGCCTTTGCTTGGTCATGAGTCATAGTTTTGGAATCCTTGACCACCTAGAACGCAGCTTGGTAAGGACCTGAGAGGAAATGAAAAAAATCTTCTAGGGAATCTGTGATGGTATAAAGCACACAAATGCTACCAGGAGAGCCTTAGTCCTCTCATAGCTTTTTGAGTCCTACTTTTCACACAATTTCAACAAGTTGTTGTGGTTGCATCATTCAGTCCTGTCTGACTCTCCATGACCCCATAGGCTGCACCATGCCAGGCCCTTCTATCCTCCATTATCTCTTGAGGTCTGTCCAAGCTCACAGTTGTCCAATTTTAACAGGCCTGACCTCTAACTTATTAATAATTCACATTTTCTGGGGACGGCTAGGTGGCGCAGTGAGTAGAGCGTCGGCCCTGGAGTCAGAGGGACCTGGGTTCAGATCTGGCCTTAGACACTTAACGCATACACAAACAACAACAACAACAACAAAAAACCTAGCCATGTGACCTTGGGCAGGTTACTTAACCCCAATTGCCCTCCAAAAAAGCAAAAAAAAAAAAATAATTCACATTTTCATAGTGCTTAAATATTTACATATTGCTTTCTCCAAAAATAACCTTTTGAAGTAGGTATAAATATGATTAGCCCCATATTTTAAATAGGGAGACAGAGGTCTAGAAAGGGCAAGTAAACTGCTCGTGAAGTCACACAAGTAATAAGTGTCAAAGGAAAACCATTAACCAAATTCTTCTGACTTCAGGTTCCTGCTGCCCCTATTGACCCATGGAAGACTAGAAGAGGAAGGGAAAGTCCACAGGCCACCATATTGAACAGTGATATCTGGTAGCCCAGCCCTAGAGAAGGAAACAGGAGAATTGAAAAGTAGAACATAAAGGGGGGAATCACCCATTTGGGGGATGGACAAATAGTACTTCAGACCTCCATAGCCCCTCTGTTTAAGCAGGTAAAGAAATCTGTGAAAGATTTAATAAAGGTTTCTACATTGTTGCTGAGTCATTTTAGCTGTGTCTGACTCTCCATGACCCAGTTTCGGGTTTTCTTGGCAGACACTGGAGGGATTTGCCATTTCCTTCTCCATTTCATTTTACAGATGAGGAAACTGAGGCAAACAGGGTTAAGTGACTCACCCAGGGTCACACAGCTAGTAAAGGTCTGACTTCAGGTCATAGTGAGATAGAGTTCTGCTCTATTCACTGTGCCACCTAGCTGCCCCTGAAGATTTTTGTACTAAATGGTTAAAATACCAAACAAAGGCATGGGTCAACTGAATTTATCTACAAAAATTCATTTTTCTGAATGATGCTGAATGAGTGAAAATTTCTTCTATTATCCTCATATAAAAATATTAAGCACTTAGTAGTTGCTTTGGCAAATAGGTGAAGCAATGGACAGAGTACTAGGCCTGGGGTCAGAAAGACTCATCTTCCTGAGTTCAAATCTGACCTCAGATACTTACTAGCTGTGTGACCTTAGACAAGTCACATAACTCTGCCTCAGTTTCCTCATCTGTAAAATAAGCTGGAGCAGAAAATGGCAAAGCACTCTAGTATCTTTGCCAAGAAAACCCCAGATAGGGTCACAACAAGTCAAACACAACTGAACATGACTGAACAACAACAATAATCCACCAGTTTCTCACTAGTCAGAGTATAACAGAAGCCATATTTCTGGGGTGCAGTAATGAGATTAGCAGGTGCCAGTGGTTTGTTTGAAAAGAAGCCAGCTGTGAGATATAGGTGCTATTGTAAGACTTGGAGCTTGATTGTTCTTGTATACAGTTAAGGATTACTGTAGAATCTGCCTTCTAAGCAAAGTCTTTAAGGATAGAAAGGTTATCTGAAAAACCCTCTGCAGTCCCACAGAAATCACCTTTGGCTAAAAGACTGAGGAGAATGTAGCTCTTGGGCATTGGGGCAGTGGGAGATTTTTGTGTCTGGTCTTCTGAATAGGCTGATACACTTCTGGCTTTTTTTTTATGATTCTTTTGGAGAAAAAATGGCTCCCTGGACAAGCACTACATTCTCCCACCGCTCCACCTTTGCTAAGGGTGTTTATTCCCTTGGCCTAGAAGGTCTATGTGCATTCTTTAAAGCCCAGATTTAAGTACCATGTTCTTTAAAGAACTTTCCTTTGTCCTTCCCCACCTATCTTTCCACATAGATTCCTCACTATATTTTGCTCTTAAATTCTCTAATTCATTGATTGTATAATATTTTGCATTATCCCTATCTGAATTGGAACTAAATTTCATGAGGCTACAGGGACCAGGTCTTATTAAAACTCCTTTTCTCCTCTAGTACCAATGCTCCATACAGCAGTAGGCACAGGTAGTAAAGATACACATTCCTTTTTCTGCTTTGTTGTGAACAAATCTCTAGCTTAGAAAGCAATTTGAGGTTACCTTGGCCTAGAGGCCTTTCCTGGCTAGGCAGTAGCAATCCCCAACAGCACCGAGTGAAGAGAAGCCTGGCTTCTTGGAAGCCCATCTTTCAATTTTCTGCTCCCTTGGAAGTCCCATGTGTTACGTGAATTTTTTCATTTCCCTTTATTCTTCTTGCAACTATTGGTTAACACTAACTGACCAAAACTTGTCCCATGGGATGTAAAATTTTACTTAAGAGACTTAAACTCTTTATATAACTTTCTTTATATAAGAAACCGAGAGGAAGAATTCCAAGGGTTCCTGACTCTTTGAAAACACATAAACTCTTCTCCTCAATCAGCCTATTGTGAATCCTCTAAATGTAGTTTAATCTGACTTAGTTTACCTATTGGTGAAGTTTGTTTCCTTAGGAGGTATATGAGATTGTGACTCTCTTTAACTAAGTTTATTCAACTTTTATGATATTGAAAGAAGTATGGGATTATGGATTGGTTCAGATGACCTGTAAAGTGCCTTCAGCTCCAATTTTTTTTTTTTTGGCTAGGTCAAAGAGGTCATTCTCTGTCTCATTTCTTACATAACCTTAATCATTGAATGGGTGTTGCCTCAATCAAACTGAGACCTGTTACAGACATTAGCTTAAAAAGGACAAAGTTTCCCATTGTGTCCACAGCCATCTCCAGTCATCCTGATCTATACCTACCCACTGGACTCAGATGGCTCCAGAGGAGAAAGTGTGGCTGGTGACTTGACACAGCCTCCCTCACTGTAGTCCAATTCATTTGCATGTCATGGCATCACCTCCCTGAGGTCCTGGTTCTCTTCAAGAACGAAGGACAAACAACAATTACAATATCTTCTCTTAAAGTTTTACAGCCTAAGAAGAATGCACAAGATCGTAATATGTAAATGAATTATTTCTCTGTCACTTAGACATCATTTTGTCTATAAAAAGCCTTGTCAGGATACCCATAATTGCTCATGTTTTCTCTGAGGCCTGAACCTCTGCTTGGCATAATAATAAAACCTAGGTTTCTTACTTCCATAATTTCTGCATTGTGGCAAAGATATATTTGGCAACATTTACCCACCACATGCACTCAGAGAGGAGAGGTTTCTCCCATAACACATGTAATGTAACAGTTTAGGACCATGAAGGTAGTACATCCCCAGACTGAAACACTTATAACATAGATCTGTGTACATGAAATCTTCATAAAGTCTTTATAAAAGTTTTCAACTTTAAAATTCTCACAACTTTTGTTGTGGCCGTGATCAATGATATTTATATTTCCCCAATTAGAATGTATGCTCATTGAGGTCAGGGACTAGGTTTTTGCCTTTCTCTGTATCCCCAGCATTTAACAGGGAACCTACCTTCTAATGGGGCAGCTAAGTGGCACCGGGGATAGAGTTCTGGGCCTGGAGTCAGGAAGACCAGAGTTCAAATTTGACCTCTGATACTTCCTAGCTGTGTGACCCTTGGTAAGTCACTTGATCTTGTTTGGCTGAGTTTCCTCATCTGTAAAATGAGCTAGAGAAGGAAATAGCAAAACACTGCAGTATCTTCCCCCCCCCCAAAACCCCCAACCCAAATGCAGTTATAAAGAGTCAGATATGACTGAAAAGCGACTGAACTGATGTCCTAATGGGATAGATATAAGTGATCAGTGAGTCAATCAACAAGCACTTACCATATACCATGATAGAATATCAAAGGGAAGAGAATGAACAATTGTTTAGCACCTACTATGTTCCAAGCACTGTACTAAGTGCTTTTACAAATATTATCTCATTATTCCTCAGAAAGATCCTGGAGGGAGGTGATGTTATCATCCCCATTTTACAGTGGAGGAAACTCTGAGGTAGATAGTGGTTAAGTGACTTGCCCAGGGTCACATAGTTAAGAAAGCATCTATGGCTGAATTTGAACCCAGGTCTTCCTAACTCCAGGCCCATTGCTCTATGCATTAGCTTTTCTAGCTCTATTAGCATTTCTTTAGTAACTTTTGAGGATGGGGAATCATAAACAATACAGCTTGTGTTTATTTCTGTGAAATTCTGGGTGGGTCAGCAAGGATTTTGATATTTAAAGACTTCACCGTAAAGGTAAAAGTTTACTTAACAAATTTTAATAAATTAAAACAATCCTTTTTTTTTTTTTTTTGCTTTTTGGAGGGCAATGGGGTTAAATAACTTGCCCAAGGTCACACGCTAGGTTTTTGTTTGTGTGTGTTAAGTGTCTGAGGCTGAATCCAAACTCAGGTCCTTCTGACTCCAGGGTGGGAGCTCTACTCACTGCACCACCTAGCCGCCTCAAAACAATCCATTTTGTTGTTGTTGTTGAGTCATTTTAGTCACGTCCCAGTCTTCAAGACCCCATTGGGGTTTTCTTGGCAGATACTAAAGTGGTTTGCCATTTCCTTTTCCAGCTCCTTTTATGGATGGGGAAACTGAGGCAAACAATCCATGGGCAGATTTTAAAAGATAAATAGAATGTTCTATTGCCAGCAGATACAAACTTCCCTTCTGCTACCCATGGGGCAGTTAGCTCTTTTCTCTGTGGTTACCATTTCCTGTTTTTCCCTGGGATAACATTGTACCATCCAAATGGTACAGGGTCACTAGCGAATGAAAGGCAGGTGTTAAGCATTTGGTTAGTGCCAGGTACCTGGCTCAGTTCTGAAGATGCTACTCCATTCCTGAAACTCCTAAATCTGCTTTCAAGCACTGCTTTCATATTGTTTCTATCATTTCTACAACCTAAGTCATGAAAGGCTTTGCTGGGACTTAATGGCACCAAGTGTGTAAACAACTTAACAGTACAATTAGTCTGTACCTTGAGTGAGTGAGTGTGTGTGTGTGTGTGTGTGTGTGTGTGTGTATTTAGTTAGTGTACACACAGGGAGCCCTGGAGAATAAAGGGTTATAACCTAATTCCTCACACATGAAAGCACCCTTCACCCAGCCCCCTACACAAAAGAGTGCCAAGCAGGATTTTACTTTAAATCTCCTGCCTTTGCCAGATCTCTCCACACACCCCATCCCCACCTCCAACCTCAGTATGAGATGATATTCATTCATTCAACAGACAAGCTTTTACTAAGCACCCAATTACCAGCCAGACACCAGTGTTAGATGCCAGGGGTATTCAGACAGAAACAAAACAGCCCCTGCCCTCAAGGACCTTAGATTTTATTGGTTGATGATGATGATGAAAGTTGAGACAGGGTGGCCTTCCAGGCTGAAAGTTCCCCACCCCTGGACAAAACAATCAGAATTAATAATCAGATGTCTTACACTTATTTTAGTTTCCCAGGAAGCCCTGACTTCACTGGTGGGGGCTCTCCTCCTATTAATCCAGATTGAGGCACCTTTGGAGACTATCTTCATAAATTGCTATGTTGGAAAATTCCATGGACTGGTGTCCAGTCTTTCAGGCCATTTAGTTTAGCGAGATTCGTATTTGGGTAGCAAACAGAACAGCTCATACACAAAGCCCTTTTGGTTGGGTCCAACCTGAAGGTTTAGCTTCTCTGTGCCATGAGAAAGATTCTGAAGAGGGTTTCTGTGGAGTTTTATAAAGCAATATAAAATAAAATGGTGGATGATGCATCCAGATGATGCAAAAAAAAAAACTAGTAAAAAAATGAATTCAGGACAAAGCATTGTTTCCATTTTTAAAATGGGACAATTTCTACTTCTTCAAATCCT
The DNA here is from genome assembly GCA_011680675.1 of Gymnobelideus leadbeateri. Classification (NCBI taxonomy): domain Eukaryota; kingdom Metazoa; phylum Chordata; class Mammalia; order Diprotodontia; family Petauridae; genus Gymnobelideus; species Gymnobelideus leadbeateri. The sequence goes on from WOXC01008510.1 coordinate 335,286, forward strand.
TCATTTTTCTCTAACACCCAAGGCAATTGAGAAGAACCAATATGTGAGGAGGGCTGTTGACTGACCCACAAGAGGTGTTATCTTAAAGCTCTATTACTGTCATTGGAGCTGGGATGTGGGGCACTGTCAGAATCTAGAGCCATCAGAACTGCCTATAAAAGTCTCATTTGTAGGCAAAAGTGTTTTTGGTTTGGTTAGGTCTTAGTCTAGTCTAGGTCTAGGAAGTTAGGTCTTAGTCCAGCCTGATGACACATTTCTCCCCATCAAACACCTTATGTTCCAGTCAAACTGGCCTCTTAACATTTCTCCCACAAACACACATGACATCCCATCTCTCGGGCTTTTGCCCAGCCTGCCCTCCATGCCTTGAATGCTCCCTCCCTCACCTCTGCCTTTAAGGATCCCTAATTACCTTCAAAGTTCATCTCAAGCCCCACCTCTGACCAACATGAGGACTTCTTGATTTCCCCAGTTAATAGTGTCCCCCTGGATTACTCTGCATTGATTCTGTGTGTATCTTTTATTTACATGTGGGTGAACTTTCCATGCCCCCATAATACCTGGTACATACCAGGCACTTAAGAAAGATTTGTTGATTTTTTTTTCTTTTCCAAAAATTCCTAAGGGAAAACTAGCTACTCCCTTCTACTTCGCAAAGGGTACAGAATTAAAGTCAGAGGTCTCTGACTTCGCTGCTTAGGTACTACCCAGGGAGGTGACATGAAGTGGGCAGAAGTATTTCCTTCCCCTCCACTTGCTACATTCCAAATCCTCAAAATAGTCATTAGACACCACTTAGCTAAAAAGGCAATGTAAGGAAAAGACTGTGAATGACAGCTTTCTTTAACATTATCTGAACTGATTTGCAGCAATTTCACTTTTGAGACGCTGGCCCATCTAGCTCAACCACACAAAACTTTGCACATTTTCCTAAAGAAACCTCTGCAGGAGCCAATAAGAGACTCCCTCCACCCTCCTTACACACTGTAGGCACTCTATGTATAGTTACTCAGTCAACACACATTTATCAGGATCTTACTAAGTGCCAAGAACTGTGCTAAACTCTGGGGATACCAAGAAGGACCTCATAGTAAAATGGGGGGTGATATAAATAACTAGGGACATGCAAGCTATATAAAAAATAGAATCAGTATATATTAATGGGTTTAGTGAGTGGGAATATGATAGTTTGCTGTGTGACCCTGGGCAAGTCACTTAATCCTGTTTGCGTCTGTTTCCTAATCTGTAAAATGAGCCGGAGGAGGAAATAGCAAACTACTCCAGCATCTTTGCCAAGAAAATCCCAAATGGGGGCTTGGAGAGTTAGACATGACTGAAAAGCAACAAGATGGTGGTGGTAAGAAAGTATGGGATAACTTCTGACCTTTTAGAAGCTTCAAGAAAATGAAAATATCTCTGAGGATGGGGCAGGAACAGAGCAGTGATAGAGAACAACTGGTTTATAAACTCCCTCCTGGCTCATCCCCCACAGATCAGTAATTCATCTGTGACTTATATTTTTAGTTACCTGAGCTCACTGAGAGATAAAAAGATTTACATCCAACATCACACAGCTAGTATGCTGTGCTTAAGGCAAAATTTAAACTCTGATCTTTCACCCTAAAGGCAGGAACTTTTTAAATTTTGGTCTTTTTATCCCCAATACTTAGAACAGTATGCCTGGTATACAGTAGAAGCTTAATAAATGCTTGTTGTTGTGCATTATATCTCCCTCCTTTTGTATTCCTGTGAAGTACAGAGAGAGTGCCACCACCACAACCTGACACACAAATTTACACACCTCAGTCAGTGTGAGCTTCTCTCTCCCCTTAGCCCCGGACTTGTGTCACCCGGAGGTTTCACTGTAATTGATGCCTTCCCAAAATGGGTACAATAACCCTGATTGCTCCTCCATCTCCCAACTCTATTGGGCTAACCACACTTGAAAGGACTTATCCTAAAGACTGTAAAATGATAGAAAAGAAACTTGCCAAAGCACCTTTTATTTTAACCCCCTACGATGCTTCTGTAACATCAAGGCTTGAATGTTTCATTTACCTTGCAAGCTATCTGCTGTTCTCTAAGGCCACTGATGGGTGCCACAGACTTTTACTTAGCTGTGTCTGAATGCTGTTTATTTTGCCACTAACATTTAATCATTAGCTAATGTCCAAGAACAGCCTGAACTATATTCAATGTTCAAAGTAAACTGAATACCCTCAAATACCCACCGTAACTGTGAATATGTCTTCTCTTTCACTGATTTAAATTGTATGATTGATATGGAAAATTTAACAGTTCACATGGGAAAGGGAGAGGAAGAGGGAGATGGGGTTTGACTTTATAGTGAACATAGATATCAGTCACTTTATAGACCAATGTGGGACATCGGCCGCCTTGAGCATTACCTGTCACACACATGCCCATAAGCATGCTACCCCCTTCCCAGATGCCCTAGCTGTCCCCAGGAGCTCTCCACTTATTCTCCATTCTCTGCCCTAACCCCCCACCTCCTCACTCCCCTAAATATGCATTTCCCCTCATCTTCCCTCTTTTCTATCAAATGTACTTTCTTTGTGTGGGCTCAGGCACTTTTAAAATGACCAAGTCCAAGCTGCCTCTCCAGCTTCTCAACAGGTAAGACCTTGGATAATTTCTCCAATTCCAATTCCCTACCTTTGGTGTCACAAGCAGATTCTGACAACCCAACATGACTCCCTTTGACCCTGTGCTCCATTGTGCCTATGGACTGATACCATTTTCTCAGCAAGAAAACCATTTTTCTCAGACTGAACGAAGGTTAAGGTTTTCCTTTCTCTCCCTGCTATTCAGAAAACACTTTGACAATACAGTCATTTCCCCCCTGAGTTGGATAAACCAGTACATTGTCATCCCTCCTCTAAAGGATTCTGAGAAATCATTTTCCAGGTCCTTGTTTTGACCTGAAGGACTGGACTGTGAAAGGCTGTCCTCACTCACCTTTGAAGCCAATGGAAGAGTTGGGCAGAGGAACGGCTGGGTGAGAGAGTATTGCCTTCAACAAGAGAAAGTCACCCAAGTCAGCTTCTGGAAGGTGTTCCTGCCAAGCCTCTGCAGCCAGGGGTGCTGCTGCTGGAATCTCTGTGCCTTCTCTTCCCTCAGCTTCCCTCTCCTGGTCATATACTTTCTTTGCCTGTTCGGTTCTTCAGTTTTCTTCTCTGCTGACAGGCAGCAACCCTGCTGCTTCTAGTCCCGAGGAGAACAGATAATCTGCATTTCCCACTCCCACTTTTCAGGCTGTGGCACAACCCCCCAAGCTTTAATACCCCCAGCAGTATTCCATAGGGCCAGGAGGGGGCAGCAGAGGAGACTGGGAATTGCACTGGGAAGATTAGCACCTTGGAAACAGAACGGAGAGCATCTTGGCCACTGGTCTTAAATCATGGTGGCTGTGGACTCGGAGTCCAAGGATCAGATTTCCTCTCCGGTTCTGATGCTTACCACTCATATGTCCTGGGGCCTTCACCTTTCTAGGCCTCAGTTTCCTCATCTCTAAAATGGGGGTCTCTAGGCTCCCTTTGGACTCAATATTTCCAATACTGTTCCGTCCTCTTAATAATGCTGATATCCCTGGGGTATCTTTGCATAAAGATAAGGGAATATTTAATTTTTGTCTTTGCATTCCATGTGACTAAGTACTTAATAAATGCTTGTTGATTTTAACTGAATAATGCTTTTAAGATTATCACTATAGCAATATGGTATTCTTGGTACTCTCTAGGGTATAATTTGAGGTGTCCAAGGGAAATACTCTGATCCTACTAATCTGTTACATTGTATCAAATACTCTAAAGATTAGTTCTTTGGAATTACAGCCTTAGGAGCCAGGTGTCTTTCTTTTGTTTGTTTATTTGTTTTTCTTTTTGGAGTGGGGAAGGCAGGGCAATTGGGGTTAAGTGACTCGCCCAAGGTCACACAGCTAGTAAGTGTTAAATGTCTGAGGCTGGATTTGAACTCAGATGTCCTTCTTAAAAAGACAACTCTCTAGATAAATTGTATGAGTCACTCACACATTGGTATAAAGTAGCTTACTAGATCTCCTTCCTCTGAGAAAGCTCAATGAGGGAAGAGCACTGGGGAAGTAGGAGTTTGGGCAGGGGGAAATGATCATTTTAGAGTATGGGGCACTGCTCAGGGAGGGCAGACCTGGGTGCAATGCCATCCTGTGTGGTTCTTAACAGCTGAAGGGAAACGGTGAAAACACTCTGCCTCTGAGTGAGAAGAGACAAGAAGAAAGCAGAGGAGGGAGAGGAGAAGGGCTGGGGACGGCTTGCTTTGTAGCATCTTACTAGACTGGCACCCTCTGGGTCACCCTCAACAACTCGGTGCCTCTCCTTCCCCATAACTAATCAGTGGTGGTATGTACTTTCACATCTTTCCGATATGTTCCCTTCTCTCCGTTCACACGGTCACCATCCTAATTAAAGCCCTCGTCGCCTTTCTCCTAGAATCTGAGACTCCAGATCTGTCAAGTCCTAATAGGGCTCCTTGCCCCCCGGCTTCTTCCCATTTCTATCCATCCTTCCTTTAGCTGCCGAAGCTGACAAGGCAATCTGAAAACACAAACCTAACCATGTTACCCCTCCCTCTATAAACTCTAGTGACTCCCTATTGCCTCCAGGATCAAATCCCAAGTCCTCTGTTTGGCATTTGAAGTTCTTCACGACATAGTCCCCTTCTACATCTCTAGTCATCTTACATTGTACTCCTTTCCCCATACTCTACCATAAACCTACGCTGGACTACTTGTATTTCCCCAAATTGGACATTTCATCCTCTTATTTGTCCCTTGGCACTGGCTGTCCCCATGCTTAGAATGCTCTTCTTCCTCACCTCAGTCTCCTGGCTTCCCTGGGTTTCTTTAAGACTCAATTTGGGGGGCAGCTGGAGCACCGGAAGGACCTGAGTTTAAACACAACCTCAGATGCTTAGTAGCTGTGTGACCTTGGACAAGTCGTCTAAGTCCTATTACCTCCCCCAAAAAGTCTCAGTTCAAACCTCTCCTTCTTCAAGGAGATTTCCCAGTTTCCTCAGCAACTGGTGCCTTCCCTTCTAAGGTGATCTTCACATCACTCTATTATTTGCCTGTTCCTAGTTATTTACATGGTGCCTCCTCCATTAGAATGTTTCCTTTTCCTTTGTCTCTCCAGCATTTTGCACAGTGCCAGGCACGTTTTATTGTTGTTCAGTCATTTTTCAGTCGTGTCTGACTCTTGGTTGACCCCATTTGGGGTTTTCTTGGCAAAGATACTGGAGGAGTTTGCCACTTCCTTCTCCAGCTCATCTTACAGAGGAGGAAACTGAGGCAAACAGGGTGAAGTGACTTCCCCAGGGTCACACAGCTAGTATCTGAAGCTGGATTTGGACTCAAGTCCTCCTGACACCAGGGCAGGTGCTCTATCCTCTTCACCACATAGTACATACTGAATAAGTGCTCACTGACTAATTTATCCTGTCTGCTGTCCATTGTCTTTATGCCTGTGGGAAAAAAAATGAACTCTAGGCTTTTGCAGGTTTACTATTAACACATCCTCTATAATCAGCATGTTTCTATAGAAATTAATCAGTTAATGGGGTGGCTAGGTGGCTCAGTGAATAGAGCACCAGTCCTGGAGTCAGGAGGACCTGAGTTCAAATCCAGCCTCAGACACTTAACAAAAAATCTAGCCATGCGACTTTGGGCAAGTCACTTAACTCCAATTGCCCTACCTTTCCCCTTCCAAAAAGCAAAAAATGGAAAAAAAAAAAAGAAATTAATCAGTTAAGGTCTTCAGAGAGGGAGCTGGAGGGTAGAACATGGGATGTGTCTGCTATTAACTTCAATTGCCTTAAGCCTGAACCGTTGCAATAGGCTGCTGGTGGGTCTCCCTGCCTGGTCCCTCCCCACTCCAGTCCACGCTCCACTCAGGGGTCATATTGATCTCCCTAAGGCACAGTTTTGACCAGCTCATCCCCACCCACTTAGTCATCTCCAATGGCTCCTTCTGGCCCCTGGGAGCAAATATAAAGGCCTCTGTTTGACGTAGGAAGCCCTTCCTAGCCTCCCCCTACACACAACCTTTCTGGTTTTCTTACATCTTTCTTCTCTCCATGTTCTCTGTCATCCAGTGACAGGGACCTACTTGTTGTTGCTTGAACATGACATTCATCTCCCTGATCCCAGCATTTTCACTGGCTGTCTCCCATTCTGAGAACGCTCTCTCTCTTCATCTCCACCTACTGGCTTTCCCGACTTCCTTCAAGTCTCTGCTAAAGTCCTACCTTCCCCAAGAAGCCTCTACCCGTCTACTTTAGTACAGTTAGCCTTTCCACATCAAGGGGGTTAGGGGCAAGTGGCCCCACAATCTGCAAAATCTGCATAAAACATGTTTGGCTTTCCCTTCATACCAGAGAAGAAGTCTGAATTATTATAGTAGTAAAAGATAAAATATGTTGCTATTATACAATACTATACATATATTTTATGCATTTCTGAGTTTCTGAACTTTTTTCTGTGTCACCTGCTGACCTTGGCCTGTTGTTTACAGCTTCTGCAAAACTCCTCTAAAATTCCCATTTAAATTTTTTTTGGAGGGGGGAAGGCAAAGCAATTGGGGTTGTGACTTGCCCAAGGTCACACAGCTAGTTAAGTCTCAAGTGTTTGAGGTCAGATTTGAACTCAGGTCCTCCTGACTCCAGGGCCAGTGCTCTGTTCACTGTGCCATCTAGCTATATCCCCCCTCCCCATTGAATTTTTTATGCTGACCTGTGATATATTGAAACTGTGATGGGGAAAGTCCAAGGTGGAAGGCCTAACTGTACTGTCTTCCTTCAGTTCTTCCTTCCTTCTTCTTTCTCCATAGTTGTTTGCATATTGTCTCCTCCATTAGACTATAAGCTCCTTGAGGGCAGGGACTGTCTTTTGCCTTTCTTTGTATTCCCATTGCTTAGTACAGAGCCTGGCACATAGTAGGTGCTTAATAAATGCTTGTTAACTCTGTGGGTCCTTTTTCCAATTCCTATAATCTTAAATGAGAGAATGCATGACAAAGGCAGCATTGAGCACTCTAGAATGGATTCCTGAGTCAGCCTTATCTTCTATGTAGCATGCTGAATGCATTGTAGGAATATTGACTCATTAGTTAATTAGATAATTCCAAACTCTTCACATTCACTGCTTATATAATTTTTCAATACCTCAGCCCATCTCACTGTCCCACACATAAGCATACCTCAAGGAGTCCTAAGAAGCATGTATCCTTTTAAAATATTTAAGTGAACTAAAACTAATTTTGTAGTGAGAATGTTTTAACACTCCTTGAGAGGATCAAAGGTACCTTGAGACATTATTAAAAACAAACAAGCAAGGTTAGGAGTCATAAGATTGTGGATTAGAAGGATGATGTTGGCCAGTTAGACCAGGCTGGGGTGCAGAACGTGGAGACAGAAACAGAGTGCCTACTCCTTATCTGTGAGCACAGCCTCTGACTCCAGAGGAATTCTGCCAACCCCTGGGCTTTGGCCCTTTCTGCTTACCCCGAAGATCCATTCATTCATTCATTAAAAGGTTCTAGTTCCTTCCAGTTTCCTTTGTCTGCTCCAGTATAAAACCTTATAACCCCCGCTTCCCCGCCCCGACATTTTTAGGCCATCCACACAGCCAGATAGCTTCCTGGGCTGGGCTGACTGCCCAGGGTTAGCCATCTGTGAGCCTCTCTTAGCCAAAGCTGGCCCAGTGGGGACCCAGGGATGGCAGTGAAGCAGAGAGGATAGACATCTTACATACTTTTTGCATGACTCAGTTGGCTCAATCCATTTGTAAATTCCCAAGAAATCCTAGAGTTTAATATGTGCAGTCTGAGGCTCTGTCTACATTCCTGAGAGTCCTTCAAGCTGACTGACTACCAAACCAAGGGGCCTTAGAGATAATTTTATCCAGCCTTCTTATTTTCTTCAATGAGGCCCCAAGTTTAAGTGGCTTGCTCAGAGTCACATAGGTAATAAGTGGTAAATTACTAATTATTATTATAACTCAGGCAGCACTGGACTGGAACCAGCTTTAAACAGCTTGGGAGAATTGATTGTTAAATTTCCATTGTGGGCATTTACACCTTAGGAATCAGGCAAAGCTATAAATCAGTCTTGATTTACTGTTTTACTACCAGGGATGGGGAACCTGAGGCCCCAAGGCCACATGTAGCCCTCTAGGTCCTCAAGTGAGGCCCTTTGACCGAATCCACACTTCATAGAATAAATCCCCTTAATAAAAGGATTTATCCTATAGAGCTCAGTGGAAAGGCCATATCCAAGGACCCAGAAAACCACATGTGGCCTTGAAGCCACAGGTTCCCCACTCTTGGTAGGCTTAAGAAAATGTTAGTAATGCACATTAAACTTAAAGCGTATCTCAATCAATCAATCAATCAATCAACATTTATTAAGCACGTCCTATCTGTCAGGCACTATGCTAAATGCTAGGGATATATATATATATATATATATATATATCTCGACAATATTATATATATATATATAGACAATATAATATATATATAGACAATATTATATATATATATATATATATATATATATTTTTTTTTTTTTTTTTTTTTTTTAAGGCAAAAGAGAGTCCCTGCCCTCAAGGAACTTGCAGACTAATGGGGATGAAAACAAATCTACACAAAGAAAGCTATATAAAGGATAAATGGGAAATAAATAACAGAGGGAGGCACCAAAATTAAGAGGGGATGGGGAAGGCTTCCAGTAAAATAAATAAGTAAAAGTAAGTAAAAAAAAGAAAGCCAAAAAAGTAAGAGATTTTAGTTGGGACTTAAAGGAAGGCAGGGCATACATTTTTGCCTTCCCTCCCCTCAGCCTGATTGTTTAACATTTCCCATCACACCCATGACTTCTAGAATGGCTCTACCATTCTATATCATGAGGGCTAAAGGACTAAGTTCACTGATCAGATCCAGTTAGACTCTAAAGTGCCTATTTAAGTTAGTACACAAGAAGGCAAAATAAACAGCTCAAATGGTTAAACCTGGCTTTCTGGTTCACAGATGTGTAGACTCACAGACTCCTTAAACTGGAAATGACCTTAGTGGTTATCTAGAACAACTCTTAGCAATGATATGAATCTTTTACATTCTATAGGATAGAAATAATGAGACAGGAAGCAATGGTAGAACAAAGCAGAGTGTGGCCTTGCTGCATAGGACATGGGGTGCATCTGAGGACATTTTAACAACTGCCCCCAAAAACTATTGGCTGTAAAAAAAAAAAAGCAGTATGATTTCTGCACTTGTGAAGGCCCTCTGGTTTGTTCCACGTGTAAAAGATGAGAGGGTTGGGCTAGATGGCCTCTATGGACCTACTGGGTTCTTTAAGTCTAGGGGCCAGTGCTCTTGTATTCTAATAGGCCTCTGGCACCTTGGCAAAGAGCTAGTAGTATGTATGCCTGGTTGGAATTCCATGCTTACATAATGAGCATGTCATAATAAGGATCTAGTGCAGACTGTCTGCTCAGGATAATGAGGCCTGAGAAATGTTAAATGAGACTGAGGAAGCTGAAAAATGAATTGAGGCAGTGATAATGAGGTTTAAAAATTCCAGGCATAGACTGACAGAATATCTTGTTGGGGTAAGGCATGGAGATAAGATTTTGGATACGTTGAATTAATTTTTTGTTATCACCAACATTCTATTTGCTTATAGAGCTCTGTACTCATGGAAAACCTTCAGTAGATTAGTCTTCTCTTCCCTGTAGTGATAAAGGTCATATGTTCACTTACTAGCTTTGTGATCTTGGATAAGTCATGTAACATCTCTCATTCTCAGTTTCCTCATCAGTAAAATGGGTATATAATAGCACCTATCTCATAGAATTACATCAAAATGAGATGATATATGTGGAGTACTTTACAGATTTAAAGTGCTATATAAATGTTAGCCAGTATTATTGTTATCATTATAATTACATGTAATAGAACCAGCCTTCAATAAAACTGTGACTGGAGTCATTTGTCAGCTGTCTTCCAATCTTCCTTTTCTGGTTTCATTCCTTCCTCCTCAGGCCCAGGTAACTAATAAGAATGATGTTAATGAGGATAACTTATAAAACACTTTAAAACTACAAAGTAGTTTTAAAAACTACAAAGTACTTTACAAATATTATCTCATTTTATCCTCACAATAAGTCTGGGAGGTAGGTGCTATTTTATCCCCATTCTATAGATGAGGAAACTGAGACAAACAGGTTAAGTAAGTCCCCCAGAATCATACAGCTAATAAGTATCTGAGGCTGGATTTGAACTCAGGTCTTCCTGACTCTTATCTCCATTGCTCTATTCCCTTTGCCACCTACCTGCCTCATTTTATTTTCTCTAGTGCCCTGTCTTATGTCCTGGTTATCCAGAATAGCCCAATATCCTAGAACAGAGAAGTTAAACTTGCTCCCGTTCTCTGGAAACAGATTAAAATAGTATTGGGAAAACTTGTTTCCGTTCTCTGGAAACAGATTAAAATAGTATTGAGAAATATTTAACAAAAGAAATAAAAATACAACATTTTTGTTCAGTCGTGTTTTACTCTTTGTGACCCCATTTGGGGTTTTCTTGGCAGAAGATTCTAGAGTACTTTCCTTCTCCAGCTCATTTGATAGATGAGAAACTGAGGCAAACAGGGTTAAGTGAATTGTTCAAGGTCATACAGTTAGTAAGTGTCTAAGGCTGGATTTGGGCTCAGGTCCTCCTGATTCTAGGGCTAGCACTCTATCCATTGTGCCACCTATCTGCCCCACAATACAACATAGATGATATTAATTTGTGATTTTCTAAGTCAACATAAGGAGCAGGGATCTATTTCTATTTGAGTTTGACACCACTGTCCCAGAACACACAATTATGGCAAACCCAATAGATTTTTCTGTCTGGCTGTAAAGCCAAGCACAAGCAGCTTTTCAGAGGACTGCTGCTATGAACAGCTTCAAGGTTCTGATTACATAGTATAGTGAACTCTCTGTTTATTCAGTAATAAACTAAGACAAAACATTGACAGAAACAAAAGTACAGCATTCACAATATTATGACATAACAACTTATCACTAAAGTAGCCACATAGTTTTCCCCCAAGTTGCCACATATAGTTTTCCCCCAAGTTTGATATAAAACATAGTTTTAAACAAAAGGTAGTCATTCAGCAAATCCTTAATTCAGTCATCCTTAAGGAGCAAGTCTCCTTAAGGGACACAAAGTACAAAGGTCGAAGTTCTCCACCCCTAGGTCATAGTAAATCAATCTTCTCAGTCAGCTAGGTCATAATAAATCATAATCTTCTCAGTCAGCGCTAAGTACCCAAGAAGAGGTCTTGTCATCTTGACTTGAGTTTGGCTCTCAGATTCCATGGTCCCAACTCCTGCCTGAATCTACCCAACTGTCACCTGGAGTCAAAGCTACGAAGCTCTCAGCTCTTTGTCCAGTTCCTCATCCAGCTCCATATTGAAGCTCACAGTGTCCAGTGCACCTCAAGTCCTTCACAGTTTCTGTTTCTGGGAACACAAAGCTTAACAGAGATACAATAACATTCATAAAGATTGCTGGCACCATCATCAATTCACTATCTGCCTGTGAAATCAACAGAGACCCACAAACAAGGTCCAAGAGGTCAACATAAATCATCAGTGAAGTCCCAGGACCTCCAAAACCCTCCTTCAGGACTTCTGTAAACAGAAAACCAGAAAATCCTCTTTCAGGGCTTCCAGTAAGGTCCCAGTGCTACAATGTATTACAGACAAAAATCAACACAAACAGAACAGATAAACAGAGTGCCAGGATACCACAAGTTTTTTCCTTCTTGACTCTGCCATCACAAGAGTTCTTCTCAGTTCTTCTCAGTTCTGCTCTTTCCTAGCTTGGGCTACTCCTTATATATGGTTATTAGCTCCTCCCCTTCCTGTTGCATGAGCAAGAGGGGTTCACAAGTTGTAGGGTTCACAAGTTCTGTTTCTTAACAAAGACTTGATTTAATCATAGGCAAGTCTTAAAAGAACTCTGAACTGAAACAAGGTGCTAAATAACTAAATAGCTGAAACAAGGTGTTAAATACTCTTTGCTTGCCATTACAGTGGCAATGCTCAGATAGGAGAAAACACCTGTATTATTTATATTAGTGTCTCTATCATTGATCATTTTTTTTGAGGAGTTATTTCAGTCTCCTTCATTTATTTTTTTTTGAGGGGGAAAGCAGGGCAATTGGGGTTAAGTGACTTGCCCAAGGTCACATGGTTAGTTTTATATTAAGTGTCTGAGGCCAGATTTGAACTCAGGTCCTCCTGACTCCAGACCCAGTACTCTATTCACTGTGCCACCTACCGGCCCCTTACAATGTATTCTTTATCTCAGAGTGAATAAGAAACCAAAAATGGTTGGTCACATGGTAAAGTTATGATGGTAGAATAGGAACAAAGGTTAAGAAACAATTGACAATAGATCTAAAAAGTCAATCTCCCATTGGAGTCCTAGAGACTAAAAATGTCTCAGGATAAAAGTGTGCCATGGTTCAACACCACTGACGGCTTGGGAAAAAATCCTCTCCATGGTTTGATTAATGGGCAAAATCAAAGAAGCTTAACTTTGGGGAAAAGACAAATTGTTCCTGTTTTTGTTTTTAATGGGAAAATTGCCCATTCAGAGATAAGAGGGAAGAGGAGGTGTGTAACAGGTGAGGTACAAACTAGAACTTGAACAAGCCAAACAGCATAAGCATTAGCTCCTTGCAAAGGCCAATCAAAAACTTTCAATTACGTCATAGGGAGGGGTTTCCAGTTGGTAGTCTATTAATGGAACCACTTAGAGAGGAGACTGTAGAAGGAGAATGGGATTTTTGTCTCAGTCTTTTCCAAGGAAGGTTGCCAATTAGAAATATTTCCACTCCTTTGAAATGAATGAATGGGTAGGGGGCATGGGATCAAATAGAAACATATAGTGTGTTCTTAAATTTATCGTCAGACTGGATTTTAGATATGTTACCAGCATCTGCTCAATCATTCTGAAGGAGCTCAAGAGTGAGACTGTGGAGCTGTTGGCCAAATGTATAACCTCTGATTATATACCACAAATGATCACTATGCTGGAAGCCTAGGGAATTGGCAATGATTTTTATCTAGTGGCATGCTGGTGAATGTTTAACAACTGACTCTCTGGGGAAGAAAATTATATACAATACACATTTAAGTTTATTAGCATCATTAATATTTTGTCCATCACTTTCTTAAGTCTAGACAATCAACTAAACAATATATCAAGACCTAATTTGTAGGATTTTAAAGATGCAAATGCTCATGCTGAAAATTTAACTATCAGCTTTTGCAAGCTGGTTAAAGCTGGCTCCAGCACACACCTGTTTCTGTCCCTAAGGCCTCCACAAAAGGCCCTGTGAACTACACACCAGTGAATATTAGGGTGTTATAGGGTGAGCTGTTCACATTATAATAAAGAATAAAATCATGAAAACAATAAGCAAAAGTAATTTATTAGGAACAAAATGGTTTCTATGAAGGGGAAAGGGGGAAAAGGGAAACTCATGCCTTATATAATTTGAATTTTTATAAAAAGCCATACAGAACACTCTTCTCCTGGCAATCCTGTAATAGACAGGGTAAATAACAGTGCATCCATTTTACAGATGAAGAAACTGGGACTCTGGTGATTAAGTGACTTGCCCATGGCAACATCAGCTTGTAAGCAGGATTTGAATTCTAGTTGCCTTGATAATCGATGAGCAATTATTTTTTTTGGAGGGGAGAAGGCAAGGCAATTGGGGTTAAGTGAGTTGCCCAAGGTCACACAGATAGTAAGTGTCAAGGGTCTGAGGCCGGATTTGAACCCAGGTCCTACTGACTCCAGGGCAGGTGCTCTATTCACTGCACCACCTACCTGCCCCTCAGTGAGCACTTATTTTTTTTTTTTATTTAATAAATATATTTTTAATAAATATTTTTGGTTGATTAATTGATCAATAATTGGAGGAAGCAAAAGGTATTAAACCCTAGTAAGATCAGCAAAGGGTTCCCACAAGAGATATTCTTTTTTTTTTTTTTTTAATTAATTTATTAGTTTAGTTTCAGTTG